>JARQOD010000002.1:179134819-179160428 GCA_033576555.1 Oophaga sylvatica
GGGTTTGCGCCATGTGTTTAGAGATACGTGACCCTTTTTGTCTTTGACTTAGGAATTTACATTCACAAAACTAACAAATATGGAAAAGACAGGAAAGTTTTATTATATGGAATGAAACATTGCAGCCAATAAATATACTAATATAAATATTTACTATTATTATTTTCCTGTCCTGCTTGAAGTAGAAAGAAAAGTATCATAAATATCTACAAGTCTCAATTATGAGTTGAATCTTCAGAAAATTCCTATTTATTTAAGTAGAGCCTCAATTACAGAAATCATTTCATCTTGCCGGCTGCAAAAATTGATTAATGTTGCAAATAATTTCATTTTGTATCCGATGCAATGCTCTGGAAATCTGTGTACTAGGTCATACCTCAATGCTTATCAAAAGTGGTGTGTTTTCCACTAAGGACATTAAGGATGTTTCAAATATTGTAATACAACCAAAAGAAAATTAATTAGCTAATTAAAAACCGATATGCACGAGCAAAGCACTTTTACTTTTTGAAGAGCTTTTAAAACTTGTGGTTAATCAGATTGCGGTCATTTTTAATCATCAGAAGATTTGATTTTTACTGTTAATAAAAGAAAATTAGAACTCAAGCCAATATTTCAGGCCAACGTTGGATGAGATATTTGGTACATGGAAGATTATAGTGATATTTAGCTAACAAATTTGATTTTGGTTAAAGGGGAAATCATATTATCTCTCAGAGAGAAAGAACATTTCTCTAGTTGACATATTGTATGATATAAAAGTATATTCCTGGTTTATAGAATTTGCCAAGTTATCAGTTAAACATCTGTGACTGGAAGCGAAAATGAGGCAGCATTGTTATGTAAAGTATATATAGAGGTTATTGTGAAAAGTTTATTCAGATATATAACAGAATCAGTGATATCAATATATTGTATTAATTGTAATTTTTACTCACACTTACTCGGGTAATATATACAATAATTATATGAAGAGACAGAAGTGCCAGGCCCTTGCAGGTCTCGTGTCTGTGCGCCTTCCCTTCTGCTAGACCCAATCTGCATACACAACTGCATATTTACATGTCTATTCAAATTAGACACAAATATATATATAGCATATGGGTATACATATATAGATATGTATAGATAAATACATCTAAATGTGCAGTTGATATAAAAAGTTTACACAACCCTGTTAAAATACCAGGGTTTGTCATGTAAAAAAATCATACAAAGAAAAATAATTTCAGAACTTCTTTCCCCATTTAATGTCACCCATTATCTACATATTCATCGAGAATCAAATTGAAATCATGCTGAGGAAAATAAAAATAACAAAACTAAAATAACGTGGTTACGTATACGTGAACTGCATCTTATACTTTGGAATGTGGTTGTGATCAGAATCAGCAAGTCACATTAAGCTCATGTTAAATAGTAGTCAGCTGCCGTCATTTAAAGGGGTTCATGCTTAACCCCACATCAAGTTTATTTGTTGTAATAGGATTTTCCTGACATTTTCTTAGTTGCATTTTACAGCACAAGTCATGCTCCGGAAACAGCTTACAACACAGCAAAGGATCTCATTGTTGAAAGTTAGCAGTCAGGAGAAGGGAACGAAAAATGGCATTACATAAATGTCATATAACACAGTGAAAATGAAGACGGTGATCGTGTAGTGGCTTAAATTTGTTACAACTGTAACATTACCCAGAACTAGACGTCCCTCAAAAATTGATGAAAAGACAAGAAGAAAATTGGTCCCCTACAGCAACATTAAAGAAGTTGCAAGAATTTCTAACAAGTACTGGTATTGTACTACATTTAACAACAATTTTCTGTATTGTACAGATATATGGCCTGTGAGGCAAGGTGGCAAGATGGAAACCTTTTCTTACAAAGAAAAACAATCTAGTCTGGATATGTTTTTGCATGTGTGAAAACGTGTTATGGTCTAGTGATACCAAGGATTAACTTTTTGGCCATATTTTCAAAAGGTATACTTGCCACAATGCAAACACTGCGCATCACCAAAATAACACCAAAACCACTGTAAAGCACGGTGGACGCAGCAATATGCTTTGAGGCTGTTTTTCAGCAGCTACAACTGGGGCTGTAGGTTGAGGGAATTATGAAGAGTTCACAATATCAGTCAAGTTTGTAACCAAACCTTTAGACCTCTGCTAAAAAGATGAAGATGGAGAGGAATTTCACCTTTCAGTATGACAACGACCCCATACATGCCTCCAAATCAACAAAATTGCTTCACCAGAAGATCATAGTTTTGGAATAGCCCAGCCAGAGCCCAGACATGAATCCAGTTTAAAATCTGTGTGTTGACCTGAAGAGGGCTGTCCACAGGAGATGTCCTTGCAATCTGTAGAGATTTGGTACTCTACTTCAAAGAAGAATTAGAAAAGATTGCCATGCTATAGATATTTAAGCAACTAGATTATTTTAGTTCTTCAGTTTTCTTTTTCTGCCGTAAAATATTTCAGTATACTTTTCAATTGAATTTGTATAAATTATAGGTAACATTTGCTCACACTATCATATAAAAAATCGGTCCCATTCTCATCTGGGATTTGTATGCGCTAACGGACTATAGACTATACCCACAAATCAGAATCAAAACTTGGTGGTTGTTGGGGTCCCAGGTCCCTATCTTGTCACAGGCCCCTTTATTGTTTCCATGCATATTTGTCTTTTTATACCTTAATTGTTTTTGCTACACTTTTAGGCCCAATTCATTATTTACCATTTTTAAGTCATTTTTTTTAGTTTTGTCTTTCTTTTTTTGTGCTGGCAAAATTTGAACCAAATTCATTGATATTCACACAACATTTGATGAATTCAATTTATTTCTTTATTTTACTCACTTATATAGCGTCATTAATTCCACAGTCCTTTACAGATATTATATTAATTTGATGCAAATTCATTTTTGTTTTTTTACTTTCTCTTTATTTGTGTGGTATGCGAGTTAGGTGTCACATGTCGCTTTTATTAAACTTTAAAATGTTGCATGTTAGCCTTCAACTATGTTGAAAAAATATTATTATTAATAATAATAATAACAACAAAATTTTGATTAATAAGCCAAAATCATTTTGAAAATAAAAAACAATCCCACACTGAAAAAAATAGTGGAAAAATCGTGCAAAAGCCAAAATGAATTAACAGAGAAAAAAATGGCTAAAAAAGTTTTACTTTGAAAAACAATTCTGTTCAGAAATTTTATTTTTATCCACTGATAGTTCTGCAAATATTCTATATGTTATTTCTTTATCTGCATTTTATATGGCTGGGCCAGAGGTAGACACACCATTGGTGAAACCAGTGCAGTCACACAAGAGTTTAGGAGGTAATGGGACCCATATTCACTTCCAAAACAGGTGGATTTCTGCATTATAATTCATATGACATAATTAAATTAATAAAAACTTTTTATCAATGTCTTTGTCTTTGTTCTCACAATTTTGATGCTAAAAAAGAACTTTTGAAATGTGCAAAAACTCAAAGATGCTCACCTGACTGTCTCTAGATTAAAGTCTTTCAAGCCACAGTTTTCTTAGGAACTATTCCCCTGGACTTCTACATCCCTATTTGCTTTTAGAGCCAGTAATGCATTGCAGTGCAATATGTTGCCAGTCCCACCAGTGTGGAACTGTATAATTATGTATTCCTTCAAACACTTTCATATGTTAAGAGACCACCATAAACATATTCATGAAAATAGAATTAATTCAGAACATTTGGCTAACTCATTCTTACCATAGGTATATTTGATTGCAAAGAAATTATATGCACGCTTCAACATTGAACTTGAAACACCAAAAAGGAAAATTCTTGGAATTATGGAAATCTCAAGATCGATAGACATGTTAATGAAATGCAAATGATGAAAAAATGGAAACATTTTTAAAACATCTTGATTTATTCAGTATCAAGTATGCCACACACCAAAAATAAATGCGCTTTATAAATGCACAGCTTGGCTGCTATCAATAAGGTTATTAATGGTTGTCTGAGAAATGTTCTCCCATGTTGAATTCACTATGGCATGTTAATCATGAAGATCTGCAGATGGCAGCTTCTTTTGCAATTTCAGGACAATGATGTCCTATATGTTCTTAATGGGCGAAAAAAGATGCCTTGCATTGTTCTGAGACATTTTGGAGGAATGGCCATACCACTAATTACATGATCAAATCAGTGTAACACCAAGCTATTTGTGCACCTGGAATGAAGAGTATTGGCACTCTGTTACTGTACATTTACCCACCCCACACCATATTCCCGTCGAGTAGGACCAGTGCCTTTTCAGGCCTCTTCATAGAGTTGCCCACATGGTCTCCACACCATTGCGTCCAAGACCAAAGCGTGAGTCATTGCTGAAGATAGACCTCCATTTCATCCTCCATTGCCGTCTACACCACTTTTGAAAGCAGTGGCTGAAAGTCAATAAAACACCTTCATGAGGGAACCTCACACCCTATACACCCTATATATATTGAACGCTTGCTGGACCCCTCTAATGTTCTTTCAGGTACATTAACAGCTCAGAGTTACATTGATTTGGCTTCAGAACCAGGGATATGGCCATTTCTTTAAAGAAAACTTGAACTGTTTTTTTCCACATGACAACCTCTGGCTGTATGTTACTCATCTTACTGTGAGCAACCTGAGTGGCTTAAAAATGTTACTGTGACATGCAACATCTTTGGACTTGTCTCCCATCAAAGATCTCTATGACATCATCCGTCAGCAAAGACAAAGGGAGCTGCGGGTAGTGGATCTTGATAATTTGTGTGCCTAAATGCATTCAGTGTGTCAGTGTGGCAGAACATTCCTCAGACATCCATTCATAACCTCATTGATAGCAGCCAAGGCATGTAAGTGCGTGTAAGACTGGGTCACATTAGCGTATAAAAAATTGGTCCAATTTTCATCCAGAAAAGTGGGACGATTTTTTCTCACTTTTTATCCGTGTGCTGTTTGTGTGCCTTGTCATCCATGTGCTGTCTGTGTGAAATCTGTTTTTTTACTCATCAGTAGTGATGAGCGAGTATACTCTTTGATAGGGTTTTCCCGAGCATGCTCGGGTGTCCTCCGAGTATTTTAGCGTGCTCGGAGATTTAGTTTGTGTCGACGCAGCTGCATGATATGCGGCTGCTGGACAGTCTGAATACATGTGAGGAATGCCTGTTTGTTAGGGAATGTAATCAGGCTGTCAAGCAGCAAAATACTCAGAGGACACCCGAGCATGCTCGGGAAAACCCGAGTAACGAGTATACTCGCTCACCACTACTCATCAGTTATTAATCATTTACAGGACCATTTACAGTTTCCCATCTTACAGAATTACAAACTATCCATAAAAATCGGATGTCATACTGAAGGTCCAAATGGCATATGATTTTTTTTCAAACATCCATCCAATTTGGGTATGAAATCGCAGCATTATGAAATTTTTTTTCTCATGCTAAATACAGCTAAGAAAAAAAACACAGATTTGCACTTCATCATTGAATAACATTGGTCTGAGATCTACCCCTTTTTTATGGGATTGTACTTGTACAACTTACACGCTCGTGCGAGCCCTGATTCTGAGCATGGTGCTCATACCCATTATTGAATAACTCAAGACATTTTGAAAATGTTGTTCCCATTTTTTTCATCGTTTGTATATTAACATGTCTATTGTTCCAGTAATTTCCACAACTTTTCCTTCCTGGTGTTACAATTTTAATGTTGAGCAGTGTATTTATGAACATTGAGTATGTAGGAAAATGTGTTGAAGATGTGATATATTTGTGATCATTAAGAAACTGAATGATTTTTAGTAGTACAAATAGTATGTGGTTATATTTTTTACATGTAATATAACGAAAAATAATACTTACTATTTACTATATTATTTAGAAAATGCTACAAATTATGGATGAGAGAAGTTGTCTGCAACCAACATATTGTTGACCTACCCATAGAATAGGTAATCAGTGTGAGATTCGTGAGGGTCAAAGCACTTGGCACACTCACCAAACAGCAGACACCTGCTCCACAGTGGCTGGATGTAAGTACTTTATCTCTTGTATACCAGGACAACCTATAGTTTTGCTATTTAACAGAAAGAATAGATAAGGATGTCATTAAAAATGCTGGGGAGATGATCTGTGTCTTCTCTGCATTATGCTATACAAACATAACTGATGATAGTGATGTCAGAGTATAGTGAGGAAGAACTGGGGATCCACAGTGACAAATGCTGCAGACCAGACAGATCTTGGAGAATCAGCAGGAAGTAGTGACAATTAGATTTAGCTGTTAATAGATCATTAGATACTTTAATGAGGGCAGTTTCAGTAGAGTGTAAAGAGAGAAAACCGGATTGTAAAGGGTCAAGAAAAGAGTTTTCCAAAAGAAAGTGGATTAGACAGGAGTGGACCAAGCATTCCAGGAGTTTGAAGATAAAGGGAAGATTGGAGACAGGTCTGTAGATAGCAGCGCAGTTCGGGTCGAGGGATGATTTTTTAAGTAATAGATGTATGTTGGTGTGTTTAAATGAGGATGGAAAAATACCAGATGAGAGCGAGAAATTAAATATTTTAGTTAAGCAAGTGGTGACAGCTGGGGAAATGGACAGGAGGAGATGTGAGGGAATAGGGTCACTTGTGCAGGTAGTAGGGCGAGAAGAGGCAAGGTGCCTGGTCACTTCTTCTTCTATGACTGGTTCAAACACAGAAAGTGAGCAAGATGCACTACAGAAGGGAGGAGAATGCATAACATTAGGGGATTGGGAGAAAATTTCCTGTCGGATATGGTAAATTTTTTCTTTAAAATAATTGGCCAGAACATCAGCGCTGAGGTTGGTGATGTGGGCCTGTAATGTTTGATTGAGGAGAGAGTGAAAAGTGTAAAACAGTCATTTAGGATTATTGGAAAGTGAATAGTGATGAACGAACGTTCTCGGATAACGTGTTTGTATATTATGCTCAAGTCCTCGTGGCTGCATGATTTGTGGCTGTTAGACAGCCTGAATACATGCAGGTATTGCCTCTTTGTTGGGGAATCCACACATGTGTTCATGCTGACTAACAACCGCAAATCATGCAGCCACGGGGACTCGAACATAGTATACAAGCACGCCCAAGATACTCGGATAACACACGATCATGCTCGGACCAGACGTTATCCGAGCACGCTCGCCCATCACTAATATTGAGGTGATGAGGGTGTTGAAATAGGTGTGTTTGGAGAGATGAAGGGCAGCGCTGTATGTTTTAAGCATAAATTATAATGAATTAAATCTTCAGTCAGATTGGATTTTCTCCACTGACATTCAGCGCTCCAGGAGCACAGCTGGAGAAAACGTGTTTGCAGCATATGCCAGTGTTGATGTAGTCTGTGTTGAGTTGTTTTATGTGTAGGAGGTGCAGCTTCATCCAGGGGACTTTGCAGTGTTTTATTATAATGTTTCAGTGCAGAGTTAGGACATCAGAGGGATGAGATTAGAGCCAATGATGACTGCAAATTCTTCATAAGTTTCTGGGTGTTAATGGCATGTATATTTCTATATGTGTGTGGAAAGTGGGGGTTTCCTGAGCGGGGTGACAATTCTTGATAGAGAATGAAAGAATGTTGTGGTCAGAAGCGGAAGAGGGGAGTTAGTGAAGTCCTACATTGAGCAGAGCCGGGAGAAGACCAGGCTCAGTGTTTTACCATCTTCATGCATAGGAGAATTAGTAAACTGTGAAAGGCCGAAGGAGGAAGTTAGCGATAAAAAGTGGGAGGCAGATGAGGAAAGGGGATCACCAGTGGGAATGTTAAAGTCCCCCATGATGAGAGTGGGAATGTCACAGGATAGAACCAAGGACATAATCATAAGACAAACCAAAGCCAGAATCTGATATCAAGAGTTCTATCAAGAGCTGACAACCTAGGGTCAAAGTAAGGAAGGTTTACCGGAATACGAAGTCAGGAAACAAGCCAGGTCAGGATCAGTAAAATAATATCATAAATGATCACCAGCAAATATAGCAATATGTGGAAATGCAATTGCTGGGATATTAAGTTTGGTGTGGTGCTATCCCATTGACCATAGAATGGGGCTATCTGAACCGCACACACATACACATTCTCTCTTACTGAGTGACACTGCAATTCACAGGCACACCAGTATTCTTAGCTGCACAGTGACTGCACCACCCAGTAATATTGGTAATGCTGCCTCCACAATCACCAGCTTTGCTCACAGAGTAAATATGACGGGGCAGACATTGTTGGAGCCGGTGTAGGTGGGATTTTGCAAGTTTGCTCCAATTGTTCAGGGCCTTAAGACCAGAGAACTTCCTATGTGAACAGATTTGGCATATAAATTAATTATTTGTTTAAGTATATTCTAGACTATAAACTGTTTTATTTCTTTTATCCAGAATGTTTGCAGGATAAACTCGGGCTCCCTCCTTCTGCTTCTTGTTATGATAAAAAAATAAAAAGTCTAATAAGTATTCCTGACTATGCATGTAGAACATACAATCTACACAAGCAATACATGGAGGTCTCCCAGGTTCTAAAACATTTCTCTGATCTTTGAAGTGTGTCACTCTTTCATTTCATCGTCCAACAGGCTGACATGCAAAAGCTTTGTTCCGACAGTTCAATTTAATCACTGCCATTGGTTCAACAACAAGATAAAATCCCTTGTCCTACATCCAGCTGTTATCTGATACTGTTTGAAGCAACTCTCATGAATGCATGCTGATATCTCAAGAACTCCAAACATGTCATAAACAATATATTAAAACCCAAGTATGAATTCCATTAGTGCACGAAATGAACAGGCTTAGCCTATCTACACAGGCCAATGTAATAAAATATAATTTGGACTAATCTGTTCAAAGAATTCTTTCTTTTTGAAGATGACAGTCTCCTGTCACAGAGAGATGTAATTGCTCTTTGGCTACACTAAGGACCCTGTTAAAGCTCTGTCTCTGCCCTGGATGCACTTTGCAGGTGTCTCTTAGCCGCACAATTAAGGCTTTTGTTTAAACACAAAAATGTCAGAAAAAAAAAGAAATAATAAAACAGAAAGTGAGGATTTTAATGAACGTGTCTGATCCTAAGTGGAATTTAAAGAAACGTAATACATTTGAAATGCTGTAGCCTTGATACAGTGGTAGCAACGGGGCAATTCATTAACTTAAGTCTTAGTCTAGTGATCAGATTTCCTATTCTATATAACTCAAGAGGAGATGAAGGAGATTTGTACACAGGCATTCTGATCATTCTTGAGTGATCCTGATGAATATTAGATAAACATTACAATCTTCGGGAATTACAGAAATGAATATTTTACTCTTTACAGGTTTGTGCGACTTTCATGTCTTTCCCTTTAAAATATATTACATTACCATATATCCTTGCATTTGCTTTATAATTGCCGTAGAACTAATAACTTCAAGCATGAGCTATTAGACTGTTTATGGTGAGATAAGGCCGAATAAAGAATATAATTCAAGCACAGAGGACTGATCTGGAGGCACGCATAGATTACATAGCATTTACACCCACTGTAAAAATTATTGCTATGACCCATTTATAATAGGCATTTCAGTAATTGCAGACCCCTTGCCCAGCCGAGAGACAATTCCCCACCCTAAGGGCTCTGCGTACTATCCAAAGAAAAAAACTATTTGCAGTCAGACCAATGTTATTTAATGGGGCAGTGCAGATGAACAATTTTATTCACTGACCAATTCTGTGCATGTGAAAAAATCGCAGCATGTATGATTTTCTTCTGGAAATTGGATGAGACTTACACATTCAAGTCTATGGGTGGGAGAAAAAAATGGATTGCACACAGATAGCAAGTGAGGAAAAAAATCATCCCACTTTTCTGGATGAAAATTGGAACGATTTTTTTATCCTGAAATGTGAACCTACACTAAACAGCAATAGCACAAAAAGAGACTTAAAAATCCTCCAAAAATTAAAAAAATACAGCAAAAAGGCAGAGATGCGCACCTGCCCAAGCCTTCAAACAAATGCACTATCAGGATGCAGTGGACCCATATAGGTAAGATGGCGGCAACACAGGTGCAAAAATATCGATGAGACAACCGCTCACAACATACCAATCCATGGAGGGGGCAGCTGCTTGGTATATTTGTAAAGGGACGGCCGCAGGGTTAACTTATTGGAAGCTACTGCATACTTTACCCCTGTCATCTCTATTCTCTATGTGTATATCTATCTATCTATCTATCTATCTATCTATCTATCTATATACATATACATATACATATGATCTATCTATCTATATATAGTATATCTATCCATCTATCTATCTATCTATTTATATATATATATATATACATATATATATATGCTCAAAAAAAATAAAGGGAACACTCCATCAACACATCCTAGATCTAAATGAATGAATGCATCCTCCTAATGCAGGACAATGCCAGACCTCATGTGGTTGGAGTGTGTCAGCAGTTCCGGCAAGATGAAGGCATTGAAGCTATGGACTGGCCCGCCCATTCCCCAGACCTGAATCCGATTGAGCACATCTGGGACAGCATGTCTCGCTCCATCCACCAACATCACGTTGCACCACAGACTGTCCAGGAGTTGACGGATGCTTTAGTCCAGGTCTGCTAGGAGATCCCTCATAAGAACATCCGAAACCTCACCAGGAGCATGCCCAGGCATTGTAGGGAGGTCATACAGGTACGTGGAGGCCACATACAATACTGAGCATCATTTTTACTTGTTTCCACTTTAATTGTGTCTTGTTTTGATTTTCATTTTGACTTGTTTCCACTTTCATTTTGGGAGTCTCTCCAAATCCAGGCCTCCATTGGCTCAAAAATTTGATTTTCATTGATGATTTTTGTGTGATTATGTTGACAGCACATTCAACTTTGTACAGAACAAAGTATTCAATGAGAATATTTCATTCATTTAGATCTAGGATGTGTATTTGAGTGTTCCCTTTATTTTTTTGAGCAGTGTATATATATACACACATACCAGGATGGTGCCAGGATCAGGGACACATATACCAGGATGGAGGGTATTTATATACCAGAATGGGACCAGGATAAGGGTCATACATACCAGGATGGAGGGTATATACAGTATATATATATATGTGTATATATATATATATATATATATATATATATATATATAGTACAGACCAAAAGTTTGGACACACCTTCTCATTCAACGATTTTTCTGTATTTTCACACTATGAAAATTGTAGAATCACACTGAAGGCATCAAAACTATGAATTAACACATGTGGAATTATACATTATACCTTACAAAGGTATACCTTACAGCAGAGATGCGCCGGCAGGGGGGTAAGTATGATCTGACACCCCCGCTCCCCCTCCCCCGCCGACCCCCCGGTATATGACTCGCGTATAAGCCGAGAGGGGGACTTTCAGCCTTAAAAAATGGTCTGAAACTCTCGGCTATACACGAGTATACACGGTATATCTATATACAGCACAGACCAAAGGTTTGAACACACCTTCTCATTTAAAGATTTTTTGGTATTTTCATGACTATGAAAATTGTAAATTCACACTGAAGGCATCAAAACTATGACTTAACACATGTAGAATTATATACTTAACAAAAAAGTGTGAAACAACTGAAAATATATCTTATATTCTAGGTTCTTCAAAGTAGCCACCTTTTGCTTTGATTACTGCTTTGCACGCAGAAAAGGTGAACGGATGGACTCTACATGCCTGGTTCCCACCGTGAAGCATGGAGGAGGTGGTGTGATTGTGTGGTGGTGCTTTGCTGGTGACACTGTTGGGGATTTATTCAAAATTTAAGGCATACTGAACCAGCATGGCTACCACAGCATCTTGCAGCAGCATGCTACTGTCATGGAAATATATATGTATTCCTTATATTCAAAGTATATTCACATATATGTATTCACAGTTCACAGTTAGATAGATCTCACTTGCTAAAAAACCCCTGTGCTCACATATTTCTAGGCCAGCTATAATCAGTCGTTTTAAAGAAATCTGGCCTTCATAAGGCCTTCATAAGGAACAAGTACATGAAGTACAAAAAGTCTTATTAGCTATCTGTTGTTTACATTATAGTCATGCAAGACAACTAGGTCACAAGAATATAAAACAATAATTCTGCAACTTCAGCTCTTTTTATCATGATTATCATAATTATCATACTTACACTAGAACAGCCAATAATCTAGCAGCTTTTAATTGTATGTTAATTGACTAACCAGCCCCTTTTTGTAAACGTATAAAACCTTGAATGAATAATAAATGTATGTCTTTGACGAACTGTTATACTGACACTTTCGTGTGGACAGTCTCATTTCGTTCTGAGCGCTCTAGAAGACATTAAATAGAGATTTGGACATGACAAGCAGCAAACACGGAAGGATAAATTTATCCTAATTAAATTTCCATAACAGTTGGTGCCTGCACGCGGGGCATTGGACGAAACGCACGAGGACCCGGCCGACCGGAGAGACGGGGGTGTTGGCCCTGGCCTTGGCACACGGGACGGAGACTGCAGCTCCATAAGTAAGGTAAGAAAACTCTGTCATCTTACCTGAATGTTCCCTGTGCCTAGTCCTAGCCTACACTTCCAGCCGGTTGGACGTGGTCATCACCGCATTCCCAGGTTGTGTAAAAAGTCCATACCCTTATCCAAAAGCCCTGGGATATAAGCCGAGTGGTTTGCTGCTGTGCTGTATATGTTTCATGTTTTATGTGAACCGGAGAAAGTTGGAACGGTGACTGTGTTTTTGCTTGCTGATTTCTGGGGCTGTATAGCAAAAGACAAATTGCTGCATAAGTTCCCGCAGTTAACTTTCACGCACCGGGAGGCCATCCCAGTCAAATCAGACGTGAAGGACGGGAGCTTTGTTTTGGATAAGTCCACGCAGATATTCTTCACACATTGGAGGGAACTTATCCCAAAAAATCCAGTTGTGAGAAGCGAGGGCTTTGTTCGGTTAAGTTTCTGCAGTTAACTTTCACACACCGGGAGGCCATCCCAGTCAAATCAGACGTGAAGGACAGGAGCTTTGTTTGGATAAGTTCTCACAATAATCGTCCACGCACCGGGAGGCCATCCCAGTCAAATCAGACGTGGATAGTGAGAATTTTGATGAAGGCTATTGCAGATTACTGTGACCGGCGCACCGGCCAGGGCTTACGGTACAGAGAGCGATAGACCTTGAGCCTCACCGCGCTCAGTGCAATTGGTGAGTTATCAGTTACCAGAGCAGCTTGTATGTGTCACAGATCATCAAAAGAGGGATTCGTATTCTCCCGGGTGTCTGTCTCATTGTACGTGTCAACTGTCTGTATCAGGTACTGTCGCTTTAAATCACATCTCCGTGCGCTCTGTCAGTACCTCACTCACTGCTGGCTGTAGCAGCGAGAAAACCCCTTTGACCCCCCCTCCTCTGCTAATCACGTTGTTACATCTGTTTCCTGGTTTTGAACTTTTTTAAGCTAGTTTTTTTGGCTACAGGTTTTAATGTGAAAATTCTCAGGCATTCAGACTGAACTATATTCATTTTTTGCTATTCTGAGGAATAATATATATATATTTTTTTTATGTGATTTCAGTGTCTGGAGAGACAGCAAGCAGAGATATAAGGGAGGGGGAAAGTGCTGGCAGCAGCCAGCTGACATTCCAGAGGGCGGTAGGAAAAAAGCCTACGCTACCAGACAAAACCTTTGTTTTTTATCATTTTACAATCAGTTTTTTCCACCTCTTTTCTGTTTTTTTTTTTTTTTAATTAGCTGTTTTAGTAACAAGGGTTGTTTTTCAGAGTTTTATGATTAATACGGTTTTTTCTTTTCTCCCCTTTTTGGTGAATTTATTTTTTTCTTTTTCTAGAGTTTTTTACTAAATCTAACTTTTGTTTTTAAAGTTTTCTTTTAAGTATATTTTTAAATAATTTTGGAGAGTTAAGCAATTTATTTTAGAGTTTTATTCTCCAAACATTTTTTTTTTTTTCTCTTTCTCCTTTACCAGCCTGCTTTAGACCAAGGTCACTCCATAAGATAAGGAGAAATACAGGCTGAGGGAGAGAGCAGACACAAACTGCGCAGCGGTTTGATTAGCCCCTCCCGTCGGGCATTCGGCGAGGACATAATAATTTTTTTTTTTTCTCAATCAAACTTTCGTGTTGAAGTTTTTGTTTTGGAAAGATTTCTCTTTTTAAAATGGGGAACAAGATGGGCAAGCAGGAGAGTCTTATGCTCCCTGGAGAGAAAACTGCCCCCAGCTGGTAGCTGAACAAGAAGGAGTAAAGTATGTAAAAAATTACAGACAGCTCATGAAAGTGTGTGAAATCCATAAGAAGGGCAGACTCCAAGCTGCGGAATGGCAGGATGTATTGAAAAATAGAAAAGGGAAGCTAGTAGATTCAAAATTGCTGACTGATGCAAATGCATGGTACAAAGTGGCAGTAAACTTGCATCGTTTAGGAAGTCCAGAAAGATATGTGAACAAGCCAGGATATGATTTTTATGTGTACAAGATAGGGAAAGATGCTAAGCCATCACCACCCCCATATGGTGAAGGGAAATATTGGACATGTTCAGTCTGTTCTCAACAGAATCCATGGTACAGGGACACTTGTGTAGCATGCGGTACCCCCCACCTCTCCCTAGTCATTATATCAGGAGAAGAAAGTGCAAATCTCCCTACACAAAACGCTACATGTAGCCCCCAGACACAACAGTCCACAGCTAGGGCTTCACAGGGGGGTGGTATAGCTACAGAGACAAATGAGGAACCTCAGTGCCGAGCAGGGCTGCCAGCATGGAACCATGACACTGATCCACCGCAGTCTCAGCAAGGAAGTGGGAAACCCCCATGCAGCAAGACAACTTTAAAGCCCAAATCTCACCCAGTGTATGCACCAAGTACACCATGTCACTTCTTATCTGATGAAGATGAAGATGCAACGTCACACATGCTGCCCAATACTAGGGAAGAAAACACACAAGCACCAATAGAGCAGGGACAGGTAGAGGTACCATCCTACGAGCCCTTCATCCCAAGCCAGGTGATCAGTATGCTGTCAGACCCAGGGATACACACCATGCTATTTTGCCAAAAAATGCAGCAGATCCAGCAAACGTATGCAGCAGCCTGGATTGATCTCTGGACCGAAATGGAAATAAAAGCAGGTGATGCATTCTGGTCAATTATGAAGAACACTTCAAGCTTCCAGCAGAGTTAGATGCGTATGCCTGGGAGACAGGACCAAAGCTAATTGAGCAACTCAGAGAATGGGCCAAAAGCAGACTGACAGGACAAACTCTCAGCCTACATGTCACGAGTCAAGACAAGACAGAGTCTGTGGAGAAGTTCCATGACAGAGTAATGCAAGTGTTTCAAGATTTGGGCCTCATTACCCATGATCAGACACACAGATGGAGGTTGGCACAGGCTTTTGTGCATGGACTGAGAGAACCAATCAGGAAACCACTGGTAGCAGCCAGGCCTGAGTACACGTCAATAGCAATGGATAGCCTGCTCACAGTAGCAAAAAGGATTGAGTCCCGCCGGGACAGAAGGGATGTCAAGTGTTACAACTGTGGCGAGTTTGGTCATTTCCGGAACCGGTGCAGAACACTGACTTCACCCAGAAAAAGAAGAAACACAGAAAGCAGTGAAGAACCCCGTCCATAGGACAAGAGCACACCAAGTCCACAGGGAACCCCACCAGTGGGACCAATATCCTGAGAGTGGATGGCGTAGTCAGATCTTTTCTTGTGGAACTCCGCAACCTCACCTATCTATCAGAATCTTCTGCTTCCTGCATGGGAATTGATGGTCAAGTCAGATATTTCCAGATTATGAAGCCCCTGAGCGTGTGGACTCAGCCAGAACACTCCATCATGTCCCAGTTTGTTGTGTCAAAAAACCTGCACCCTCAACCTATTGGGAGTGGACCTACTGCAGAAGCTGAAAGCGACCAGAGTGTTCCAGGAAGATGGGACCATGACACTTTCTTCACCCCTGACCCAAGAAGAAACAGGAACCTCAAACAACCACACTGCAGACCTATCACAGGAGGTGCTGGACATAGTACCAGAAAAGCCACTCCATCACCCAGAGTCAAGATGTCTCTGACCAACTGAAGGTCTAAGTGAGCTCGCCTAAGAAGACGGCCTGAGAACTTTGACATTGGCCAGGATATTCAACTCAAGAAGGACCCTACTCGCTTCATGGAATGGCAACACCTCATCCAGCTCCAACGCCAGAGGTTCATCTTTTGCAAGCACCAGGAGGTGCCCCCTGCAATCAACCAGTTCACCCAGGCCCTAGACCGGAAAAAGGCCACTCAGCTCTTCAAACTTGTGCACAAATACTGACCTGAGACCGAGCTGGAGAAAAAGAAACTACTGATGGCCCGTGCTGAGAGAAAAGCAGCCGTTTAAGGAGACGTCCCAACAAGAAGACCCCCTGTGACCAGAGCAGGTGCTAACACAGTGACTGTCTTGGTGGAGAACAAGAAAGCCAGCTGGTCGTCATCCCTCATGATGTGGATCCTAGTAGATGGCTTGTTTTCCCGCCAGCTCTGCACCAGCAGATGGGAGTCCCCTGCCGCATACTGAAGGACAAGGCCAAACTGGGCTGCCTCACCCATCGGAATCAATCCCAGCTTTCCACAGTGAAGAAAAAGACTGTAAAAAGCCGCGAAAGAGGCTACGGTATTTGAAACCCCAACAGTGCTGAACCATCACACTCTGCTCTCAAGAGTCCCAGTCACCGCAACGGTATTCACGGTGATCAACCTGGCCAGTACCTTCTTCAGTGTTTCCCCTCCACCTGGAGGCCTGCTTTCACGCACCAGTGCAGTGCATATGGACAATGTTGCCTCAAGGTGCTCAAAACAAGCCCTTTAAGTTTCACCAAGACAATGTCCTCCATCCTCGTCAACTGGATTGCAGAATATGCAAGAGTCACTCTTCTACAACACGTGGATGACTTTCTCTTTTGTGTGGTTGACATCGACACCTGCACAGTCTATTCCTTGTCTCTCCTACTCTACCTGGAAGAACAGCAACGCAAGGTCTGGAAGAACAAAGTCCAGTGATGCTAGAAGCAAGTTACATCCCTGGGACACTGTATTGCCCACCAGACGAAACACATGTCAAAAGACTGGAAGACCACTGTGGAGAAGATGGCTCCCCCAACAACTCCAAGAATGCTGCAGGCCTTCCCTGGTCTAGTGTCATATTGCAGAACCTGGATCCCTAATGCCTCAGTCCTAATGCAGCCTCTGTGCGCTTGCATCAACGCAACCCCGCTCCTTCTATCAGACGCAGCCTTCAACCCATTCAGGAGATTGGAAGAACTCCACAGTCTCAGCGCCAATACCAGGCCTACCTGACTATGAAAAGTCTTTCCGTCTACCTGATGGAAGAAAGAAGGTCATGCTACTGGAGTCCTGGCATGGATTCATGGGGGAAAACAGAGACTTTTAGGCTGCCTCTCAGCCCGCTTGGATCCAGTTGCAAGAAGAGCACCCTCCTGCCTGATGGCAGTATCTGCAGCACACACCCTTCTGGACAAGGTTGCTGACATCACTCTTGGACAGCCACTGGAAACTCTCACTCCACATGACATCTTGGCAATCCTCAATCAAGCTCAACCAACAGTAATCTCCCCACCGCCAGGCATCTTTGTGGCGCCTCTATTGCCTTTATCTCATAATGTCACCGTCTCCAGACCTACAGTCCTCAGCCCGGCCACTCTACTCCCACTCCCAAGGGGGGATACTTGGATGGCTCCAGATTTGCAGATGATGAAGAAGTTTCAACACAGGAAGTGCAGTGACCAGCAATCAAGAAATCCTGTGGTCCAGAAGTCTGTCACCTAGCCTGTCAGCCCAGGAAGCAGAACTGATAGCGCTTACGAAGGCCTGCCAGATGGCAGAAGACAAGACTGCAAACATCTACATGGACTACAGGTACTCGCATGGCATAGCACACGACTTTAGACCCATCTGGGCTACAAGGGACTTCATCACAGCAAACGGGACAACCGTGAAGCATCATGGAACCTTCAGGGACCTGCTGGGTGTACTCCAACTTCCAAAATGGTGACAATTTGAAAAATCAAAGTGCATGGAAAACTGAGAACAGAAGAGGCGTGAGGCAATAACATGGCGGACATAGCAGCCAAAGGAAGACAACATGGAGAAGTGGGAGAGGTCGTAGAGCCGGACGGCTACTACATGACGACTGAAGACAAGAAACCTGACAAAGACGTCCTGGAATCTGCTCAAGAAGTTACAAGACCAAGCTCCAAAAGGAAAAGAAGAGCTGAATAGGAAAAAAGCAACACGTGAAGAAGGAAGGCTATCAATAATAGACTTCAAACTCTGCCTACCACAAAGTATGCACCCTATGGTGGTCCAATGGGTACATGGACCCACATCCACATATCAAAGACACAGATGAATGATCTGATTGGTGCTTACTGGGTCGCTTCAGGGATCTCCACCCTAACAGCCAAATTCACCAGCAGCTGTCTGACCTGCGGCAAATGCAAGCCTGGACGTATGGAAGAAAGTCCCCCTCACCTTATCTGGAAAGACCACTCTACCAGCTTCAAAGGATCCAGATAGACCACATCCAGATATCGCCAAGTGAAGGATTCAAATACGCCATTGTGGTCAAAAGAAGTATTTTCAAGATGAACAGAAGCCTTCCAAGTCAGCAAAGACTACTGCAACGAAGCTACTTTCGGAAAATAGTGTGCAGATACGGGGTTCCAGAAATGATAGAAAGTGATCAGGTACCCGCATTCACAGCAAATCTGACACACGAGACCCATTAGCAGTAGGGTCAGACCTAGGCCTACACACTCCTTACCACCCCCAGAGCAGCAGGAAGGTAGAAAAACTGAACGAAACACTTAAGAATAGAATGCTGAAAATTGCCCAAGAGACACGCAAACCATGGCATGACACACTCGTAATTGCACTGTTTAGCGTAAGGCACACTCCCAGAGACCCAGAAAAGCTGGTTCGTGCCTGCATCTTCTGCTAACAGATAAGACATTTTCTTCTTTTAGTTTTTTGGTGCTTGCAGTTTAGTTCAGCCACTGTTGTTTGTTCATTTGCCTTTTCCAGTTTTTTTCAGTGGTTGCTGTTTAGTTTTTGTTACACCAGAGAACTAATTTAGGTGGTAGAGGTCGTGTGATCTCAGGTGTTTTTGTAATTAGTAGAGTTGGTACTTTTCAGGGTTTTTTGGGGTTGC
Source organism: Oophaga sylvatica (assembly GCA_033576555.1). Taxonomy (NCBI): domain Eukaryota; kingdom Metazoa; phylum Chordata; class Amphibia; order Anura; family Dendrobatidae; genus Oophaga; species Oophaga sylvatica. The sequence continues at coordinate 179,154,109 of JARQOD010000002.1, forward strand.
AGTAAGTGCCTTTCCTATCCTTTTCTATCTAGACAGATTGGGCCCCAGCGTTTGCTCATTCTATTTCTGTCTGTGTCCGTGGTTTCTTCTTGTCTAACCGCCATTACATGTTTGGGGGCTTTCTATGTTCTTTGGGGATCTGCTCCGGGGCAGATAGCTTTCCTTTTTCTATCTTTAGGTGTAGTTAGCTTCTCAGGCTGTGACGAGGCGTCTTAGGACCAATCGTAAGGAAACGCTCCACGGCTCTTATAGTTATGTGTGGTAGTCAGGTAACTGGCCAATCCCATAGTTTCCAACCTCTCTGGTGTATGGCCCTTTTTTGCCCTGCTTCCTCGAAACCAAATCATAACATTTGTAATTGAATTGGTCAAAAAACTAATGTCCATTCTCGAGTTATATACTCTATCCTCCATATTTAATGATCCTGTCCAAGAGCCCAGATAGACACCAACTCCTGTAACTAGAGGGAAAGCCTGTTTGGATCCACGTATCGCATTGCAAGGAAGCTCCCGTACCAGGAGAGACACCTAAGCCATGAAGGATGTCGTGGATGCTCTGACTGACCAGACAGATGACCTACCTGATGAGTTCAAGGCCAGAGACCAAGTTAAAGCAGGATTTGAGTCACTATTGCCACTAGTAACTATAAACAAAAATGTTGATTGGATAAATTACATCTATTATGACCAGCAGAGATTTGTTAACTTCACCATAGATGCTGTAAAAGGTTTGGCAGCACAGTTAGGCCTCACTTCCATTATGGCATTCCAGAATAGAATGGCTTTGGATATGATTCTAGCTGAGAAAGGAGGTGTTTGCAAAATGATCAAAGACACCTGTTGCACCTACATCCCAGACAACACTGGCCCAAATGGTAAAGTCACAATGGCAATACAGAAACTTACTGAGTTATCAGAGGAACTGAAACAGAACTCAGGTGTCACTGACCCATGGGATCGATACTTTGGGTGGATGAGTGGGTGGCAGAAAATGTTGGCACAGGTTGAGACAGCCATTATGGGGGTTCTCATTTTTGCATTAATTACTGGTTGCTGTGTAATTCCTTGTATCCGCAGGAAAATGGAAAAAACTGTTCAAGAGACAACCAATTTGATGCCACTCACCATCTTGGACCTCGCACCAGTCCGGATGGAACTGCCTGGTTTGACCAGATCTCCGAACTACCTCCAGACTGAGAATACACATCCTTGATGAAACATCCTATCAACTATGAGATTATGATTGCAAACACATAAACCCCCGACAGGGACAGTCCTCCTGACCGCCCATTTGCGAAAAGTCTGTATTCGATGGGGGAGGCATGTACTAGGGGTGTCTGTTGTGAATGGGTTTGAGATGAGTTCTGAGCAGAGACTCCCTCTGGTGGTTACAAGCGGTACTGGTCTGTTCAGTGAAGATTGTGAGGACTGGGAATCAGGTGTTACTGATTGGTCTTATATAAGGGAGTCACCTTCCCATCAGGGTTGCCGGTGATCAATTGTTCTGGTCTGAATCCTTTATTCCAGTTTCCCTTGTAGCCTGCTGTGTCGTGTCTGCATCTCCTGCTAACAGATAAGACATTTTCTTCTTTTGTGTTTGTGCTATATTTTTGCATTTTGTCCTGCACTTCTGTGGGGGCCTTCAGGGTCCCCTCCGGGGCTTCTGCCCTCTCAGTTTTGTTCAGCCACTGATGTTTGTACTTTTGCTTTTTCCAGTTTTTTCAGTGGCTGCTGTTTTGATTTTGTTACACCAGAGAACTAATTTAGGTGGAAGAGGTCGTGTGATCTCAGGTATTTTTGAAATTAGTAGAGTTGGCGCTTTTCAGGGTTTTCTGGGATTGCAGTAAGTACCCTTCCTATCCTTTTCTATTTAGTTAGTTTGGGCCCCAGCGTTTGCTCATACTATTTTCTTTCTGTGTCAGTATTTCATCTTGTCTAACCGCCATTACATGTTTGGGGGCTTTCTATTATCTTTGGGGTTCTGCTCCGGGGCAGATAGCTTTCCTATATCTATCTTTAGGTGTAGTTAGTTTCTCAGGCTGTGACGAGGCGTCTAGGACCAACGTAGGAACGCTCCACGGCTGCCTCTAGTTGTGGTGGTTAGTCAGGGTACTGCAATCTCATAGATTCCAACTGCTCTGGTGTATTGCCTTTTTTACCTGCACTCCTCAGCTACCGAAACATAACAGTATCACCGGCCTAAAAATTGAAAATTGTATGGTACTCATAGAAGGGAAAAAATATTGTGAAAGAAAAAAGGTTGTCAGAGTTGTCAGAGATATTTTTCTATTTGTTGCATTTTTTTTCCCTCTTTATCTCTGGGTGCTGGGGAGGATCTTTTCTCTCAATGGAGTTTGCACGGTTGTCTGGCCGTGTGGATCAGCTTGCCACTGAGGTTCAGAGTATTGCTACCTATCTTGCTAGGTTGCCTGTTGTGGAACCTAGGATCCCCATGCCAGATTTGTTTTTGGGGATCGAGCTAAGTTTCAGAATTTCAAAAATAATTGTAAATTGTTTTTTGCCTTAAAATCTAAGTCCTCAGGGAACGCAGCGCAGCAGGTTCAAATTATCATCTCTCTCCTGCGCGGCGATCCTCAGGATTGGGCTTTTTCCCTGACACCTGGGGATCCTGTTTTGAGTGATGTTGATGCATTTTTTCAGGCTTTGGGTTATTGTACGATGAGCCTAATGTCACTGATCAAGCTGAAAAAGCCTTGTTGGCATTAAATCAGGGGCTTGATGACGCTGAGTTATACTGTCAGAGATTCCGTAGGTGAGCAGTCCTGACCAAATGGAATGACGACGCTTTGGCAGCCCTTTTCCGGAAGGGTCTGTCAGATAATGTAAAGGATGTTATGGTGGGATTCCCTGTCCCTCTGGTCTCAATGATTCTATGTCATTAGCGATTAAAATTGACAGACGTTTGCGTGAGCGGAGAAGTATGCGTGGAATGGTGTTGCCTTGTGAACCAGCTTCTGAACCCATGCAGTGTGATAGAGTGGTGTCTGGGGCACAGCGTCATGAGTTTCGAAAGCGCAATGGGTTATGTTTCTACTGTGGTGATGCCTCTCATGCTATTTCAGTCTGCCCTAAGCGGGGAAGACGTTTTGCACGCTCAGTTGTCTTGGGTAGTGTTCAGACTAAGTTTTTATTAACTGTCACTCTGATATGCTCTCTGTCCTCATTTTCTGCTCAGGCTTTCGTTGATTCTGGAGCAGCTATTAACCTGATGGATTATGATTTTGCTAAACGTTGTGGGTTTCCCTTGATACCCCTACAGAAGTCTATTCCCCTACTGGGGATCGATTCTACCCCTTTGGCTGAGAATAAACCTCAGTTTTCTACTCAGGTGATAATGAGGGTTGAACCTGATCACCAGGAGTGCTGCAAATTTTTGGTTCTGTATAATCTGCATGACATTATCGTGCTGGTTTCCCTTGGTTACAGTCTCATAATCCTGTTTTGGATTGGAAATCTGTGTCTGTAACCAGTTGGGGCTGCCAATGTGTTAATACAAACACTCCTGTTTTTTCTGCCTCCCCCAGGCTCAGGATGTTCCTGACTTTTTGATTTGATTTTCTGATGTGTTTAGCGAAAGTAAATCTGCATCCTTGCCTCCCCATAGGAGCTATGACTGCGCTATTGAATTAGTGCCGGGTAAGTAAATTCCCTAAAGGTCGCCTTTTTAACTTTTTGTACCTGAAACATGACGCTATGCGGTCTTAAACTCAAGGAATCATTGGAGAAGGGTCATATCAGACCATCCTCTTCACCCTTAGGTGCCGGTTTTTTCTTTGTGGCCAAAAAAGATGGTTCATTAAGGCCGTGTATTGATTATCGCCTTGAACAATATTACTGTGAAATATCAATACCCGTTACCCTTGATTTCTGACCTGTTTTCCAGGGTGAAAAACGCTACTTGGTTTACCAAGCTTAAACCTCAGGGGGGCTATAACCTTATTCGCATTAAGCACGGGGATGAATGGAAGACGGCATTCAATACCCCTGAAGGACATTTTGAGTACCTAGTGATGCCCTTTGGGCTCACTAACTCCTTCCGTCTTCCAGTCCTTCATGAATGACATTTTCAGGGATTTTGTGGACAAATTTCTGATTGTTTATTGGATGATATCTTGATTTTTTCTAATAAACTGGGACTCTCATGTGAAACATGTTCGAACTGTTCCAGATTTTGAGAGAGAAATGCTTGTATGTGAAGGGATCAAAGTTCTTTTGGCGTACAGAGGATCTCATTTCTGGATTCATTTTGTCCCCCATCTGTTATCGAAATGGACCCGGTCAAGGTTCAGGCCATCTGTGATTGGGTCCAACCTACTTCATTAAAGGCTCTTCAGAGATTTTTGGGTTTTGCCAATTTTTATCGTAAATTTATTGGTAATTTCTTGGTTATTGTTAAACCATTAACTGATTTGACCAGAAAAGGTTCTGATGTGGTGAATTGGCCTCCGGAGGCAGTCTCTGCGTTTCAGGAACTTAAGCAGAGATTCACTTCTGCTCCTGTTCTAACGGCAGCCGGGATGTTTCTCTGCCATTTCAGGTGGAGGTTGATGCCTCTGAAATTGGGGCGGGTGCCGTTTTGTCCCAAAAAGATCCAGAGACCTCTAAAAGTAACCCTTGTGCCTTTTTCTCTCGAAAATTTTCTCCTACAGACGTAATTATGACGTGGGTAATCGGGAGTTATTGGCCATGAAGTGGGCTTTTGAAGAGTGAGAAATTGGCTGGAGGGAGCCAAACATCAGGTGGTGGTCCTACGGACCATAAGAATCTGGTCTATCTGGAATCTGCCAAGCGACTCAATCCTAGACAGGCCAGGTGGGCCTTGTTTTTCACACGTTTTAATTTTGTGGTTTCCTTTCTTCCTTTGGGACTAAAATGTTAAGGCGGATGCCCTCTCGAGGAGTTTCCTTGCGGACTCTCCAGAGTTATCTGATCCTTCTGTTATTTTTGAAAGAGGGTGTAGTTCTTTCCGCCATCTCGCCCAATTTGAGACTTGCTCTGGAGGGGTGTCAGGAGGATAGGCCCGAGTCTGCCCTGTTGGAAAATTGTTTGTCCCGGACCAGTGAAAAAGAGTGTGATGTCTGAGATTCATTGTTCCGCATTGGCTGGGCATCCCGGAATTTTTGGTACCAGAGACTTGGTTAGTCGGTCCTTTTGGTGGCCTACCTTGTCTCGTGATGTCAGGGAATTTGTGCAGTCCTGCGGACTTGCTCTCGCTCCAAGCCTTGCTCTCGCTCTAGTGGTTTGTTGATGCCATTGCCTGTGCCCAAGAGACCATGGACCCATAACTCTATGGATTTCATTTCCGACCTTCCTGTTTCTCAGAGAATAACCACCACTGGGTAATTTGTGATAGGTTTTCCAAAATGATACATCTTGTGCCATTACCTAAGTTGCCTCCTCCTCTGAATTGGTGCCGTTGTTCCTTCAGCACGTGGTTCGTTTACACGGCATTCCTGAGAACATTGGGGCTGACAGAGGAGTCCAGTTTGTTTCCAGATTTTGGAGGACTTTTTTGTTCTAAACTGGGTGTTCAATTGTCTTCCCTCGCATTTCATCCTCAGACCAATGGTCAAACTGAGAGAACAAACCAGACATTGGAGACTTTCTTAGATGCTTTGTGTCTGCTGATCAGGATGACTGGGTCTTTTTTTTTACCTTTGGCTGAGTTTTGCTCTTAAAAATAGGGCTTTGCTCTGCCACTTTGATGTCTCCGTTTTTCTGTAATTCTGGGTTTCACCCTCGATTTTCTTCGGGACAGAAAGGAGGCTTCTGTCTGTCCAGGTGTTTTACTCTGTTGTGGAGTATGCAGCAGATTTGGGACCAGGTAGTGGAGAGGTTGTCCCTCTCTCAGGAGAAGGCCCAGCGGTTTGCTAACCGGCATAGGACTGATGGTCCTCGGTTTAAAGTGGGGACTTGGTCTGGTTGTCCTCAAAGAATATTCCTATGAGAGTAGCACTCCTAAATTAAGTCTAGGTTCATTGGACCTTATAAGATCATTGAGATTCTTAATCCTGTTTCTTTTCGTTTGCTTCTTCCAGGGACATTTAAGATCCATAACGTGTTCCACAAGTCCTTGTTGAAGAGGTTTTTTGAGCCAGTGGTTCCTGCTGCTGTGCCTCCTGACCCTGTTTTGGTTGGGGCAATCTGGAGTATGTGGTTGAGAAAATATAAGATTCTCGTTTTTTCTAGACAGAAACTCCAGTATTTGGGTTAAGTGGAGAGTTATGGTCAGGAAGACATTCTTGGGTGTTTGCTTCGGACAAACCATGCTAGGAACCCGTGCGTACATAAACTCATCCT
>JARQOD010000002.1:179160528-179205486 GCA_033576555.1 Oophaga sylvatica
AAGCATCTAATATAAAATAAAAAAGGAACATGAACTCCACCAGAATAATGTCCAATACCAGGGTCTTTTAACACATAAAAATCAGGTATATATATATATATACAGATAGTGCATAAATTATATAATACTACCAATAAGTGATAGGCACTGATCAATATATGAACCACCAAAGAAAATTGTGTTTATATATAAAAGATCCCAAATACAATATACTCCGTGTATATACAAGTAGTGAAATATAGTGCAATATAACACAAAAATAACAATAATAGATGTAAAAAACACTCTAGTGCCAGTATGTCCAATATCAGGGTCTTTTAACACATCAGGTATATGTATACAGATAGTGCATGGATTATATAATCCTACTAATAAGTGATAGACATTGATCTATATATGAACCACCATAAAAATTGTTATATATGTCACAGGTCCCAAATACAATATACTACGTGTATACACAAATAGTGAAATATAGTGCAATGTAACACAAAAATAACACTCTAGTGCCAGTGTAACAGCAAAAAAAATCGCAAGGAAACAAAAGAAACTCAGAGTATATAATGTGGCCAAAAGGTTATACACACACACCTGAAGGGACTGTTGAAAGGAGATAACCCATGGTGCACCAAATAGAAGGGACAGAAGTGAACCAAAATATAAGACTAATACCTGAAAAAAGCCGAGGAAGGAGCACACGAGTGGTGGAGTGGCGCCGCGTAATTATCCAGATGGTGGCTCTCTATTTATAGTCCGTCTTTTCACTGATAAGACATCCCCCTGACGAAGGAATACTTCCGAAACGCGCGTCGGGGCGCGTTCAAGGTAGCATCATCTCCACCACTCGTGTGTTCCTCCCTCGGCTTTTTTCAGGTATTAGTCTTATATTTTGGTTCACTTCTGTCCCTTCTATTTGGTGCACCATGGGTTATCTCCTTTCAACAGTCCCTTCAGGTGTGTGTGTATAACCTTTTGGCCACATCATATACTCTGAGTTTCTTTTGTTTCCTTGCGATTTTTTTTGCTGTTACACTGGCACTAGAGTGTTATTTTTGTGTTACATTGCACTATATTTCACTATTTGTGTATACACGTAGTATATTGTATTTGGGACCTGTGACATATATAACAATTTTTATGGTGGTTCATATATAGATCAATGTCTATCACTTATTAGTAGGATTATATAATCCATGCACTATCTGTATACATATACCTGATGTGTTAAAAGACCCTGATATTGGACATACTGGCACTAGAGTGTTTTTTACATCTATTATTGTTATTTTTGTGTTATATTGCACTATATTTCACTACTTGTATATACACGGAGTATATTGTATTTGGGATCTTTTATATATATAACACAATTTTCTTTGGTGGTTCATATATTGATCAGTGCCTATCACTTATTGGTAGTATTATATAATTTATGCACTATCTGTATATATATATATATACCTGATTTTTATGTGTTAAAAGACCCTGGTATTGGACATTATTCTGGTGGAGTTCATGTTCCTTTTTTATTTTATATTAGATGCTTGTGCTATTTTAATTTTGTATTGACATTTAATAACATTCTACATTTTTACCTTTACTGCCTGGGTTGAAGTCTTTACTTCCTTTTTCCCCCTGTTTCTCTTACACTTGGGTGTTCGTCTTACATTTTAGGTTGGTTCCGCCATCCACTTTTTTGAGTGAGGTTCAGGTCTCTTGTGTATATTTATTTTATTAACAAAATTTTCATTATTTTTTAATATATTTTTTTACACTGTGCTGAATCTCATTCTGCTTAAGTTTTCTGTTACTAATTTTGGTTGTTAGATGCAATATAAGTGAGCTATCTGCACATTTTTATGAAGTTCCCACTCCCAGGGTACAAGTTCCAAAAGTAGCATAGCTTGTTCTTGTGGTGACAGGGACTGTTAAATCATGTCTTTGTTTGAATAGTAAGCTTAAATCTAGTTTACAACATTTCTACAGAAGCTATGTAAAATAAAAATTACTAAAATGACAATGATACTGAGTTTGACTACTGGCTACCATCAATATTTATAATGAACTAGATGGTGGCCCGATTCTAACGCATCGGGTATTTTAGAATATGTATGTAGTTTATTTATGAAGATTTAAGAATAATGCAATGAATACACAGAATTTTCCAGGTAAAATATGTTGGCATATGCAACAGATTAGAACTTATTATAAGTAAAAGGAGGTCTTTATGCTGACCTGACAGTAGATGGCGATGTTGTGTAACGTTTCCTTCTGTTTAATGTATTGTATAAGAAATAGTCTCACTTGTAGTTTCACTTTCGTTTTGTTCTTGTTTTCCTGATGCAATGCTGAAATGACTGTGCATTCTTCCTTTACCTCATAATGTTAGAAGTAAAAGCTTGTTATCCCATGCAGCCTGCTCTGTGAAGTTTTCTACTGCAAAGGTGTGGATTCAGAAGCTGCGCAACAAAATACAGTACAGACCAAAAGTTTGGACACACCTTCTCATTTAAAGATTTTTCTGTATTTTTCATGACTATGAAAATTGTAAATTCACACTGAAGGCATCAAAACTATGAATTAACACATGTGGAATTATATACTTAACAAAAAAGTGTGTAACAACTGAAATTATGTCTTATATTCTAGGTTCTTCAAAGTAGCCACCTTTTGCTTTGATGACTGCTTTGCACACTCTTGGCATTCTCTTGATGAGCTTCAAGAGGTAGTCACCGGGAATGGTTTTCACTTCACAGATGTGCCCTGTCAGATTTAATAAGTGGGATTTCTAGCCTTATAAGTGGGGTTGGGACCATCAGTTGTGTTGTACAGAAGTCTGGTGGATACACAGCTGATAGTCCTACTGAATAGACTGTTAGAATTTGTATTATGGCAAGAAAAAGCTGCTAAGTAAAGAAAAACGAGTGGCCATCATTACTTTAAGAAATGAAGGTCAGTCAGTCCGAAAAATTGGGAAAACTTTGAAAGTGTCCCCAAGTGCAGTTGCAAAAACCATCAAGTGCGACTAAGAAACTGGCTCACATGAGGACCGCCCCAGGAAAGGAAGACCAAGAGTCACCTCTGCTTCTGAGGATAAGTTTATCCGAGTCACCAGCCTCAGAAATCGCAGGTTTACAGCAGCTCAGATTAGAGACCAGGTCAATGCCACACAGAGTTCTAGCAGCAGAAACATCTCTGCAACAACTGTTAAGAGGAGACTTTGTGCAGCAGGCATTCATGGTAAAATAGCTGCTAGGAAACCACTGCTAAGGACAGGGAACAAGCAGAAGAGACTTGCTTGGGCTAAAGAACACAAGGAATGGACTTTAGACCAGTGGAAATCTGTGCTTTGGTCTGATGAGTCCAAATTTGAGATCTTTGGTTCCAACCACCGTGTCTTTGTGCGACGCAGAAAAGGTGAACAGATGGACTCTACATGCCTGGTTCCCACCGTGAAGCATGGAGGAGGAGGTGTGATGGCGTGAGGGTGCTTCGATGGTGACAATGTTGGGGATTTATTCAAAATTTAAGGCATACTGAACCAGCATGGCTACCACAGCATCTTGCAGCGGCATGCTATTCCATCCAGTTTGCGTTTAGTTGGACCATCATTTATTTTTCAACACGACAATGACCCCAAACACACCTCCAGGCTGTGTGAGGGCTATTTGACCAAGAACAAGAGTGATGGGGTGCTAAGCCAGATGACCTGGCCACCAGTCACCAGACCTGAACCCAATTGAGATGGTTTGGGGTGAGCTGGACCGCTCACCGCTTCAATTTTGAAGAGTGAAGGTAAAATGGCCAACAAGTGCTAAGCATCTCTGGGAACTCCTTCAAGATTGTTGGAAGACTATTTCCGGTGATTACCTCTTGAAGCTCATCAAAAGAATGCCAAGAGTGTGCAAAGCAGTCATCAAAGCAAAAGTTGGCTACTTTGAAGAACCTAGAATATAAGACATATTTTCAGTTGTTTCACACATTTTTGTTAAGTATGTAATTCCACATGTGTTAATTCATAGTTTGATGCCTTCAGTGTGAATGTACAATTTTCATAGTCATGAAAATACAGAAAAATCTTTAAATGAGAAGGTGTGTCCAAACTTTTGGTCTGTACTGTATATACTTTATCATTAAATGTTATTGCTCATAGAACTTAATACAACAGAACAAAATTATTAAACAGATCATCAAAATATATAAACTATTACATGAATATCTAACTCTATTTAAATAAATCATTGGACAAAAGAAGTACATCGACACTATAATATACTGTATTTGGTAATAATATCAACCCAAAATATTAGTGAACGTGACTGAACTATGTCGCAATATGACTGACAGAAAGTATTCAGTAAACGTGACAGAAGTACGTCATTTGTGACTGACAGAACGTGTTCAGTAAACGTGAGTGAACTATGTCGCACTGTGACTGAGAGAACTTGTCCAGTAAATGTGACTGAACTACATCACACAGTGACTGACAGAATTTGTTTAGTAAACATGAGTGAACTACGCAGGGCCGGCGTCAGCACCCACCACCGCCCACACACATCGTGCCATCACGCCGCACTAATTATTTTCTCCTCCATTTGCTCATTTTCCCCTCCATTTGCTCTCTAAAACAGGTTCTGTGACAGTCCCTGTGACATTGCTAAGGCCGCGGACGGGTATCCAAGGGGTGTGCCGGACCACTCCGCCAGCAACACCCACATCCAATTCGGAGGCAACTGAGCAGAGAGGTGGGCGGGACATGCCGAGGGAGCGACAAATCAGCGATGCGGGATTTCCGTTACAGACAGAATTAGACGATTATATAGTAGATGTGGTTGAGTGGACTGACACTTTGCAGGGGTCCCAAGACAGGGAACTGATCATAATTTTATGGCATATTCTACCAATAATTTATAACTTTATAAGTTGAGAATTTACATTTAATGATGTATAGTGAACGCTAGGTAAGCCTATATTTAGGGCTTTTTTAATCACACAGTATAGGCTACTGTAAATGACTGAATTCTGCTTATTATAAGTCATGAAGGAAGTGATCCAGCTTACCGTTGCATGTAAGTGTTGTGATCCAGAGCACGGACAGCATATCCGGGTATACGCCACAGTTAGAAGAAAAAAGGAGGTAGTCCAGCTTCATGGAAAAGCAAATCTTTTATTAGGTGTGCATATAAGCTGGTGACAGGTTAAAATACAAACATCTAATTATTTAATTACCACTGCTGTGTGCATCAGAGTAGTAAACTACTTAAGTGCAACAATGTGGAACACCAGACAACATGACTAAGGGTGCTCCTAGGACCAGAAATGCGTAGATGTTCGTATTGTAACCTGTCACTTAGTAAAAGAAGATTCCAGAAACGCGTAGATGTTCGTATTGTAACCTGTCACTTAGTAAAAGAAGATTTGCTTTTCAGTGAAGCTGGAATATCTCCTTTCTTCTTATTATAAGTCATCCAGAGGTGAATATTTTGTAACCCACTGCAATGTTATTAGGTACAGTACTTTAGCTTATATATATGAGGCAATAGAAGCAATATAACTTTTCACATAATAGAAGGTAATTGCTGATAATATATTACCTTAAAATAATTTTAAAAGTGTCTCAAATATATAACTTCATTTCATTTTATATTTCATATATTTTTATGGAAATTATTCTCCGTCTTTATAGGTAGCTTTAAAACGGAAGCTTTTGAATTTCACTGAAAAATGTGATGCTTAAAAGACAAACATTCAGTTGCAAACATCCCTAGGGAATGTAATCTTCAGCTGATCTAAACGTAAAAGGTTGCTTTTCAGATGAGTTATTCATACTTGTGCTCACGTATTCATGCTGTATAGCACTTCTCAAATACAAAGTCAAACCAATTAAAGCGCAATGTAAGTTTTTACAATAATCTTTAACTTTTTAACTTTTAAATGTATGAATTAAATAATTATTATGCTAGACTTCATGGGAACTTTTGCACTTGTCCTAATGTGTATTTTATCTGAATTAATCTTGACATTAATCAGAAGTCTTGGTCTCTTAACATTAACATTACGGAACTGAAAATCGTCTGTTCAGGATTCAAAACTTTGATGATAATGCATTTACAAGGAAATAACCAGGAAGGTCAAACTGGCAGTGTCTTGTATGCAAAGAGGATCTAGAACACTCTTCAGAATACAACTAAAAGTAATGTTAACCAAAGACTACAAAGCAGTCAGAATATATTTGCATTTGATTAAAGCAAACAAATTTCACTTGATAGAGTTTGACTTCTGCTACATATTCTTATTCTTGTCTGTGATATCATATCAAGTTTATATTTCAGAAAATCAACCTTTCCGCGAATTCAGATACCAATGTGATAAACATATGCTCTACGTATTTTTCACTGATTTACTACATTATACTCGTACTGTATGTACAAGGCACTACAAAGGCTTTCCTTTATTTATGTACTAGCTGAAGAGTCCGGCGCTGCCCAGTCATAGTAACTAACTACGGTTGGTTATAACTAGTGTTGAGCATTCCGAAACCGCAAGTATCGGGTATCGGCCGATATTAGCAGTATCGGAATTCCGATACTGAGTTCCTATACTTTTGGTATATCGTATACCGGAATCGGAAGTTCCCATAATGCTATGAGAGGCAGTGTGATTTGATTCAGCCAATGAGCAATCCTAAGAAGTGTGGGCACATCTTGTAATGCTGCGGTCATGTTAACTAATGGCATGGCTGTGATTGGCTGCTGAAATGATGTCAGAATGCACTATAAAAGGCGCCGCAGCCATTTTGGTTTCACTCTGCTGTGAATTCAGTTAGGGACAGAACGTTGCTCTTCTGACTCTGAGGGACAGTTAGAGATTGCTATTTTGTGAATTGTTCTGTAGGCAGGCTAGTTTACCAACCGCTGTGTAAAGCTTCCTTTTGCCTTGCAGTGCTGTTTTCACAGCTGTCTGCAAGGTCTGTGCGTGAGTGCAGGTCATGCTGCAGTTTGGTCTGCATCCACCGCTGGTTGTAGTCAGCTGCACGTGTGTCACTGCCTCATCCTTTTTTTTTTTTGCAATTGGTGCTGCTCAATTCAATTTAAATTAACTCTCATCTATAAGTGTGCCGCACTTCCATCCGTATCCAATACATTGGTTGCAAACACTATAGAAGTACATAGTGGAGCCTCTCAGAGCTAGTGAACAGTTGTGTGCAGTGTTCACGGCTGTCTGAGAGGTCTCTTTGTGAGTGCAGCTCACGCTGAAGTTCTGCATCCACTGCTGGTTGTAGTCTGCTAAGCGTGTGTCACTGCCTCATCCATTTTTTTTTTTGTAATTGGTGCTGCTCAATTCAATTTAAAATAACTCTCATCTATTAGTGTGCCGCGCTTCCATCCATATCCAATACATTGGTTGCAAACACTATAGAAGTACATAGCGAAGCCTTTCTGAGCTAGTGAACAGTTGTCTGCAGTGTTCACGGCTGTCTGTGATGTCTCTTTGTGAGTGCAGCTCACGCTGAAGTTAGTTCTGCATCCACTGCTGGTTGTAGTCTGCTAAGCGTGAGTCACTGCCTCATCCATTTTTTTTTATAATTGGTGCTGCTCAATTCAATTTAAATTAACTCTCATCTATTAGTGTGCCGCGCTTCCATCCGTATACAATACATTGGTTGCAAACACTATAGAAGTACATAGCGGAGCCTTTCAGAGCTAGTGAACAGTTGTCTGCAGTGTTCACGGCTGTCTGTGAGGTCTCTTTGTGAGTGCAGCTCACGCTGAATTTAGTTATGCATCCACTGCTGGTTGTAGTCTGCTAAGCGTGTGTCACTGCCTCATCCTTTTTTTTTTGTAATTGGTGCTGCTCAATTCAATTTAAATTAACTCTCATCTATTAGTGTGCCGCTCTTTCATCCGTATCCAATACATTGGTTGCAAACACTATAGAAGTACATAGCGAGCCTTTCAGAGCTAGTGAACAGTTGTCTGCAGTGTTCACGGCTGTCTGTGAGGTCTCTTTGTGAGTGCAGCTCACGCTGAAGTTAGTTCTGCATCCACTGCTGGTTGTAGTCTGCTAAGCGTGTGTCACTGCCTCATCCTTTTTTTTATTTTGTAATTGGTACTGCTCAATTCAATTTAAATTAACTCTCTCCTATTAGTGTGCCGCACTTCCATCCGTATCCAATACATTGGTTGCAGACACTAGATAGGAGTAGATAGAGGAGCTTTTCGGCTGGTTTGCAGCCTGCAGGACCAGCCAGATTAGTATTACCCTATTTTTTGTAGCCTTATCTATTGCATTGTAGTTTCCTGAATTGTAAGAGCTACAAAAAGTTTGTGATACTATCGACTGTACATCTTTTGTCTCAATCACAACCTTTGTTTTTTTTGTGAAAAACACAAAAAAGTGAATAAAGTTCACCAAACACTAAACTTGACACTTTTTAGGCCACATTAGCTCATATTAAAGTGTAGTCCACACTTAATAAAATTAGTGTTTCTTATATCTGTTAACAGCTGTTCAGGAATAAGCACACTAAGGCCTTAGTACTTTTCTGCCTATTTTTATCAATCTACCAAGATGAAGAAGGCAGGGAGTAAGGCACGTGGTCGTGGGCATGGAGTTTCAGCAGGGAGAAGACGTGGGGATTCCGTGCCTGCTGCAGGCTCCAGTGACACAGCATCCCCCATTTTTCCCCGGGAGCGGTCCTTTATGCGCAGCTTTGTAGGAGCTTGCCGTACCCCCCTGCTTCTGGAAGAACAAATTAAAGCCATTGTCGGATGGATGCCAGCTAACGCATTGACTTCAATTACTTCCACATCCTCTCAGGACCAGAGCACTGAAGAGCAACCATCTCTCTCTTCACCACCTGCCAAATTGCCCAGACAGTCAGAGAGCTCTGTACAGGAGCCAGCTCAGTCTCTACTTCTGTTCTCTGAATCTGTTGGCTTGGAAAGAGGGGGCCAGCCAAGCAGCATTCTAGAATGTGAAGAAGAGGGAGTATGCAGTGATGCACAACTGCTTTGTCTCTCTGAATCTGAAGAGGCGGGTGGGCCAGTGCCTATGGTCAGCACACCGCTGAACGCATCTGATGATGATGAGACTCAGGTGCCAGTTTCTGTTGCGCATGGTGATGGCCAGACGACCCAGGAGAAGCAGGTGTTTGAAGAGGGTAGTGGAGATGATGAGGTTCTTGACCCATCATGGTGTGAGGAACAGGAAGGTGGTGGGAGCAGCTCTGAGGAGAGATTCCCCCAATGGTCCAAACAGGAGGGAGAGGTAGGCTTCAGACTCGGTTGCCTGTAGCCTCCACTTTGGCACCCATTCGGAGCGGTTCTCTTCCAAAAGCCAAAACGGGCGCTCCCAGGACTTGCAGTGCCTGGTCTTTTTTTGACACAGTTGCAGATGACCTTTGCTTTGTCAAATGCAAGCTGTGTAATCAAAAAGTAAAAAGAGGTAAAAGTGTCAGCAACCTCAATACCACAAATATGTGGAAACATGTGCGGACCAAGCACGTGGTGGAGTTACAAAGACACACTGGAGATGTAGGCCAACCTACAGCACCACCTACATCTTCAGCTCGTGTTGTAGCCTCTTCCTCCAGCTCACACACAGCTGGTTCGGCTTCTTCACAGGATCGCCCTGGAAGAACCTCTGGCACTGGTATACAGAGACCCAGTGTAATTCCACCCACAGCACCACGTTCCCAGTCATTCTCACACTCCCAGGCCACTCTACAGCCATCGGTAGCACAGGCATGGGAGAAAAGGCGTCCATACTCGGCAAGCCATCCCCGAGCACAGGCTCTAAATGCAGGCATTGCAAAACTCCTGTCCCTTGAAATGCTGTCATTCAGGCTGGTGGAGACTGACACCTTTCGTAATTTCATGGCATTGGCAGTCCCACAATACAACGTGCAAAGCTGCTTTTATTTCAGCAGGCAAGCCGTCCCTGCCCTGCAAAAGCATGTGGAGGGAAAAATTAAACTTGCGCTACTAAACGATGTCAGTAGCAAGGTCCACCTGACCACCGATGCGTGGACCAGTAACCATGGATAGGGACGATACCTTTCCCTCACTGCCCATTGGGTCAATGTTGTGGAGCCGGGTACAGATCTTGAGAGTGGCGCTGTATGTGTTCTGCCAACTCCAAGGATTGCAGGAATCCAGTCTGTACACATTGACTCCTCCTCCTACTCCAGTTCCTCAGAATCATCGCTGCAGGAGCCGTCACGGTCTACCTCCACATGGACCTGTGAACGCTTACCTGTTGCGACCGATATGAGCACAGCCGTGGCCAAACGTCAACAGGCCGTCCTGAAATTAATCGAAGCCACACAGCGCATGAGCTCTGGAATGCCATCAAGAATGCCATCAAGCAGGAGAGCGACATGTGGTTTGTGCCAGCGAATCTCCACCCAGGCTTGGTAGTGTGTGACAATGGCCGAAATCTGGTGGCAGCTCTGGGCCTAGGCAACCTCACTCACATACCATGTCTGGCACATGTGCTCAACTTGGTCGTGCAGAGTTTTTTGAGGGACTATCCGGATCTTGATGCACTGCTGCACAAGGTCCGCATAAAGTGCGCTCACTTGCGGCGTTCCAGCATGGCCAGATCGCGCATTCCAGCTCTGCAACGCCGATTCCGCCTTCTGGAACATCGCATCATATGTGACCTACCCACCAGGTGGAATTCACGTTACATATGTTGGAGCGGTTGTGTGAGCAGCAGGCAGCAGTAATGGAGTACCAGCTGCATCAGGTGCAAACAACTCGCAATTTGCGCCGTTCACACTTCACCACCACTGAGTGGGCCTCTATGAAGGACATCTGCCACGTTTTGCGTGCGTTCGATGATTCGATGCGGATGGCGAGTGCAGATGATGCACTAGTCAGCATGACTGTCCCCCTTATCTGCCTGCTTCAAAAAACACTGCAAGCACTAAGGGATGAGGTTTTGAAAGAGGTGGAGAGGATGAGGAGTCACAAAATCCATCACCTACTGGACAGTCTGCGCAACGTGGTTCCTCACAAAGGCCTAGGCAGGGGACACTTTGTGAGGAGGATGAGGAGGAGTCAATGGAGGAGGAAGACATCACTCCAGAGGAGGGAGGTACACAATGCTCTAGTAGTCAGTATGTAGAACGAGGGTGGGGTGATGCAGAGCAGGCAGAACTGACACCTCTTGCAGGGGACAGCGTTTCTTGACCAGTTGGGAGTCTGCAGCACATGGTTGATTTCATGCTGCAGTATGCATTGGAGGTGCTGGCTTGCCCTGCTGCTACAGTATTATCGGAGCGCGTCTTTAGTGCCGCAGGTGGTGTACTAACAGACCGTCGCATGCGACTATCCTCTGATAACGTTGACCGGCTTACTTTTCCGAAAATGAACAAGGCATGGATCTTGCCAGAATTTGCCTGTCCGGTTTCCGATTAAATAACTGGTTGGCAATAGTATCCATGTCTCCTGTTCTGTTCATGTTTCTACCACCTGAACTGTACTCCCTGGGCTCCAACACTGCCAGTTGCTGCTCAGAAGTGCTGTATGCACAGAGAAAAACGCTCGCTCCTGTGTTTGTGGGGTTCGGTAATGCCAGCTGTTCCCCTGCTGTGTGTCCGGCAATAAGTCCTGCTACCTCCAAATTCAAGTTACACCAGATTTGAAAGTTGCTTATACTAGGCCTCAGCCTACACCCTCCTTGATCCTGGGCTTCAACACCGCCAGTTGCTGCTCAGAAGTGCTGTATGCACAGAGAAAAACACTCGCTCCTGTGTTTGTGGGGTTCGGTAATGCCAGCTGTTCCCCTGCTGTGTGTCCGGCAATAAGTCCTGCTACCTCCAAATTCAAGTTACACCAGATTTGAAAGTTGCTCATACTAGGTCTCAGCCTACACCCTCCTTGACCCTGGGCTTCAACACCGCCAGTTGCTGCTCAGAAGTGCTGTATGCACAGAGAAAAACACTCGTTCCTGTGTTTGTGGGGTTCAGTAATGCCAGCTGTTCCCCTGCTGTGGTCCGGCAATAAGTCCGGCTACCTCCAATTTCAAGTTACACCAGATTTGAAAGTTGCTCACATTACGCCTCAGCCTACACCCGGACTGAACCTGGGCTCCAACACCGCCAGTTGCTGCTCAGAAGTGCTGTATGCACAGAGAAAAACACTCGCTCCTGTGTTTGTGGGGTTCAGTAATGCCAGCTGTTCCCCTGCTGTGTGTGCGGCAATAAGTCCTGCTACCTCCAAATTCAAGTTACACCAGATTTGAAAGTTGCTCATACTAGCCTCAGCCTACACCCTCCTTGACCCTGGGCTCCAACACCGCCAGTTGCTGCTCAGAAGTGCTGTATGCACAGAGAAAAACACTCTCTCCTGTGTTTGTGGGTTCAGTAACGCCTGCTGTTTCCCTGCTGTGTGTCCGGCAATAAGTCCTGGTCCATCCAATTTCAAGTTACACCAGAGATTAAACTTGCTCACACTAGGCCTCAGCCTACACCCTCCTTGACCCTGGGCTCCAACACCGCCAGTTGCTGCTCGGAAGTGCCGTCTGCACAGTCAACACTAGCTCCTGTGTTATTGAGGTTCAGTAATGTCAGCTGATCCCCAGCTGTGTAGCTGGCAATGTCTCCTGCTCTGTCCACACTCACACAAGTCCAGCTTTTCAACTTGCTCCAATTTGTCCTCTGCCTCCACTCTGTTTCTACTCTCATCCCTGGGCTCCAGCACTGCCAGTTGCTGCTCGGAAGTGTCATCTGCACAGTCAACAGTAGCTCCTGTGTTATTGGGGTTCAGTAATGTCAGCTGATCCCCAACTGTGTAGCTGGCAATGTCTCCTGCTCTGTCCACACTCACACAAGTCCAGCTTTTCAACTTGCTCCAATTTGTCCTCTGCCACCACTCTGTTACTACTCTCATCCCTGGGCTCCAACATCGCCAGTTGCTGCTCAGAAGTGTCTTTGGCATGGGTACTCCCTCCTGTCCAGCCAGGTTACAGCATGCCAGCTGTTTCCGGCCAGTGTCAACGTCACTTTGCCTCCAATACATTGTCATGTCATGTTGCGGTCGGGTTAGCCGACTCTATGGTGCCTGCAGTTTAGGTGCTTCCTATGTGGGCTGCGGGATATGGAACTAAAGGCTGTTTCCGTAGTGCCAATAGGACAAGCACCCCCTGTAGGACTGTGGGATTTGGTAACTGCGGCCGGCTCGCGGCCTTGCATCTTTGGTTTTCATGGTACCTTCTGATACCCATCGGGTTTCCAGTACCGTCAGCTGGTTCTCGCCAGTGCCTTTGGCCTGGGTGCCTCCTTCTCAGTATCCGAGTTCCAGCAATGTCTGCTGGTCCTTGGTAGTGCTTTCTAGAACAGCTACCTTCTGCTTAGTAAGCGTGTCAGCTGGTCCTCGGTTGTGCCATTGGTTTTGTTCCTTTTGCTGCCCCTCGGGGTTCCAGCACAGTCAGTTGATCCTCGTTACTTCCATTGGCTCTTGTACCTTCTGCTACCCGTCCAGGTTCCAGTACCGTCAGCTGGTTCTTGGCAGTGCCTTTGGCCTAGGTGCCTCCATCTCGGTATCCGAGTTCCAGCAACGTCTGCTGTCCTTGTTAGTGCTTTCTAGCACAGGTACCTCCTGCTTAGTAACCGTGTCCCAGTACCGTCAGCTGGTCCTCGGTTGTGCCATTGGCTCTTTTCCTTCTGCTGCCCCTCCGGGTTCCAGCACAGTCAGCTGGTCCTCGTTACTTGCATTGGCTCTTGTACCTTCTGCTACCCGTCCAAGTTCCAGTACCGTCAGCTGGTACTCGGCAGTGCCTTTGGCCTAGGTGCCTCCATCTCGGTATCCGAATTCCAGCAACGTCTGCTGGTCCTTGGTAGTGCTTTCTAGCACAGGTACCTCCTGCTTAGTAACCGTGTCCCAGTACCGTCAGCTGGTCCTCGGTAGTGCCATTGGCTCTTGTTCCTTCTACTACCCATCCGGGTTCCAGGACAGTCAGCTGGTTCTCGGCAGTTACTCTGCCTTCTTGTACCTTCAGCTACATTTCCAAGCTGAAGATTTTTTAAATGGTTTTTGGTAATCACTCTGGATCTCCCTGACGACGACCCTGAAGACGACGACCCTGAAGACCACCCCGAAGAAGAAGACGACGACCCCGAAGACGATGAACCTGAAGACGACGACCCTGAAGACCACGCTGAAGAAGACGATGACCCCAAGGATGACGACCATGAAGACGACGAGCCTGAACACCACCCCAAAGAAGACCAAAAAGGTTACCCAGAAGAAGATGACCAAGAGGACAAAGAACATGAAGACAACCAAAAAGATACAGAACAAGAGACAGAAGACCAAGAAGCAGAAGAACAAAAAGCAGAAGAACATTAAGCATAAGACAAAAAATCAGAGCAAAAGATATGCTCTGCATTATAAGCAGAAGAAGACTAAGCAGTGTGTGGGGGTGAGTCCGTTCCTCCTCGTGGTGCCCCTGGAAAATGCCTGCTGCTGCAGGCCAAACTGAACGCGGACAAATACTGTTGTAAATCTTTTGTGACAGCAAGAACGGAAGGTGTAATCTTCAAACTTTTCGAGATTACAGCTACAGGAATGCCTGTCACAAATAAGAATATGATGAAGAAGATGAATAGGAAGAAGATAAAGAAGTAGAATATGAAGAAGAATAATAGTTGAATAAGAAGAATATGAAGAATGTAAAAAAAAAAGAATAATAGGAAGAAGTTGAAGAAGATAAATAAGGTGAAGAAGAAGTTGATGAAAAAGATGCTGCTGCTGAGGATCATGAAGGAGAAAGTGTGGGAGAAGTAAAAAAGAAGGTGAAGAGCATGGAAGTAGTGAAACATACATATGTGCCAAATAGAAAAAAGGTTAACTACATAGTCAATTTCTTTGTAACTCTGAACGTCTTAAAAAAATTTTTTATTCTTGCTATTCCATTTGATTGGGCTAAACCTCTATTCCTTTAATGTCTCCTACACCTCCCCCAATACATTCTACATTATTCTTAGTTGTTTTCCTTCATGTACAATTAACCTACAATGAAAGAAAGGGTTTATTTTAATTCTGATATTTTTGTCCCATTGACTTGCATTGGTTTCCGGTATCGGAATCGGCGATATCCGATACTTTTTGAGTATCGGTCCGATCCAATCCGATCCGATATTTCCTAATATCGGAAAGTATCGCTCAACACTAGTTATAACAAATTATATCTATATATAAAGCTGACTGTAGAGCCCCGCCCACTCCGCATAGCCACATTCACTATAATATCCCACATAATCCCGTCAGCCAGAGCTACCGGACTACTACCCCTAATATCTCACATCGTCCTGTCAGCCAGAGCCACCGGACTACTACCCCTAATATCCCACATCATCCCATCAGCCATAGCCACCGGACAACTACCACTAATATCCCACATCAACCCGTCACAGCCTCCAGACTACTACCCCTAATATCCCACATCATCCCATCAGCCTGGGGTCAGAACCAGAGCGCTGAGTGCAATGGCCCTGACTTCCATATCGGGGATCCCTTTATGAGAAGCCTGACGTCAGAGCCAAAGCGCTGGATGGATTTGCCCTTCAGAGCCCTGAGGGATTTGCCCTAACTTCCATACCAGATATCCCTTTAAGAGAGGCCTGAGTCAGTACCAAAGCGCAGAGTGGATTTGCCCTCACTTTCGTACTGGGGATCCCTTTAAGAGAGGTCTGGGGTCAGAACCAGAGTGCTTAGTGAAATTTGCCCTAACTTCCACACCAATGATCCCTTTAAGAGACCCTGAGGTCAGAACCAGATCGCTGAGTGGAATGGTCCTAACTTCCATACTGGGGATCCCTTTAAGAAAGGCCTGGGGTCAAACCAAAGTGAAGGATGGATTTGCCCTAACTTCCAAACCGAAGATCCCTTTAAGAGGGAAGATGTGCCTATGGGATGGAGGATGTGTGATGGGTATATGGGAACGGGAGGGGGTGATTCATTTCTGTTATGTGTCTCTCTCCTTTCTGGGGGCCAGACAATGGCTGGGAGCTTATGTTCACCAGGATGCTAGATTTCTCCCACCCAGTCACTGTCTGCTGAGGTGTTGTCGTGGAGTGAGAAAACTGTTGCTCATAGTAATAATAATCTTTATTTATATAGCGCCAACATATTCTGCAGCGCTTTACAGTTTAACAGTTTCAGAACACAAGTCATAAGTAACAACGTTAACAATACAATAATTAAAGCAATATAAGCCGCCCCTGCTCGTGAGAGCTTACAATCTACAATGAGGTGGGGGAGATACAAAGTACAGGTGTTTATATACAATAGTGTATTTACAATGATGGTCCAGCCATTTTGTGGGAGTGAGGGATGGATGGAGATAGTGAATGGGCTACACACACACACACTTACACATAGAATGACTTTGATTAGTGAATGTGATAGGCCGCTCTGAACAAATGTGTTTTGAGGGAGCGCCTGAAACCATGCAAATTGTGGATAGTCCTAATTTCTTGGGGTAGAGCATTCCAGAGGATTGGCGCAGCGCTGGAGAAGTCTTGGAGTCGGGAGTGGGAGGTACGGATTAGTGCAGAGGTTAGTCGAAGGTCGTTTGCAGAGCGCAGCAGTCCGTTAGGCCGATAGATAGAAATGAGGGAGGAGATGTAGGGGGGTGCTGCACTGTGGAGAGCTTTGTGGGTGAGAACCAGTACTTTGAATTGGATCCTATAATGAATGGGCAGCCAGTGTAAGGACTGGCGAAGAGCGGACGCGTCCGAGTACCGATTAGCCAGATGGCAACCAATCACAGCTCAGCGTCTTTTAAACAGCTCTGGTGAAATGAAAGATGCTTAGTGATTGGTTGCAAGGAAAACTGTTGCTCATAGCAACCAATCACAGCTCAGCTTCTTTAAATAGCTCTGGTGAAATGAAAGATGCTTCGTGATTGGTTGGTGATACACACACACACATTCAACTTTATATATATAGATTTTCCAATAACTGAACAGAAATGAAAATGATGCATCTTTCATATGATAGTACAATTTGTAGGTTACTTATAAATATGTGCTCAAAAAGGAACAAAACTAGTAAACATTTGCTTATACAAACTGCATAAAATATTCTCAATATTATCTTTTGAAAGAAAACTTTATAAGGGTGAGTTTCCACGATCAGTAAACGCTGCATGTTTGGCGCTGTGCGCTGGACGCAGCGCCAAACACGCAGCGTCCAGATGTTACAGCATAGTGGAGGGGATTTAAAGAAATCCCGTCTCCACTATGCGTAACAACACGCAGGTGGCAGACCTGCGTAAACGGACATGCGGCGCGTCTTTTCAGACCGCAGCATGTCATCGCGTGTTGCGGCGACGGTGCGTCGCCGCAACAGAATTTCACACAGGGCTATGTAGCCCTGCGTTCTTTCCGGAGGTGTTCCGGAGGTGTCCTGAACACCTCCGGAAAGATCGCGCGTCATAAAGGGGGCGGGGCTTAGACGAGCGGAATTTCCGCTCCGTCCAAAGCGCTGTGGTTCCGGACCGTGGAACCACAGCCTAAGTCATAGATGTTAACTTTTTTTAAACTATTTTTTATTAAAGAATGAGTTAATTGAAAACCCATAATGTTCAATGGGCATTATGCAGTGCTTCATTATCCATGTGCTTTTGCCAAAAAGGAATTAAAATATCCTGATGCCAGGTTCCTATGCAGATTAGAGATGCCCTAGGATCAACGCCTTCAACCAGAAACCATCAAGCATGTGTCGACTCTACTGGCATATTCCTGTTTTATTTATCATTATTATTTAGCCCTTAATGCCAAATATATAATTATTTATTTAATTAGCTTATCAATATAATTACGACCACCACCATGGTCCTACAGCAGTGTGTAAATTGCTTGTACAATTGCAGATCTCTTCTTTTGTACAGTTCTATTCAAGTACTTGGGAGCACACAGTGTTGTACACTAATGCATCTTTCTCTATCTCATATTGCTCAGTTCCAGCTTGATGCATAAAGGGTTCATGCTGCATATTATCATATAGAAAGAAAAGTCCTGCAAGGTAATCATTTTTTTACATGAAATACTATAGTTTGTAAATTTACTGGTAAGGATGGGTAAACAAGCAACCTCTCATGTTTACAGCAGTAAAATAAGGAGCACAGTAGCTGCAGATAATTGAGAACAAAGGTAGGATATTACTGTAAATTTGAAGTTGGCTTTTCATCATCTGTTAAGATTTATGAAAAAAATACATAATGAGAAGTTGTTAAAGGTGTTGTCCTTTTTCTTGTGTTAACTTTTAATAAGATCCCAGTGGTATTACGATCAACTGTAAATCACTTTTATCAACAGTTAGGTCCCATATCTATGCTGTGACTGTCGATCCCATGATCTCATCAGCTCTGTTTGTGTTGCTTTGTGATGGCATCATATCGACACGTCAAGTGATACAGCGCCTCCACATCATTGTCCTGTTGATGGTACTTCAGAATAGATGTTCCTCACCCTCATTGAGTATGATTGGCATGGCATTCAGACACATGCTTAGAACCAGTGAAGTATTACATTGCAGTCCCGATTCAGAATGAGCTATTGTGACTTTCATGGGGCTGAGCACTGTAGAAAGCACAGAATAAGCTTGCAAACCACAGGAGGATTATCCAAAGGGAGTAGAGTGGTAGGTTGCATGGCCCATTGAGGCTATGATCTGAGGAAAACATGGGGGCAGAGTCAGGAGTAAACCACACACAGCACGGATTCTGGACAACTGGATAAAAAAACAAAACAAAACAGAGTGTGATTGGCCAGTGAATTGTGATAGCATAATAAGTAAATCCAGAAAAAGAACAAACCCTTTAAGATTCCTGTACATGGTTACTGTAGGTGTTGTGTCAAAGTTAGGTACAGATCTGTTATAGTCAAGAAACTTTACTAGGGAAATGCTTTTTCTGACAGAGATGAACAAACCTTTCAAGGTTTGGTTCGGCTCTGTTCGCCGAACTTCCTAACGTTCAACAAACTGTTCACCGAACGTAACCTAACACCTTTGAATTTAATGGGAGGCAAAATCAAATGCATAAACAACACCTTCGGGGGGCCCAAAAGCTACCATAACAGCTCAAATTAGTGGCAGACACAAGGAAAAGTGGCATCAATTGACCCATCAATTGCGCTATCAATAAATAATTAAATAAAAAAATTAGCTTGGGTTTCTCTGTGTTTTTTGATAACTAGCCAGGCAAAACTGACAGATGTGGTCTGCAACCCTCAGCTGTCAGCATTAGCAAGGCTGGTTATCAAAAAACACAAAGTCAATTTTTTTTTAAATTATTTATTTAAAAAAATGGCGTGGGTTCCCTATCATTTTTGACAACCAGCCAAGCTAAAGCTGACAGCTGGGGGCTGGTATTCTCAGGTTGGTAAGGGCCATGGATATTGCCACTCCAGCCTAAAAATAGCAGCCCGCAGATGCCCAGAAATGGCGAATCTATTAGATGCGCCAATTCTGGCACTTTTCCCGGGTCGTCACACTTGCCCTGTGACAGTGGCAAATGGGGTTCATATTTATGGGGTTGATGCCATCTTTTTTATTTTCTGGTGACATCAAGCCCACGGCTTAGTAATAGAGAGGCGTCTATAAGATACCTATTCATTACTATTCTTACAGAGGTACTGTAAAAAATACCCAATAAGTCTTTATTAAAAAGAAGACTCCTTGACTCTAAATTAACAACCATCACGCCCAGTCATAGCCATTCCCCAAATGATAAAATAATACACAGATAATTCTTTATTTGAAATAATGACAGACTCCTTTATTGACTCTAAATTAAAACATACTCATGTCATCGCCCAGTCCACTGAAGCCAATGTCCCCTCCAAATGAATTAAAATAATAAACAATATTCCTCAACTGTCCGAAGTGAAGAGATAATCTATAATGTCCCACAACGATCCTGATGACTTTGAGAGCAGTTACTAATGTGAATGATCTACCCGGCATGCGCAACATACTGACAGGAGTGTGTAATGACTTCTGCAGTGTTTAACGCTGAGCTGCGCTGAGAAAAATCACCCAAGTTCATCAGCTGATGAGCCCCTGTGATGTCACTTATGGCACCTATGCTGCATGAGAACTTTCTAAAGCAGCAGTGCCGTAAGTGAGATCAACTGTTAACTTTCCCACTGCAGCTCAGTGCTACACACTGCCAGTGTGTAGCCGGCTGCCGGGTAGAGCAGTCGCATCAGCTATGGTGACTGCTCTACAAGTGATCCGAATCATCACGGGACAGTATGAATTATGAGAGCTAGGTGAGGGATATGGTAGTTTAATATTTTTTCTTTCTTCCAGGTGGCATAGGCATTAAGGTGTTCTTTTAATTTTTACAGAAGAGAAGGGCCTCCAGGGATTAGGAGTAAGGTGAGTATATACTGAGTTTTTAATTTTTATTTCAATATGTATTTCTTTATTTTAACTTTTTTTTTTCTTTAATTTGATCCGGTGGATGACTACGCACATCAACCGCTGCGTGCTCCAGCTTTTTGCGAAAGCAGGCATAGGCTGATGGGAATAGTAGTCTCTCATCAGCCAATGCCTGTGACCTGCAGCACTCTTTTTATCGTGGGTCACAGCCACAGCTGCGGGGTCATGCTGACATCTGACAGCATGATCCCACAGTGCTCTGACTGATGGTAACAATCTTACAGTGGTAACATTACTGCCAATCAGAGATGCACACAGCCTTAGTGGAAACTCAATCATTTACCGAACTTTGGGCAAAGTTTGCCGATTGTGAGGAAAATGCTCGTGAATCCAAACACAAATCCGAATGTGCCATGTTTGTACTGACTTTGAGCTTGCAAACATTTTCCGGTCAAGTTCACTCATCTCTATTCCCTGATTCTAAATTATGATAACTGTTTTCAACCTTAACTCCTTCACCCCCAAGGGTGGTTTGTACGTCAATGAGCGGGCCAATTTTTACAATTCTGACCACTGTCTCTTTATGAGGTTATAACTCTGGAACGCTTCAACGGATCTTCGCGATTCTGAGACTGTTTTCTCGTGACATATTGTATTTCACGTTAGTGGTAAAATTTCTTAGATATACCTTGCGTTTATTTTTGAAAAAAATGCAAATATGGCGAAAATGTTGAAAATTTTGCAATTTTCAAACTTTGAATTTTTTTCCCTTAAAACAGAGAAATATGTCACACAAAATAGTTAAGAAATAACATTTTCCACATGTCTACTTTACATCAGCACAATTTTGGAACCAAAATTTTTTTTTGTTAGGAAATTATAAGTTAAAAGTTGACCAGCGATTTCTCATTTTTACAACAAAATTTACAAAGCCATTTTTTTTAGGGACCACCTCATATTTGAAGTCACTTTGAGGGGTCTATATAGCAGAAAATACCCAAAAGTGACACCATTCTAAAAACTGCACCCTCAATGTACTCAAAACCACATTCAAGAAGTTTATTAACCCTTCAGGTGCTTCACAGGAGCTGAAGCAATGTGGAAGGAAAAAAATGAATATTTAACTTTTTAGCCACAAAAATTATCTTTTACAAACTTTTTTTTATTTTCACAGGGTAAAAGGAGAAAATGGGCAGATAAAGTTGTTGTGCAATTTCTCCTGAGTACGCCAATACCCCATATGTGGGGGAAAACCACTGTTTGGGCACACGGCAGAGCTCGTAAGGGAAGGAGTGTCGTTTTACTTTTTCAAACTAAAATTGGCTAGAGTTGAGATTGGACGCCATTGGAGAGCCCCTGATGCGCCTAAACAGTGGAAACCCCCCACAAGTGACACCATTTTGGAAACTAGACCCCCTAAGGAACTTATCTAGATCTGTTGTGAGCACTTTGAACCCCAAAGTGTTTCACAAAAGTTTATAATGCCTGGGTGTGAAAAGAAAACAAAACAATTTTCCACAAAAATGATTTTTTAGTCCCAAATTTTTGATTTTTCCCAAGGAAATTTGACCCCAAAAGTTGTTGTCCAATTTGTCCTGAGTATGCTGATACCCCATATGTGGGGGGGGAAACTGTTTGGGCGCACGGCAGGGCTTGGAAAGGAAGCAGTAATGTTTTGGAATGCAAACATTGATGGGGGTCATGTTCCATTTGTAGTACCCCAGATGAGCCTAAACAGTGGAAACCCCCCACAAGTGACCCCATATTGGAAGCTAGACCCCCTAAGGAACTTATCTAGATCTTTGGTGAGCACTTTGAACCCCCAAGTGCTTCTCACAAGTTTATAAAGCCCGGGCATGAAAATAAAAAATCCTATTTTTTTTCCCACAAAAATTATCTTTTAGTCACTAATTTTTTATTTTCCCAAGGGTAACAGGAGAAATTGGACCACAAAAGTTGTTGTCCAATTTGTCCTGAGTACGCTGATACCCCATATGTGAGGGGGAAATACTGTTTGGGCGCACGGCAGGGCTCGGTATGGAAGGAGCACCATTTGACTTTTTCCAACCAAAATTGGCTGGAATTGAGATTGGATGCCATGTTGCATTTGGAGAGCCCCTGATGTGCCTAAACAGTGGAAATCCCCACAAGTGACCCCATTTGGGAAACTAGACCCCCTAAGGAACTTATCTAGATCTGTGGTGAGCAATTTGAACCCCCAAGTGCGTCACACAAGTTTATAACGTAGAGCCGTAAAATTAAAAAATCATATTTTTTCCACAAAATTGATCTTTTCACCCTAATTTTTATTTTCCCAAGGGTAACAAGACTCCAAAAGTTATTGTGCAATTTGTGCTGAGTACGCTGATACCCCATATGTTGGGGTAAACCACTGTTTGAGTGCATGGCAGAGTTTGGAAGGGAAGGAGCGCCGTTTGACTTTTTCAACGCAGAATTGGCTGGATGCCATGTCGTGTTTGGAGAGCTCCTGATCTGCCTAAACAGTGGAAACCTCCCCAAATGACACCATTTTGGAAACTAGACCCCTCAAGGAACTTATCTAGATGTGTGGTGAGCACTTTGAACCCCGAAGTGCTTCACAGAAGTTTATAACGTACAGCCATAAAATAAAAATTATTTTTTTTTTTTTACAAAAATGATTTTTTTCGCCCCAATATTTTATTTTCACAAGGGTAACAGGAGAAATGTCCCAAAAGTTTTGTCCAATTTTCCTGAGTACGCTGATACCCAATATGTGGGAGAAACTACTGTATGGCGCACGTTGGGGCTCGGAAGGGAAGTAGTGACGTTTTGGATTGTAGACTTTGATGAATAGTCTGGGGGCGTCATGTCGCATTTGGAGAGCCCCTGATGCGCCTAAACAGTGGAAACCCCCCACAAGTGACCCATTTTGGAAAATAGACCCCACAAGGAACTTATCTAGATGTGTGGTGAGCACTTTGAACCCCGAAGTGCTTCACAGAAGTTTATAACGTACAGCCGTAAAAATAAAAATCTTTTTTTTTTTTTTACAAAAATGATTTTTTTCGCCCCCAATATTTTATTTTCACAAGGGTAACAGGAGTAATTGGACCCCAAAATTGTTGTCCAATTTGTCCAGAGTACGCTGATACCCAATATGTGGGAGAAAACTACTGTATGGGTGCACGTCTGGGCTCGGAAGGAAGTAGTGACGTTTTGGATTGCAGACTTTGATGGAATGGTCTGGGGGTGTCATATCGCATTTGGAGAGCACCTGATGCGCCTAAACAGTGGAAACCCCCCACAAGTGACTCCATTTTGGAAAATAGACGTCCACAAGGAACTTATCTAGATGTGTAGTGAGCACTTTGAACCCCAAAGTGCTTCACAGAAGTTTATAACGTACAGCCGTAAAAATAAAAAATCTTTTTTTTTTTTACAAAAATGATTTTTTCGCCCCCAATATTTTATTTTCACAAGGGTAACAGGAGAAATTGGACCCCAAAAGTTGTCCAATTTGTCCTGAGTACGCTGATACCCAATATGTGGGAGAAAACTACTGTATGGGTGCACGTCTGGGCTCGGAAGGAATAGTGATGTTTTGGATTGCAGACTTTGATGGAATGGTCTGGGGGCGTCATGTCGCATTTGGAGAGCCCCTGATGCGCCTAAACAGTGGAAACCCCCCACAAGTGACCCATTTTGGAAAATAGACCCACAAGGAACTTATCTAGATGTGTGGTGAGCGCTATGAAGCCCCAAGTGCTTCACAGAAGTTTTATAACATACAGCCGTAAAAACAAAAAAATCATTTTTTTTTTACAAAAATGATTTTGTCGCCCCCAGTTTTTTATTTTCCCAAGGGTAACAGAAGAAATAGGACAAATTGCACAATAACTCTTGGGGTCCGGAGTACGCTGATACCCCATATGTGGGGGTAAACTACTGTTTGGGCACATGGCAGAGCTCAGAAGTGAAGGAGCACCGTTTGACTTTTTCAATGCAGAATTGGCTGGAATTGAGATCAGACGCCATGTCACATTTGGAGAGCCCCTGATGTGCCTAAACAGCAGAAACCCCCCAATTCTAACTCCAACCCTAACCCCAACACACCCCTAACCCTGGTCCCAACCCTAACCACAAACCTAACCCTAACCACACCCCTAACCCTAATCCCAACCTTAACCCTAATCCTAACGTTAGCGCCAACCCTAACCCTAACTTTAGCCGTAACCCTAACCCTAATGGGAAAATGGAAATAAATACATTTTTTAATTTTATTATTTTTCCCTAACTAAGGGGGTGATTAAGGGAGGTTTGATTTACTATTTATAGCGGGTTTTTATGAATGGCAGCTGTCACGCTAAAAGACGCTTTTTATTGCAAAAAATAGTTTTTTGCATCACAACATTTTGAGAGCTATAATTTTTGCATATTTTGGCCCACAGAGTCTTGTGAAGACTTATTTTTTGCGGGACAAGGTGACGTTTTTATTGGTACCATTTATGAGCACGTGACATTTTTTGATCGCTTTTTATTTCGATTTTTGGGAGATTAGAATGAACAAAAATCAGCAATTCATGAATTTCTTTTGGGGAGGCGTTTATACTGTTCCGCGTGTGGTAAAATTGATAAAGCAGTTTTATTCCTCGGGTCAGTACGATTACGGCGATACCTCATTTATATCATTTTTTTATGTTTTGGCGCTTTTATAGAATAAAAACAATTTTATATAAAAAATTATTATTTTTGCATCGCTTTATTCTGCGAGCCATAACTTTTTTATTTTTTTGCTGATGATGCTGTATGATGGCTCGTTTTTTGCGGGACAAGATGACGTTTTCAGCGGTACCATGTTTATTTATATCGGTCTTTTTGATCGCGTGTTATTCCACTTTTTGTTCGGCGGTATGATGATAAAGCATTGATTTTTTGCTTCTTTTTTTTTTTAAGGGGTTCACTAAAGGGGTTAACTAGTGGGACAGTTTTATAGGGGAGGTCGTTACGGACGAGGCAATACCAAATATGTGTACTTTTATTGTTTTGTTTTTTTTATTTACAGGAAGAAATGAATTTATTGGGAATATATATATTTTTTTTTATGATTTTTTTTTACCACTTTTTATTTTTATTTTTTTTTACTTTTTTACTTTGTCCCAGGGTGGGACATCACAGAATTTTAGCAGATCGCTGGTGTGACAGTGTGCACAGCACTCTGTCACACCAGCGATCGCTCTGGCATCGCTGCAGGCTTCCTCAGCGCCTGCTCTCACATCACGCTGTTCTGAGGGTCTCAGTGGAGCGTGCAGGGAGCCCCCTCCCTGCGCGATCCTCCCCTGTGCCCCCGGTACACCGCGACCATGTTTGATCGCGGTGTGCTAGGGGTTAATGTGCCGGGAGCGGTCCGTGACCGCTCCTGACACATAGTGCTGGGTGTCAGCTGTGATAAACAGCTGACACCCGGCCGCGATCAGCTGCGCTCCCCTCGGGAGCGCAGCTGATCGCATATGACGTACTATTCCGTCCATGATGAGTCGTCACATGGCGGAATGTATGTCGGATGCAGGGTAGTAGTGTTGAGCGATACATACCGCAAGTATCGGTATGGGCCGATATTAGCTGTTTCGGCCTTTCGATACTTAGTTCCGATATTTTCCATATATCGTATACGGAATCGGAAGTTCCCATAATTCTTTGAGAGCAATGTATTTTAGTCAGCCAATGAGGAATCCTAAGAATGTGGGCACATCCTGTACTGCTGCGGTCATGTTAACTAATGGCATGGCTGTGATTGATGCGAAATGATGTCAGAATGCACTATAAAGGCGCCGCCGCCATTTTAGGTCACTGTGCTGTGAATTCAGTAGGACAGAACGCTGCTGTGCTGACTCGAGGGACAGTTAGAGATTGCGATTTAGTGTACTGTGCTGTAGGCAGGCTAGTCCCAACCGCTGTGTAAAGCTTCCTTTTGCCTGCAGTGTTGTTTTAACAGCTCTGCAAGGTGTGTGTGAGTGCAGTGACCTGCAGTTGCTCTGCATGCAACGCTGTCTGTAGGCATCTGCACTGTACTCACAGACTCTTTTTTTTTCTTCAGTGTAATTCTTGCTGCTCCATGCAATTTAACTATTAGTGTGACGGCTTCCATCCGTATCCAATACATTGGTTGCAAACACTAAGAAGTAGACAAAGGAGTAGCCTTTCACAGATTGTGAACAGTTGTGTTACAGTGTTCACTTTCAGTCTGTGTTTTTTATTTTTTGAGTGCACATCACGCTCCAGTTACTTGTTCAAGCACTGCTGCTTGTACTCTGCTGAGCGTGTCTCAGTGCCTCATCCTTTTCATTTCTCTCCAATTGGTTCTGCTCCATTCCATTTAAAATAAATATATCTATTAGTGTGACGCGCTTCCATCCGTATCCAATACATTGGTTGCAAACACTATAGAAGTAGACAAAGGAGTAGCCTTTCACAGATTGTGAACAGTTGTGTTTCAGTGTTCACTTCAGTCTCTGTGTATTTTATTTTTTGAGTGCACACTCACGCTCCAGTTACTTTTCGACTTCTTTTAATCTCGAAGGGCAGGTAGCCTGGTCTGCTCGTGATTTCTGCGGAAATGATCTTGTGCGCGCCCTCGTACAACATCCACCAGTTTACAGACTTCCTTGCGTTGTGTCGCTGAAGAACAATTGAAGCTTGTTGTATGCAGCTCATGCTCACTTCATTCTCTCCAATTGGTTCGCTCCATTCCATTTAAAATAAATATAATCTATTAGTGTGACGCGCTTCCATCCGTATCCAATACATTGGTTGCAAACACTATAGAAGTAGACAAAGGAGTAGCCTTTCACAGATGCTGAACGATTGTGTTTGTGTTCACTTCCGTCTCTGCGTAATAACGACACTTGGCCTTATAACTTTTCTGACTTTCTTTATCAATCTACCAAGATGAAGAAGGCAGGGAGTAAGGCACGTGGTCGTGGCCGTGGAGTTTCAGCAGGGAGAGGACGTGGGGATTCTG
This sequence comes from Oophaga sylvatica, assembly GCA_033576555.1. NCBI lineage: Eukaryota > Metazoa > Chordata > Amphibia > Anura > Dendrobatidae > Oophaga > Oophaga sylvatica. Next base: position 179,187,931 of record JARQOD010000002.1, read on the forward strand.
TGGCTGCTGCCGCCCTCAGTGACACAGCATCCACCAGTTTTACCCATGAGCGTTCCTTTATGCGCAGTTTGGTAGGAGCTCGGCGTGCCCGCTGGGAAGAACAAATTTGAAGCGTTGTTGGTTGGATGGCAGCCAATGCATCGACTTCAATCCTTCCCCCTCCTTCAGGACACAACACTGTTGAGCAACATCTGTCTGTTCACCGCCTGTCAAATTGGCCAGGCAGTCAGAGAGTTCTGTACAGGAGCCAGCTGAGTCTCTGCTTCTGTTCTCAGAATCTGTTGGCTCGCAAACACGGGCACAGGCAAGCAGCATTCTGCAATTTGAAGAAGAGGGAGTATGCAGTGATGCGCAACAGCTGTGTCTCTCTCAATCTGAAGAGGCGGGTGAGCCAGTGCCGATGGACAGCACACCGCAGAACGCATCTTATGATGATGATGAGACTCAGGTGCCAGGTTTTGTGGAGCATGGTGCTGCCCAGACCATCCAACAGCAGCAGGTGTTGGAAGAGGGTAGTGGAGATGATGAAGTCCGAGACCCAACATGGCGTGAGCAACAGGAAGGTGGTGGGAGCAGCTCTGAGGAAGAGATTGTCCCAACGGTACAAAGAGGAGGGAGAGGTAGGCTGCAGATTCGCTTGCCTGTAGCCTCCAGTTTGGCACCTGTTGGGAGCAGTTCTCTTAGAAATGTCAAAATTGGCGCTCCCATGACTTGCACTGCGTGGTCCTTTTTTGACAGACTTGTAGATGATATTTGCTATGTTCAATGCAAGCTGTGTAAGCAAAAAGTTAAAAGAGGTAAAAATATCAGTAACCTGAATACCACAAATATGTGGAAACATGTACGGACAAAGCACGTAGCTGAGTTACAAAGACACACTGGAGATGTAGGCCAACCTACAGCAGCACCTACATCTTCAGGTCGTGTTGGAGCCTCTACCTCCAGCTCACACACACCTGGTTCGGCTTCCTCACAGGATCTCCATGGAAGAACCTCGGTCACTGTTGTCCATAGACAAACTGTTATTCCACCCACAGCAGCAAGTTCACAGTCATCGTCACACTCCCAGACCACAAAACAGCCATCGGTACCACAGACATGGGATAAAAGACGGCCATACTCGGCAAACCATCCACGAGCACAGGCTCTGAATGCTGGCATTGCAAAACTCCTGTCACTTGAAATGCTGTCATTCAGGCTGGTGGAGACTGACAGTTTCAGGAACTTTATGGCATTGGCAGTCCCACAATATAATGTGCCAAGCCGATTTTATTTCAGCAGGCAAGCCGTCCCTGCTCTGCAAAAACATGTCGAGGGAAACATTAAACATGCGCTACTAAACGCCGTCAGTAGCAGGGTCCACCTGACCACCGATGCGTGGACCAGTACCCATGGCCAGGGACGATACCTTTCCCTCACTGCCCATTGGGTCAATGTTGTGGAGCCGGGTACAGATCTTGCCAGTGGCGCTGTACGTGTTCTGCCAACTCCAAGGATTTGCAGGAATCCAGTCTGTACACATTGATTCCTCCTCCTACTAAAGTTCCTCAGAATCATCGCTGCACGAGCCGTCACGGTATACCTCCACATGGACCCGTGAACGCTTACCTGTTGCGACCGATATGAGCACAGCCGTGGCCAAACGTCAACAGGCCGTCCTGAAATTAATTTCCATGGGGAATCGAAGCCACACAGCGCAGGAGCTCTGGGATGCCATCAAGCAGGAGAGTGACGTGTGGTTTTTGTCAGCTAATCTCCAGCCAGGCTTGGTAGTGTGTGACAATGGCTGAAATCTGGTGGCAGCTCTGGGCCTTGTCAACCTCACTCACATACCATGTCTGGCACATGTGCTCAACTTGGTCGTGCAGAGTTTTTTGAGGGACTATCCGGATCTTGATGCACTGCTGCACAAGGTCCGCCTAGAGTGCGCTCACTTGCGACGTTCCAGCATGGCCAGATCGCGCATTGCAGCTCTGCAAGTCAGATTTCGCCTTCCTGAACATCGCATCATATGTGACGTACCCACCAGGTGGAATTCCATGTTACATATGTTGAGCGTTGTGTGAGCAGCAGCCAGCAGTAATGGAGTATCAGCTGCAACAGGCGCAATCAACTCGCAATTGCGCCGTTCACACTTCACCACTACTGATGGGCCTCTATGAAGACATCTGCGACGTTTTGCGTGCGTTTGTCTCAACGCGGATGGCGAGTGCAGATGATGCACTAGTCAGCATGACTGTCCCCCTTATCTGCCTGCTTCAGAAATCACTGAAAGCACTAAAGGAAGAGGTTTTGGACAGGTGGAGGATGAGGAGTCACAAATTCAATTACCTTCAGGACAGTCACGCAACGTGGTTCCTCACAAAGGGCTGGGCAGGGCTCACTTTGTGAGGAGGATGAGAGAGGAGTAGTCAATGGAGGATCCCTACGAGGTAGGTAACAAGCTTATCAAGAGCAGTGGGATCATGAGATGAGTACCCTACTAACCAGGACAGCTTTGTTGGCACAGTGGGAGCTCACTACATGGTCTGACGCTTCAGCCTGAGAAACACGTACACCTAACGTAATAGGGTACCCTCCAGACCCCAAAGGGCAATAGAAAGCCCCAACATGTGAATGCGTAGAAAGAGGATACTGACACAGAAAGAAATCCATACGTGTACTGTAGCAAAGCGCTGGGTGCCCAAACTATCTAAATAGAAAGATGACAGGAAGTGTAAACCTCTCAACCCAGAAGACGCCTGAAAAACAGGCAAGCACTTACTAATTTGTGCAAAATCACCTGAGATCACACGACCTCTACCACCTAAATTAGTTCTCTGGTGTAACAAAAACAGCAGCCACTGAAAAACTGCAAAAAGCAAAAGTACAAAACACAGTGGCTGGACTAAACTGAGAGGGCAAAGCCCCCGAGGGGACCCTGAAGGCCCCACAGAAGTGCAGGACAAAATGCAAAAATATAGCAAAAACACAAAATAAGAAATTGTCTTATCTGATAGCAGGAGATGCAGACACGACACAGCAGGCTACAAGGGAAACTGGAAAGAAGGATTCAGACCAGAACAATTGATCACCGGCAACCCTGATGGGAAAATGATCCCTTATAAAAAGACCAATCAGTAACACCTGATTCCCAGTCCTCACAATCCTCACTAGTACCGCTTGTAACCACCAGAGGGAGCCTCTGCTCAGAACTCATCTCAAACCCATTCACAACAGTACCCCCCCCTTGAGGAGGGGTCACCGAACCCTCATTTGAGCAACCAGGTCGGTCAGGATGAGTTCTATGATACGCACGGATAAGTCTCCTAGCATGGATGTCCGAAGCAAACACCCAAGAATTGTCTTCCTGACCATAACCTCTCCATTTAACCAAATACTGGAGTCTTCGTCTAGAAAAACGAGAATCCAATATTTTCTCAACCACATACTCCAGATTGCCCTCAACCAAAACAGGGTCAGGAGGCACAGCAGCAGGAACCACTGGCTCAACAAACCTCTTCAACAAGGACTTGTGGAACACGTTATGGATCTTAAATGTCCCTGGAAGAAGCAAACGAAAAGAAACAGGATTAATAATCTCCATGATCTTATAAGGTCCAATGAACCTAGGCTTAAATTTAGGAGATGCTACTCTCATAGGAATATTCTTTGAGGACAACCAGACCAAGTCCCCCACTTTAAACCGAGGACCATCAGTCCTATGCCGGTTAGCAAACCGCTGGGCCTTCTCCTGAGAGAGGGACAACCTCTCCACTACCTGGTCCCAAATCTGCTGCATACGCTCAACAACAGAGTCAACACCTGGACAGACAGAAGCCTCCGTCTGTCCTGAAGAAAATCGAGGGTGAAACCCAGAATTACAGAAAAACGGAGACATCAAAGTGGCAGAGCTAGCCCTATTATTAAGAGCAAACTCAGCCAAAGGCAAAAAGAGACCCAGTCATCCTGATCAGCAGACACAAAGCATCTTAGATAAGTCTCCAATGTCTGGTTTGTTCTCTCAGTTTGACCATTGGTCTGAGGATGAAATGCCGAGGAGAAAGACAATTGAACACCCAGTTTAGAACAAAAAGTCCTCCAAAATCTGGAAACAAACTGGACTCCTCTGTCAGACACAATGTTCTCAGGAATGCCGTGTAAACGAACCACGTGCTGAAGGAACAACGGCACCAATTCAGAGGAGGAAGGCAACTTAGGTAATGGCACAAGATGTATCATTTTGGAAAACCTATCACAAATTACCCAGATGGTGGTCATTCTCTGAGAAACAGGAAGATCGGAAATGAAATCCATAGAGATATGGGTCCATGGTCTCTTGGGCACAGGCAATGGCATCAACAAACCACTAGAGCGAGAGCAAGGCTTGGAGCGAGAGCAAGTCCCGCAGGACTGCACAAATTCCCTGACATCGCGAGACAAGGTAGGCCACCAAAAGGACCGACTAACCAAGTCTCTGGTACCAAAAATTCCGGGATGCCCAGCCAATGCGGAACAATGAATCTCAGACATCACACTCTTTTTCCATTGGTCCGGGACAAACAATTTTCCAACAGGGCAGCGCTCGGGCCTATCCTCCTGACACCCCTCCAGAGCAAGTCTCAAATTGGGCGAGATGGCGGAAAGAACTACACCCTCCTTCAAAATAACAGAGGGATCAGATAGCTCAGGAGAGTCCGCAAGGAAACTCCTCGAGAGGGCATCCGCCTTAACATTCTTAGTGCCAGGAAGAAAGGAAACCACAAAATTAAAACGTGTGAAAAACAAGGCCCACCTGGCCTGTCTAGGATTGAGTCGCTTGGCAGATTCCAGATAGACCAGATTCTTATGGTCCGTAAGGACCACCACCTGATGTTTGGCTCCCTCCAGCCAATGTCTCCACTCTTCAAAAGCCCACTTCATGGCCAATAACTCCCGATTACCCACGTCATAATTACGTTCAGTAGGAGAAAATTTTCGAGAGAAAAAGGCACAAGGGTTACTTTTAGAGGTCTCTGGATCTTTTTGGGACAAAACGGCACCTGCCCCAATTTCAGAGGCATCAACCTCCACCTGAAATGGCAGAGAAACATCAGGCTGCCGTAGAACAGGAGCAGAAGTGAATCTCTGCTTAAGTTCCTGAAACGCAGAGACTGCCTCAGGAGGCCAATTCACCACATCAGAACCCTTTCTGGTCAAATCAGTTAATGGTTTAACAATAACGAGAAATTACCAATAAATTTACGATAAAAATTGGCAAAACCCAAAAATCTCTGAAGAGCCTTTAATGAAGTAGGTTGGACCCAATCACAGATGGCCTGAACCTTGACCGGGTCCATTTCAATAACAGATGGGGACAAAATGAATCCCAGAAATGAGATCTTCTGTACGCCAAAAAGACACTTTGATCCCTTCACATACAGAGCATTCTCTCTCAAAATCTGGAATACAGTTCGAACATGTTTCACATGAGAGTCCCAGTCATTAGAAAAAATCAAGATATCATCCAAATAAACAATCAGAAACTTGTCCACAAAATCCCTGAAAATGTCATTCATGAAGGACTGGAAGACGGAAGGAGCATTAGTGAGCCCAAAGGGCATCACAAGGTACTCAAAATGCCCTTCAGGGGTGTTAAATGCCGTCTTCCATTCATCCCCGTGCTTAATGCGAATAAGGTTATACGCCCCCCTGAGGTCAAGCTTGGTAAACCAAGTAGCGTTTTTCACCCTGGAAAACAGGTCAGAAATCAAGGGTAACGGGTATTGATATTTCACAGTAATATTGTTCAAGAGACGATAATCAATACACGGCCTTAATGAACCATCTTTTTTGGCCACAAAGAAAAAACCGGCACCTAAGGGTGAAGAGGATGGTCTGATATGACCCTTCTCCAATGATTCCTTGATATAAGACCGCATAGCGTCATGTTCAGGTACAGACAAGTTAAAAAGGCGACCTTAGGGAATTTACTACCTGGCACTAATTCAATAGCGCAGTCATAGCTCCTATGGGGAGGTAAGGATGCAGATTTACTTTCGCTAAACACATCAGAAAAATCAAACAAAAAGTCAGGAACATCCTCAGCCTGGGGGAGGCAGAAAAAACAGGAGTGTTGGTATTAACACATTGGCAGCCCCAACTGGTTACAGACACAGATTTCCAATCCAAAACAGGATTATGAGACTGTAACCAAGGGAAACCCAGCACTATAATGTCATGCAGATTATATAGAACCAAAAATTTGCAGCACTCCTGGTGATCAGGTTCAACCCTCATTATCACCTGAGTAGAAAACTGGGGTTTATTCTCAGCCAAAGGGGTAGAATCGATCCCCAGTAGGGGAATAGACTTCTGTAGGGGTATCAAGGGAAATCCACAACGTTTAGCAAAATCATAATCCATCAGGTTAATAGCTGCTCCAGAATCAACGAAAGCCTGAGCAGAAAATGAGGACAGAGAGCATATCAGAGTGACAGTTAATAAAAACTTAGTCTGAACACTACCCAAGACAACTGAGCGTGCAAAATGTCTTCCCCGCTTAGGGCAGACTGAAATAGCATGAGAGGCATCACCACAGTAGAAACATAACCCATTGCGCTTTCGAAACTCATGACGCTGTGCCCCAGACACCACTCCATCACACTGCATGGGCTCAGCAGCTGGCTCACAAGGCAACACCACTCCACGCATACTTCTCCGCTCACGCAAACGTCTGTCAATTTGAATCGCTAATGACATAGAATCATTGAGACCAGAGGGGACAGGGAATCCCACCATAACATCCTTTACATTATCGACAGACCCTTCCGGAAAAGGGCCGCCAAAGCGTCGTCATTCCATTTGGTCAGGACTGCCCACCTACGGAATCTCTGACAGTATAACTCAGCGTCATCAAGCCCCTGATTTAATGCCAACAAGGCTTTTTCAGCTTGATCAGTGACATTAGGCTCATCGTACAATAACCCCAAAGCCTGAAAAAATGCATCAACATCACTCAAAACAGGATCCCCAGGTGTCAGGGAAAAAGCCCAATCCTGAGGATCGCCGCGCAGGAGAGAGATGATCAATTTGAACCTGCTGCGCTGCGTTTCCTGAGGACTTAGATTTTAAGGCAAGAAACAATTTACAATTATTTTTGAAATTCTGAAACTTAGCTCGATCCCCTAAAACAAATCTGGCATGGGGATCCTAGGTTCCACAACAGGCAACCTAGCAAGATATGCAGCAATACTCTGAACCTCAGTGGCAAGCTGATCCACACGGCCAGACAACTGTGCAAACTCCATTGGGAGAAAAGATCCTCCCCAGCACCCAGAGATACAGAGGGAAAAAAAAAAAAATGCAACAAACAGAAAAATATCTCTGACAACTTTTCTTCCTTCAAATATTTTTTTTCCCTTCTGTGAGTACCATACAATTTTTATGGCGGTGATACTGTTATGTTACGGTAGCTGAGGAGTGCAGGTAAAAAAGGAAATACACCAGAGCAGTTGGAATCTATGAGATTGCAGTACCCTGACTAACCACCGCAACTAGAGGCAGCCGTGGAGCGTTCCTACGTTGGTCCTAGACGCCTCGTCACAGCCTGAGAAACTAACTACACCTAAAGATAGAAATAGGAAAGCTATCTGCCCCGGAGCAGAACCCCAAAGATAATAGAAAGCCCCCAAACATGTAATGGCGGTTAGACAAGAGGAAATACTGACACAGAAAGAAAATAGTATGAGCAAACGCTGGGGCCCAAACTATCTAAATAGAAAAGGACAGGAAGGGTACTTACTGCAATCCCAGAAAACCCTGAAAAACACCAACTCTACTAATTTCAAAATCACCTGAGATCACACGACCTCTACCACCTAAATTAGTTCTCTGGTGTAACAAAAAACAGCAGCCACTGAAAAAAACTGGAAAAAGCAAAAGTACAAAACACAGTGGCTGACTAAACTGAGAGGGCAAAAGCCCCCGGAGGGGACCCAGAAGGCCCCCACAGAAGTGCAGGACAAAATGCAAAAATATAGCAAAAACACAAAATAAGAAATTGTCTTATCTGATAGCAGGAGATGCAGACACGACACAGCAGGCTACAAGGGAAACTGGAAAGAAGGATTCAGACCAGAACAATTGATCACCGGCAACCCTGATGGGAAAATGATTCCCTTAAATAAGACCAATCAGTAACACCTGATTCCCAGTCCTCACAATCCTCACTAGTACCGCTTGTAACCACCAGAGGGAGCCTCTGCTCAGAACTCATCTCAAACCCATTCACAACAGAGATGAGCTGAGGAAGAATCCCTACAGAGGAGGTACACACGCATCTGAGTGGTTATGTAAGAGCGAGGGTGGGTTGTGATGCAGAGGAGGCAGAGAATGACGCACTTTCAGAGGACAGCCTCTTTTGCCAGTTGGGATCTGCAGCACTATGGTATTTCAGTGTTCAGTGCCTGAGAAACGGACGCGCATCGGCACACAATTCTACTCAGTCAGATATTGGTGGTACACCCTCCTAGACCCTCGCTACCGGGACAACTTACAAACCCTCATCACACCGGTGAACCGGGACCGTAAAATGCAGGAGTACCAAGACACACTGGTGCAATCCATACTGTTGTACATTCCAGCCGAGAGAGCTGCTGCTGCTGCTACTGCTTTACAAAGCAGCTCTGTGCGTCGAGGCAGTGTAGACACCTCTACAACAAGAGGGAGCAGAAGCAGCGCCTCTGCACAGGGCAAGAGCTGTATGTTACAAATGTGGCGAAGTTTTGTGACAGCGCCAGCAAGGTCTACACCATCCGAGACGGCTCCAGTCACCAGGAAGAAACGTTTCCGTAAGATGGTGACAGACTACTTGGCTTTCCCTCTAAGTGTACTCCCAGATGCCTCTTCCCCTTTCAAATTTTGGGTCTCTAAGTTGGATACATGGCCAGAGCTTAGCCAGTATGCATTGGAGGTGCTGGCTTGCCCTGCTGCCAGTGTATTATCTGAGCGCGTCTTTAGTGCTGCAGGTGGTGTAGTAACAGACCGTCGCATGCGACTATCCTCAGAGAATGTAGACCGGCTTACTTTTCTGAAAATGAACAAGGCATGGATCTCACCTGAATTTGCCTGTCCGTTTTCAGATTAATAACTGTTTGGCAACGTTTTCCATGTCTCCTGTTATGTTCATCTTTCTACCACCTGAACTCTACTCCCTGGGCTACAACACCGCCATTTGTTGCTCGTAAGTAATTGGCAGGGGTACTGACTCCTGGCCAGCCTGGTTACAGCACGACAGCTGTTTCCTGGCAGTGTGAACGTCAATTATCCTCCAATAAGTTGTGCTGTCGTGTTGCATTCGGGTTAGCCGACTCTATGGTGCCTGCAGTTTAGGTGATTCCTATGTGTGCTGTGGGATATGTAAATAAAGGCTGTTTCCATTGTGACAATAGGACAAGCACCCACTGTAGGACTGTGTGATTCGGTAACTGCGGACGGCTTGCGTCCTGTCAACTTACATTTTCATGGGTGCGTTCTGCTACCCGTCCGGGGTCCAGTACCGTCAACTGGTTCTCCCCAGTGCCTTTGGCCTAGGTGCCTCCATCTCCGTATCGAGTTCCACAAGTCTGTGGTCCTTGGTAGTGCTTTGGAGCACAGGTACTCCTGCTTAGTACCGTGTCACAGTAACGTCAGCTGGTACTCGGTTGTGACATTGCCTCTTTCCTTCTGCTACCCGTCCGGGGTCCAGTACCGTCAACTGGTTTCCATGCTTTGGCCTAGGTGCCTCATCTCGTATCCGAGTTCACAACGTCTGCTGGTCCTTGGTAGTGCTTTGGAGCACAGGTACCTCCTGCTTAGTAACCGTGTCACAGTAACGTCAGCTGGTACTCGGTTGTGACATTGCCCTCTTTTCCTTCTTGCTGCCTCCTCAGGGTTCCAGCACAGTCAGCTGGTTCCTTTCGTTACTTCCATTGTCTCTTGCTCCTCTGATACCCCTCAGGGTTCCAGTAAACGTCAGCTGTGTTCTCGGAAATTAGACGACCTTAAAGACCACCCAGAAAGAAGATGACGACAACAAGGACGACGAGCATGAAGCCAACCAGCCTGAACACCATCACAAAGAAAAAATAAAAGATTACCAGAAGAAGATCACCAACAGGACAAAGAAGGTTAAGACAAACTACAAGATACAGAACAAGAGACAGAAGAACAATAAGCAGAAGATCAAAAAGCAGAAGAACATTGAAGTATAAGACCAAAATGAAGAGCAAAATATATGCTCTAAATTCTAAGCAGAAGAAGACTAAGCAGTGTATGGGGGTGAGTCCGTTCCTCCTCGTGGTGCCCTGGAAAATGCCTGCTGCTGCAGGCTAAACTGAACACGGACAAATACTGTTGTAATTTAAATCTTTTGTGACAGCAAGAACGGAAGGATGAACAATTCATACTTTTACAGATTACAAGTACAGGAATCTCTGTCACAAATAAGAATATGATGAAGAAGATGAAGAGGAAGAAGATGAAGAATTTGAATATGAAGAAGATTAATTAGTTTAATAATAACAATATGAGTAATGTAAACAAAAACATGAATAGCAAGAAGTTTAAGAAGAAGATTAAGAAGGTGAAGATGAAGAATAATTTGATGAGAAAGATGATGCTGCTGAAGATTATGAAGGAGAAAGTGTGGCACTGGCAAAAGTTAAAAAGGTGAAGAGCATGGAAGTTGTGAACCATACATATTTGCCAAAATAGAAAAAAGGTTAACAACATTGTCAATTTGTTAGTCAATCCAAACGTATTTCCAAAAAAAAATATATTAATGCTATTCCAATGCATTGGGTTAAACATGTATGCCTTTATTGTCTCCTCAACCTCCCCCAATACATTCTACATTAGTCTTTGTTGTTTTCCTTCATGTACAATTAACCAACATGGCAAGAATGGTTTTTTTTAATGTCGATATTTGGTTCCCATAGACTTACATGGGACTTCCAGTATCGGAATCGGATATCGACGATATTTAGTGATATCGGCGATACCATTCCGATCCGATATTTTTAGATATCGAGCAGTATCGCTCAACACTAGTTAATAGTTGAACATGAAACTTTAATATGATCATGTAATATATGCTGACTAGTGATGAGCAAATACATTTGCCACTATTCGTTACTCGCACTAATAGTACTGTATTCGGGATTTTTGTTACTCGGCGAGTAATTAGGTATTCGCCTTGGTATATTCGAGTGACCCACCCAGCATGTTTGGCGCTTTATTTACAGCCAGTGAACATGCTGGGCTGGCTTGCCAATCACAGTAATGCCAGCGCCATCTTTGGCTTTGAGGGGGCCCACCTGGAGCTACACTACCTTTAACTGTATCGGCGTGCACAGCACGCCAAAACAGTTAAACAGTGTGGCAGAGCAGGGAGACACGATCTCCCTGTTCTGCCACTACGGGGCCCATGAGCCAAGGAGGCAGTTCCAATGCTGACACAGGGCTCCTCCAGCAGGTACAACTGTATTAGTATCTGCTGGGAGCCAATACATATGAAAGCAAGTTGGAGGATGGTGTGTCAGCTGACGCTTCCTCCCCATCATTATTCCTCAGCGTCTGATGTCTCAGCACGTTGATGTCACTAAACTGCATCCGGTACACTGAGACGTGCAATGCTTCAGAAGACAAGAGGGCGCTTCAGAGACCAGAGCAGCGGAGGAACGGGGAGGAGAGGTGAGTATTGTATTTTATTGTTTTTTATAAAACTGTGTGCAGATAAAACTGTATTGAGGACCATGGGGGATGTATTATACTGGATAGACAATGGGAGAAATGCTTTATACATGAGGGAGGATGCTTTATACTGCATGGATCATGGGGCTGTATTATACTTAGTGATGAGCGAGTGTATTCTTTACTATTCGCATGGATAGTACAGTATTCGGGTTACTCCTTACATTGTGAGTATTTGTGTACTCGCCTCACTATGTTCAGATGTCCCGTCCTTCAGTTTTAGCGCCTCCTTTGCAGCCACTAAACATGCTGGGCTTCTTAACCAATCACAGTAATACCTCAGACATCTTGGTTGTGGCATTACTGTGATTGGCTTTCCACCCAGCGTCATAGGGTCTATTTAAGCCCTGTCGCCGCCATTTTGCACAAATTGCATCTGGAGCTTGCGTTCTACAAACATAGAGAGAGATCGCTCAGCTTCTAGGGAGAGTCTTTAGGCCTTTTAAGGGCTACCTGCAGTGTATACTAGTTCAGTGTAGAGTAGGGAGAAAAAGCTACTCGAGCAGGGACAGTTTAAAGGAGCTGGTCACTAGCTCCATAATCCCACCAAAAAATAGCTCTTTTCAGAGCTGAAGATGCACAACAAAGTCAGAGTACAAGGAGGGAGAGATTGTGTATAAGGTAGGGAGAGGTTAAAGTGTTCTTCCAGTGTCCATCTTAAAACAGCTCTGGTTAGAGGCAAAGCAATATTTTTCCAGCACACAGAGTACTAGCGTTTTGTGAAGCCTTTTTTTAAAGCACCGGTCTATTTTCCATGTTGTTTTTGAGGTCAAAGCCTGGCTTCTGCTGTCCATATCCAAACATTTCCTACTGCCTGCTACCAAGCATGCACCAGGTCATTTTCCCCGCTGTTTTTGTGGTCACAGCCTGCCTTCTGCTGTCCACATTAGTCCACTGAAAAGGCAGTTAGTGCCCTATGCAAAGCAGTGTAGGATGTTGGTGTTTTCCTATTATAAACAATGATGATGCAATTACCCCAACACTGTATACAGCAGTATGCTACTGATACAGTACACTTTTGATGCTTTTCATATTCTGGTGTAATCCATACTGAGCCTGTGAGCGTGTGTGTTACTCCTGAATTATATACGGGGATTTAAAATTACCACAACACTGTATACAGCTGTACGCTACTGATACAGGACACTTTTTCTGCTTTTCATATTCTGGTCTACTCCATACTGAGCCTGTGAGCGTCTGTGTGTTACTCTTGAAATATATAAGGAGATTTAAAATTACCCCAACACTGTATACAGCTGTACGCTACTGATACAGTACACTTTTTATGCTTGTCATATTCTGGTCTACTCCATACTGAGCCTGTGAACGTCTGTGTGTTGCTCCTGAAATATATACGGAGATTTAAAATTACCCCAGCACTGTATACGGCTGTATGCTTCTGATACAGTACACTTTTTTGCTTTTTATATTCTGGTGTAATCCATACTGAGCCTGTGAGAGTCTGTGTATGTTACTCCGCAAATATATACGGAGATTAAAAATTTTCACCTTCACCGTATACAGCTGTACGCTTCTGATACAGTACCATTTATCTGCTGGTATTTTGGGTACATTTTCACAAACATGAGGAAGTATGGTGGAAGAAGCCGCGGATGTGTGCGTGGGGGGCCACCTGGTACTGATGGTGGTGGTGGTGGTGCATCTGCTGGTTGTGCCAAAAGCACAATAGCACCTAAGGCAGGAGGTGTTGAGCCTGCGTCATCATCTGGCTCCAGAAGGCCTGGAAGGCTCCCTTTTCTGGGAGTAGGTAAACCGCTTTTAAAGCCGGAGCATCAGGAACAGGTTTTGGCTTACATTGTCGAAACAGCCTCCAGCTCTATCGCCTCCTCTTCTGAAGTTTCAAAAACTCCAAGCACTGAGTCGTCAGTGCAGGCTTCTGGTCAGGAACAACCCCTTTCCTTGTGTCCTTCACCCCCACCAAAAGTGAAGGATGCGGCAGGCCACACTTCAGATTACTCCATGGAGCTCTTTTCACAAGTCAAATCCTGAATTCCCCAGTCCAAGATGAATCTGACATGGAATTCACTGATGCACAGCCACTGCTATATGATTGTGCTGGTGCATTCAACCAGAGCACTACATTACCCTCGCAGTCTACTGAGCCAGAATGTGACCCTGATGAAACTCAGATGCCCCTTCCTGCATACTATACCACCTTACATGGTGACACAGAGGAAGGTGCAGATGAAATTGAAGAGGAGGTGACGGATGACCCAGTTGTTGACCCTGATTGGCATCCAGTGGGGAAGAGGGTGCCGCTGGCAATACCTCAGGAGAGGAAGAGGATCCGCAGCAGGTAACGACATCGCAGCTGGGGTTATCTGGCAGGCCCGTTTCAGTCCAAAAAGGTGTTAAAAAAGCAAAAAGAGTTGCAGGACAGCTTGGCCAGATGGTCAAATTAGCACAGCGTGCAAGCCCTGAAAATTTATACCATAGTAGGAAGAGTCCAGTGTGGCACTTTTTTGACCAAAATCCTATTGATGAGGCAAACGTTATCTGTAAGAAGTGTGGAAGGACCTTTAGCCGAGGGAAAAATCTCAGAAATTTGAATACCAGTTGCATGCTTAGACATTTAATGAACATGCGCTTGCAAGCGTGGGCGGACTACAAAACCACAGGTAGCACATGTGCACCTGCTCTGACTGAAGTTAGCCAGCAACGCTCCATCCCCACCCCCACTGTAAGCCCACTGGTTGGCACACCACCAGCAAGAAATGTTGAGGTTTCGTCGCAAGGCCAAAACAGTCAAGGAATCACAATGTTTTTGCAACGAAAGACTGCATCTAGGCCATCACCACCACCACCACCACCATCACCATCCCCAACCCCCTCTCAGTCCGTCATGTCCACCGCTAGTTCCCCCATATGCAGCTCTCAAGTCCAGCTCACCCAGCAGACACTCTGAGTAGGACAAGAAAGTACTCATACTCTTATCCGCGTACACTGGGTTTGAACGCCTACATTGCCAAAATGATCTCATTAGAGATGATGCCCTTCCGTTTGGTTGAAAGCGCAGCGCTCAGAGAGCTCATGGCCTACGCTGTCCCACGCTATGACCTACCCAGTCGGCACATGTTTTCTAGAAAAGCCTTCCCTACCCTTCACCTGCATGTGAAAGACCGCATTGTCCATGCACTCAAACAATCAGTGAGTGGAAAGGTGCACCTCACAACAGATGCATAGGCCAGTAGGCATGGCCAGGCCGTTATGTGTCCATCACTGCGCACTGGGTTAATGTGGTGGATGCAGGGTCCACAGGGGACAGCGGTGGTGGGACAGTGCTGCCTAGCCCACGGTATAGGCAACAGTTGGCTGTAGGCTTTCGACCCTCCACCTCCTCCTCCAGAAGCGATAGCTGGTCAACAGAGCGCAGTCGCATGACCACTCCATCCGTAGCTGCCAGTATTGCACACGAGGTGTCCCACTATTGAACAGCTAGTGGTAAGCGTCAGCAGGCTGTTTTAAAAATGATGTCTTTGGGCGACAACAGACACACCGCGGAGGTACTGGCCGACTACTTGCAGCGAGAAACTGAGTCATGGCTGGGCAGTATACATCTTGAGCCAGGCAAGGTAGTCAGTGATAACGGCCATAATTTTGTGGCGGCCATAGCCCTGGCAAAACTCAGACACATACCATGCCTGGCTCACACCTTGAACCTGGTGGTGCAGTGCTTCTTAAATAATTATCCGGAGTTAACAGCCCTGCTCCATAAAGTGCGAAGACTATGCTCGCTTATCCATCGCTCGCCCGTAGACTCTAGTAGTATGCAGGGGCTGAAGCGATCGCCCCACCTCCCCAAGCACCGCCTAATCATAGACGTTTCAACAAGGTGGAACTCCACCATGCACATGGTTGAGAGGCTGTGGAAACAGAGGCAGGCTGTAATGAATTTATGGGAGGATACACGTGCAAGCAGTATGAGGGCAGACATGGAGTTGTCAGATGTGCAGTGGTCAAAGCTGAAAGACCTCTGTAAAGTACTTCAGTGTTTTGAGGAATGCACACGGCTGGTAAGCGCAGACGACGCCATCATAAGCATGAGCATCCCACTTATGCGTCTGCTCATGCATACTTTGACGCACATTAAGGATCAGGCGTCTGCAGCGGAGGAGGAAGAGGAGGAGGGAAGCTTTGATGACAGTCAGCCATTGTCTGCTCAGGGAAGTGTCCTGGATGAGGTGGAGGAAGAAGAGGAAGAAGAGCAGGAGGAGGAGGGGGATGATTATTTTGGGGAGGAAGATGCTTCTCAGGGGGCAAGAGAAAATGTTGGCTTGCCAAGGTCAGGTACAGGGTTTGTGCGTGACTGGAGGGATGTGGATTTGGCAGAAAGTGCTCCTCCACCAACCACTGGCAGTGCATCATTGACACCTGGAACATTGGCCCACATGTGTGATTATGCCTTGCGGATCCTAAAAAGGGGCCCCCGCATTGCCAAAATTATGAAGGATGAGGACTACTGGTTGGCCAGCATCCTTGATCCACGCTATAAAGGCAAATTACAGAACATCATGCCACAGGAGAACCTAGAGCTAATGTTGGCGAACAAACAAGCAACTCTGGTAAACCGTTTGTTAGAGGCATTCCCAGCACACAGCAGCGGTGCATATTCTACCACGAGCGGTACTGGGACAAATGGAAGAGGTGTTCGTGGTGCACACAGCCGAAGTGGCGTTGGAGACAGGGGTTTCATGACCATGTTGTGGACTGATTTCTCGAGTACCGCTCACACGACTGGTATTACTGAATCGATTGCAACAGACAGGAGACAGCTGTTGTCAACTATGGTTCAAAATTACTTCTCCTCCCCTATCGATGTTCTCCCTCACAGGTCATTCCCCTTTGACTACTGGGCCTGTAAACTTGACACCTGGCCTAAGTTGGCACAATATGCCTTACAAGAGCTCGCTTGCCCTGCTGGTAGTGTGCTATCAGAAAGAGTATTCAGTGCTGCTGGTTCAATCCTGACAGAAAGAATGACCCATCTGTCGACCCAAAATGTTGATGATCTAACTTTCATTAAAATAAACCATGCTTGGGTTTCAAAGGATTTTGTCCCACCTTCCCCTGATGACATATTGGTTGCCAGCAAAATGGTTCGCTTTGTCCTCCTCTTCCTCGGACTTCTCCAATTCCTCCATTTGCAGCTGCTGAATGTCCAGCCTACACCTCAACATATGCCAGTTTTTTCCACCTCCTTAATTGGGCTGCCCCCCCAGGGCCGGGGTCACCACCTGGCGCACCCGGCAAGTGCCGTGCCCTGAGCAGGGGGCCCACTCTTGGGCGACATCACTGGCACAGGGCCCTTCATAGTACAATAAAGTGTCTCTGACGGTGTGGGGCCCACTCGCCGTCATACACACTGGCATACTATGAGGGGCCCTGTGCCAGTACCTGCGCCCACGAGTGGGCCCTCTCTTCTTGCTCAGGGCCCCAGCACTTGCAATACTTACCTCTCCCTGCTCCACCGCTGTGGAGTCTAGGCAGTTAAATCCTTCACAGGGGCGGCCACTACAAATTTAGTGAACTGATCGATGATGGTTAAGACGTAGCTATGGCCTGTCCTGCAGGGCTCTACCTTCAGATGATCAATGGCTACCATTTCTAATGGACGTCGACTCACAATCAGATGCAGTGGTGCTTTCTGATCAGCTTTCACAGTTTTCCTAGTCACAGACATGTGACATTCCTGGCACCATTTTTCAATGTCTCCTCTCATGCCAATCCAATAGGATCGCCTACGGTCTCTGGCTTCTGTCTTTTGCACTCCAAAGTGACCAGACT
>JARQOD010000002.1:179205586-179273943 GCA_033576555.1 Oophaga sylvatica
CCTTCCTCCCACCATGCAGAGTACCCAGAGACAACTGATCCCACACTTGGACACTCTGAAGAGCTGTTCACTTTTCCATTTATAGATTATGGCCTTTCGCCAGGTCCACTTGAAGCAGGGCAAGAGGAGATCGCATGTAGCGATGCCCAAATATTTGAGCAGCCACTGTCACACGAAGGCGACGGTGGGAAAGTGTCACAAGAGGTGAACAATAATGAGACACAATTGTCAGAAAGTTAGGAGGAGGACCAGGGTGCAGAAGTGGAAGACAAGGTGGTGGATGATATAGTATCTGACCCAACCTGGCAGGAGGACATGCAGAGCGAGGAAAGCAGCACACAGGAGGAGGGAGGCATAGCACCCCAACAGGCAGGAAGAAGCAGTGTAGTGGCCACAGTCAGAAGGCGGGCAACCATTCCCTGTAACACCAACATGACGGAAGTTGCCAGTACAACTGTTAGGTCTTCCTGAGTCTGCTTGCTTTTTAAAGACTCTGCCGATAACCCCGAAAAGGCCATTTGCACCACCTGCCAGGCCAGCATCAGCTGGGGTAGCAAAACTACCAGCCTGACCACCACCAGCATGATCAGGCACATGGCAACAAAACACTCGACTTTGTGGGCAGAACCCCAGGGTCCAGGAACAGTGTCTACGGGTGACACCACTGCTTCTTCCGCTGTTGTGCGTGCAAGCCAATCCCCTGTCCATGGTGCATGGGAAGATGCCTCCTGCCCTGCACCTGTTGTTGCACACACTCAACTAGCACAATCATCTAGCACATCCATATCCTTGTCCCAGCGCAGCGTTCAGTTGTCCATACCCCAGTCCTTGGAACGCAATCACAAATACGCAGCCAACACCCCTCAGGCCATGCTACTAAATTCATACATTTCGTGACTGCTTGCGCTCAAAATGTCGCCTTTTAGGCTCATGGAGATGGAAGCTTTCCTCAACCTGATGGCAGCGGCCATCCCTCGGTACTCAGTCCCCAGCCGCCTCTATTTCTCTTGGTGTGCCATCCCCACATTACACAAGCATGTGTCCCACAAAGTTAACTGAGCCATCAACAATGCAGTTACTGGGAAAGTCCACATAACCACAGACATGTGGACTAGTGCTTGTGAGAAGGGATGGTACATCTCGCTGATGGCACACTGGGTTAACATAGTGGAAGCCGGGACCCAGTCGGACCTTGGGATGGAACAGGTCCTCCCGACGCCGAAGATTGTGGGCCCTAGGTCAATCAGGGTTGCCCCTACAGTCTACAGCTCCTGCACCTCATTCTCCTCCTCTTTAGCCTCCATCTCCGAAATGACCACATCAGTCACAAGCTGGAAGCACTGCAGCACTGCCTCAACCAAGCGGCAACAGGCTGTGCTGAAGCTAATATGCTTAGGTAACAAACCGCACAATGCTGAACAGTTGTGGACAGTTCTGAAAGAGCAGACAGATCTGTGGCTGACACCGCTAAACCTACAGCCAGGCATGGTCGTGTTTGAAAATGGCTGGAACCTGGTGGCGGCTCTTAGGCAAGGCAAGGTCACACATGTACCATGCCTGGCCCATGTGCTTAACCTCGTGGTTCAACAGTTTCTCAAAACCTACCCGGAGCTTCCAGATCTGCTTGTCAAAGTACACCCCCTGTGTGCCCGTTTTAGAAAGTCAGCTACAGCTTCCACCGCCCTTGCCGTGCTTCAGCAGCATTTGCAACTTCCGGCTCACCGACTGGTGTGTGATGTCCCCACGTGTTAGAACTCTACACTGCAGATGTTGGGAAGGATTTGTGAGCAGAAGAGGTCAATTGTTGACTACCAGCATCAACAAGGCCATGGGTATTCAGTTCAGACTCCACACATATGACCTCAGGAGTGGACATGGATGTCAGACATATGTACCATCCTCCAAAACTTTGAGGACTCCACCAAGATGGTGAGCGCCGATGATGCCATAATTAGTGCATGTTCATAATAAGTATAGGAGACCCGCTCCTTTCTAATGGGAACATATTTTTATAAGTCCTCCTTCAAGTATCTTTCAAGGGGCATTGGCATGCCTTCAAATTTTTGTCAGCCCTTGCATTCACTGCATAGGCAAACAGTATGCGAGACTCACTCCTTTCTAATGGAAACATTTTTTAAGAGTCCCTCCTCCACGTCTTTTCCAAGGGGCATTGGAGTGCCTCCAAATTTTTGGCAGACCTTGCATTCACTGCATAGGCAAACAGTATGGGAGACCCACTTCCTAATAATAGGAACATTGGTTTCAGGAGGACCTCCTGTCTGTCTCTTCAAAGGGGTATTGGGGTGCGTCTAAATTTTGGCCAGGCCTTGCATTCACTGCATAGGCAAACAGTATGGGAGAAACACTTCCTAATAATGGGAACATCGGTTTCAGGACGCCCTCTTGTCTGTCTCTTCAAAGGGGTATTGGGGTGTGTCTAAATTTTGGCCAGGCCTTGCATTCACTGCATAGGCAAACAGTATGGGAGACCCACTTCCTAATAATAGGAATATTGGTTTCAGGAGGACCTGCTGTAGTCTCTTCAAAGCGGTATTATAGTGCGTCCAAATGTTTGTCAACTCTTGCATTCACTGCATAGGCAAACAGTATGGAGACAAACTTCCTAATAATGGGAACATTAGTTTCAGGAGTCCCTCCTGTCTGTCTCTTCAAATGGGTATTGGGGTGCGTCTAAATTTTGGCTAGGCCTTGCATTCACTGCATAGGAAAACAATATGGGAGAAACAATTCCTAATAATGGGAACATTGCTTTCAGAAGGCCCTCCTGTTTGTGTCTTCAATGGGTTATTGGGGTGCGTCCAAATTTAGGGAAGGCCTTGCATTTACTGCCTAGGCAAACAGTATGGGAGTACCAACTTCCTAATAATGGGAACATTGTTTTCAGGAGGCCCTTCTGTACGCCTCTTCAAAGGGTTATTCGAGTGTGTCCAAATTTGGGGCAGGCCTTGCATTCACTGCATAGGCTAACAGTATGGGAGAAACACTTCCTAATAATGGGAACATTGGTTTCAGGAGGTCCTCCTGTCTGTCTCTTCAAAGGGGTATTGGAGTGCATCTAAATTTTTGCCAGCTCTTGCATTCACTGCATAGGCAAACAGTATGTAAGACCCACTTCCTAATAATGGAAACATTGGTTTCAAGAGGCCCTCCAGTCTGTCTCTTCAAAGGGGTATTGGGGTGCATCTAAATTTTTGCCAGGCCTTGCATTCACTGCATGGGCAAACAGTATGGGAGAAACAATTCCTAATAATGGGAACATTAGTTTCAGGAGGTCCTCCTGTCTGTCTCTTCAAAGGGGTATCGGGGTGCATCTAAATTTTTGCCAGGCCTGGCATTCACTGCATAGGCAAACAGTATGGGAGAAACACTTCCTAATAATGGGAACATTGGTTTCAGAAGGCCCTCCTGTCTGTCTCTTCAAAGGGGTATTGGGGTGCATCTAAATTATTGCCAGGCCTTGCATTTACTGCATAGGCAAACAGTATGGGAGAAGCACTTCCTAATAATGGGAACATTGGTTTCAGGAGGCCCTCCTGTCTGTCTCTTCAAAGGGGTATTGAGGTGCGTCTAAATTTTGGCCAGGCCTTGCCTTCACTGCATAGGCATACAGTATGGGAGAAACACTTCCTAATAATGGGAACATTGATTTTAGGAGGACCTGCTATACGTCTCTTTAAAGGGGTATTATAGCGCGTCCAATTTTTTGGCAGCTCTTCCATTCACTCCATAGGCAAACAGTATGGCAGTACCAACTTTCTAACAGTGGGAAGATTGCTTTCAGGAGGTCCTTCTGTACGTCTCTTCAAAGGGGTATTGGGGTGTGTCTAAATTTTGGCCAGACCTTGCATTCACTGCATAGGCAAGCAGTATGGGAGTACCAACTTCCTAATAATGGAAACATTGTTTTCAGGAGGCCCTTCTGTACGTATCTTCAAAGGGGTATTGTTGTGCGTCTAATTTTTAGCCAGGTCTTGCATTCACTGCATAGGCAAACAGTATGGGAGTACCAACTTTCTAATAGTGGGAACATTGATTTCAGGAGGCCCTCCTGTAAGTCTCTTCAAAGGGGTATTGGGGTGCGTCCGTAAGCAGGTGCGAGAATGCAGTAACGCAGGGATTGCAGAGCAAAGCTGTATAACAATGCTATTTATTTTTTAACATGAAGGATGGCAATGATCTCCTCGCAGGGAGCTAATAAACAATAAACAAGGGAAGTAAAAGGGTTAACACAACAATCTGGTATTGAAATGGCACTTATCATAGTCTTTTCTGGTCCTCATCCCCATACAGTCTGATGGTAGCTAGAGCACCGGCAACGGCTGGCGTGGTGTCCTCAGATGAATTCCAACAAATCACGGTCCAGCTTCTGGCAGCAACAGGCGGTCACCGGTTTTGCCCGCTGAGCCCCTAGTCCATAAATTTGTGCAGCCAAAGTGGGGAGCGCTGCAGGAGTCACTGTCACACACATGTGCTGCTGCACGTCTTTCAGCAATGGGTAAAGCACCTCAGGGTCCTGCCACTGACACCCGCTCCTCCACACGAGCACTGCACTCTGCTCGGCCGGGCGCGAGGTGCTCTGAACCGTAACTGGCTCACTGAAGCATTCACCTAAGCTCTACCGGGGCACATCTCCGTGATGCCTCTGTCGCTGCAGAGCACGCCGCACATGTCTCTGCTCTCACTGCCGGCGGGAAACTGAGACCTCTTTCTAGCGCTTTCTGCTCACTGCACAACTTAGCCACGCCCCCTGTCCGGTTCCCCATTCTTTCCCCCGGCAACACTGGACTCAGCCTCGACAGTTCTGGACCTGGCATGACGCAAATATCCGCAGCCCGGTCTTCCTCCTTATACGTTTGCACAGGCAAACAGTATGGTAGACCCACTTCCTAATAATGGGAACATTGCTTTCAGCAGGCCCGTTCTCTACGTCTCTTCAAAGGGTATTGAGATGTGTCCAAATTTGGGGCAGGCCTTTTATTCACTGCATAGGCAAACAGTATAGGAGTACCAACTTCCTAATAATGGGAACAGTGTTTTCAGGAGGCCCTCCTGTACGTCTCTTCAAAGGGGTATTGGGGTGCGTCCAAATTTTGAGCAGCCCTGCCACTCACTGCATGTGCAAAAATAGTATAGGAGACCCAGTGTTCAATAATGGGAACAACAAAGCATACCCAGCTGATGGCTCTCTAAGAATAGTGAGAGCTGACTGCTGGCCCTTTAAAAATAGTAAAGGCCGCCTGATGGCCCTATAAAAATAGTTTTTGTATCTTTCAGAGTCCCTCCTTCATAATTGAAACAGGATGTGTCTGATGATGTGTCACACACCATATGGCCAGATAAGGTCATAAAATATTAAAATAAGAGACACCAATGAGAGAATTGAGCAAGAAAGCTAGTGAGACAGGTCGCCAATTAGTTCAGAAATCTGTCAACTTATCATGGCAAAGGAGGCGGAAAAGACTGGTCCCACTTACACCACTTCTTATAAAACTTACCAAATTGATTATTAGATAATGCGAATTTAAGTTCAATTGCTCTATGTTGAGAGATTAATTTGATAATTTCGCTAGAATTAGGTAGTGTTTAACTCTTCCAGTGGAAAGCAATCAAATTTTTTGCAACTAAGCAAATATGTAAAATTATTAACTTTAAAGAATTGTTCAAAAGTTCACTATCTAAGGAGAGCAAAGCTAGTTGTGGTGTAAGAGAAAATTTGGTTGCTGACAGTTTGGTAATTATGGAAGTGATCTGAGACCAAAAGGCAACAACTGAGGGACAGTTCCAGAATACATGGAATATATCACCTTTTTGTCCACAGTTCCTCCAACATAGTGGAGAGTTGGAGGTACCCATGTGTGCCAATCTGGCTGGAGTATAATACCATCTGGAGCATACTTTAAAGTGTGACTCCTGTAGGGACATGGATAATGTAGAATTATAGGACAGAGAAAGAGCTTCTTCCCAATTATCTGAGGAGAAAGTATGATTGAGGGCCTTTTCCCAGTTAAGCATGTAGGGGGACTTAGAGAATGATGAGTCTTTGTTGAAACTATTGTAAAGGAAGCTATGGCTCCAAAAAAATTGATGATTAGGGTTATTTAGTATTTTTAGGGAAGCTTCGGAGAAGTTAGGTTTGTGACTAAGGAATTGTCTAATACTCTCTTTCAAAGACAAAAAATCCAATAAAAGAACAGAAGGTACGTTGAATTTGTTTTTTAAAAGACTAAAATTCAAAAGATCTGACCCATCTGAGATGTCACCCAATTTGCAAATCTTCAACTCTAGCCACTGGGGGGAAAGTAATTGACCCAAGAACGAAAATATAAAAGCCAAAGGTAATTTGTGTAACGTGGTTAAGCTTTGTGCTCGGCCATCAACTCTCGAGATTTTATACCAAGCAAAGGCAATTGCCTGAAATATCGGATGGGCTAACTGACTGGGGAGGGAACCTAATATAGCATTGAATACTAATGTTCTGGGATGCTTATCATTATTAATTAATATTTCGAGGTCCATCCATGCGGGAGCATCTAAGTCTGAAAACCACCGTGCGCTCTGCTTGAGAAGTAGCGTATGGTAGTGAACTGCAACATTTGGGAAACTCAGTCCTCCATGTATTCTTTTTTTAAACAGGGATCTAGTGTCAGTTCTAGATTTCTTATTACCCAAAAAATGGTATTTAACTGAGACTGAATATTGGATAAGAGAGTAGTGGAAATAGGGAGAGGGATACACCTCAGGATATATAGGATCTTGGGTAAGGTAAATGTTTTCACCGCCTGATTTCTCCCCTACCATGTTAGATTCTTGTCCCTAAAAACAATACAATCCTTGTGAATTAGATCTGTTAATTTCTTCAGGTTGGACTTAACCGTCTTTGAAAGATCTTTATTGATGGTGACACCTAGATAAGATATTTCTTCCTCACACCAATTGAGGGCAGTGAATGACTTGATGTGACTAATTTCCTCTGGTTTAACATGGATAGGAAGAATATTTGACTTCAAATTATTTATTTTAAAATTTGAGAGCAACTTAAACCTATTTAAAGTCGAGGTTTTGGGATTTGTTAGAGTTAAAATAATATCATCAGCAAATAGGCTGAGCTTATGCTGACGATTTTTTGTGGAAAGTCCGGTTATTTTTGAATTGCATCTTATGTGTTCTACAAGTGGTTCCAATGCCAAATTAAAAAGCAAGGGAGAGAGGGGACAGCCTTGTCTTATACCATTTCTAATAGGAAGGGTTTCAGAAATATGGTTGTTGCACACGATCCTTGCCTTGGGGCCTACGTATAAGGCCATGAAGGTAGTAATCAATGTTTCATTGAATCCGAATTTACTCAATGTATGTCTGAGAAAGCACCAATCGATACGATTGAATGCTTTCTCAGCGTCTAATGAGATAAGCACTGTTGGTGTTCTAGTTGAGATGGCTAATTTGATTAAGTCGAGTACTCTTCTGGTGGCATCGGCCGGCTGTCTCCCCTTTGTAAACCCCATTTGATCATTACCTATCAGACTAGGTAATATGTAACTCAACCTGTTGGCGAGTATCTTGGAGAATATTTTAATATCGGTGTTAATGAGTGAAATTAGTCTATAACTACCTAGTGACTCAGGATCTCCATTTTGCTTCGGAATCAGGGAAATTGATGCTTCCAGCATCTCGGGGGGAAAGGAACCCTTTGTGGAAGCATAGTTATACATCCCAACCAAGTGGGAAGATAAGGTTTTACCAAAAACTTTGTAGTAGTTATTAGTAAAACCATCTGGACCGGGTGATTTATGCAAGTCAAGGTTTTTAATGGTATCTTCTACTTCTTGGGTGGTAAAAGGCAATGATAAGGACATCAAATCGTCGCTAGTAAGAGATGGTAAGTTAATGTCTGAAAGATATTTTTAATATCAAGTTGGTTAGGCGGGGGGATGAAAGATCTGAGTTGAGATTGTAGAGTTTACTGTAATATTTTGCGAACTCATTTGTGATGTCTTGTGGGTGGGATAACTTAGTATTACCCTCAATAGAGTTTATTCTATGTATTTGATTATAGGTTCTCTTCTTTTTAATCCTGTTGGCCATGTAACGTGTGGGTTTGTTCAAAGATGTATAGAATTTATACTTGGAAGAATTGATGGCTGCTTCATATGTGGAATAAAGCAGTGACCTAAGTTCCTGTCTTAGATGGGTTAGATCAGATTGTTTTTGAGGGGAAGGAGAAGATAGGCCTAGCAAACTCTTTTCCATTGTACATATTGCCGATTGAACCTTGTTTATTTTTTCCCTACTTTCTCTTTTTTCTTTAGATGCTATACTCATAAAAATGCCCCTGACGACCGCCTTATGGGCGCACCAGTTGAGAGAAGGATTGGTGAGATCTGGGTTGTTTTCAAGGAAAAAATTATCCAATGCTTTCTGGATTGTCGCCTTATGAATCGGATCATGTATAATGCTGGCATTGCACTTCCACAATCTGGCATTTTTTAGGGTGGGACCTATTAGTATTTCCCCAATGACCGGGGACTGATCTGAAATCGTCCTGTTTCCAATATACACCTTGCTGATTTTTGTGAGAGAGAAAATGTCCGTCACAATCAGGTCTATCCTAGACGCCGATTGGTGAGCTGTAGAGAAATGAGTGAACTCTTTGGAGGTGGAATTCAGACATCTAAACGTATCGTACAGCTCATTTCTGTCCAACCACCTATTTAAGTTATCCGATGTCGGTCTAGAGACAGAGGAGGAGTCCAAGACGTTGTCGTGAGTGAGATTAAAGTCTCCTAGTATTAGGAGATTACCTTTTTTAACCTCTATTACTTTCTTCATAAGCTTTGAAAGAAACCTAGTTTGATTTTTGTTGGGTGCGTAAACGTTTACTAAAGTGTATGTTTGACCATTAATTTCACATACCAAAATGTGGAATCTGCCCCCTTCTTCCCCGTATTCCTCTAGGGCCCTGAAGGGGACAGAGTTCCTGATCACGGTAGTCACTCCAGCCTTTTTACTGGAATTGCAAGCCTCAAAGATGTTGGGGAACCTGCGATGATTAAAGTAAATGTGATTTCCATCTAAAAACTTTGTTTCTTATATACATGCAATATCGACCTGTGAGTGAACCAGTTCTCTCCATAAGGTGTGTCTCTTCTGTGGACTATTCAAACCTCTAATATTATAGGACAAAATTTTGAAACTCATGTCAGTAGTATTAGTAAGTAAAATAAAAGTATATGAAGAGTGTTGATGAGTAAACTGACTGGAGACCTGAAGACAAGAAAAATCTTAAAGGGCAAGATAGCAACTATAACAGTATAACAATTAACGTTTTGGTTAGTAGTCTAAATCTATAACAGTTTACAATATGGCTAATCAGAAATGTAGACCAGAAGTCAGTGAGAATGACTATAAGATTAATGGGAAAAACACTGCTCAAGTAGAACGCACAGGCAGAACTACCTCAATAAAGTGGGGTTAATGAATGTGGGTGGGAATAGAGGGAAAACCTCAACGCAGTGTATAAAACAGAGGCCCCCGCCTCATAGGAGATGTTTCCATAATGAGGAAATATCAACCATTGCCGGGTTGAGCAGTATCCAGTGAGCTGAGGAAGTTGAATCTATCATCCGGAGTGAAGATTGTAATTGTTCTTCCCCTGTAAAGGATCAAAAGTTTCAGCGGAAAGGCCCACTTGTAAATAATTCCTTTGTCACGAAGGGCTGTAGTAATATTTCTAAAGTTCTTCCGTGCCTCCAGTGTGTCCTTGGATAGATCAGGAAAAACTTTTAGGTCTTTGTGTGGTTCGGGGAATGTTTTTTGGTCTTTCAAATAGTTGAGAATCCTTTCTTTCGTTTGAAAGAAATGCACTCTGAGAATAGAGTCCCTCGGAAGATCGGTAGAAAGTTTAGGAGGTCTCGACAACCTGTGGGCTCTATCAATTGTTAAGTCCGCCTCTGAGAGGTCAGGTAAGGCCTGCTTGAAAATAGTTTTGATATGATTCGATAGACCCTTTGGGTGACACTTTCCGGAATACCTCTGATCTTCAAATTATTCCGACGACTCTGTCTTCAAGATCTGTCAGTTTGGCTCGGAGTTTGCGAACTTCTGATGCAAGATAATCCAGTTCATCATAGGTAATTGAGGATCTATGTTCCAACCTATTTATCTGATCAGGAAGGACCAATGGGAAGCTGCT
Source organism: Oophaga sylvatica (assembly GCA_033576555.1). NCBI lineage: Eukaryota > Metazoa > Chordata > Amphibia > Anura > Dendrobatidae > Oophaga > Oophaga sylvatica. Next base: position 179,215,797 of record JARQOD010000002.1, read on the forward strand.
TCAGAACATCAACAGCCGGAGGACCTTCCTGAAGGACCAATAAGAGTGGCAGCTGTATCTGAGCATGTGACCCCTGATCTCCAATGGGAGATATTGCCCTGGGCATGCTCAGATGAAGCAACAAAGGACTTAGACCTAAAGACGTCTGCTCGCCGCTGACCGTAGTGGCTACAATAGCAGAACCTGAAGAGGCAGCAGCAAGTCTCTGCACAGTATTAGACCGGGCGAGAAGCTGGGACCGACGTCTTTGCTGAGCAGGCTCCACTGCGGCCGGAGATGGATGGGGGGCCGCAGCGGGACTGGTTCGAGACTCCCCTTATGCAGCAGCGGGAACTCGAACCCTAACACTCAACTCGCCAAGTTTGGAGGAAGAGAAATGCTGCCTATGACCCATAGAACACCGTCAAGAATGGAGGTGGAAACATTTTGTTTTGGGGGTGTTTCTCTGCTAAGGGCACAGGACTACTTCACCACATCAATGGGAGAATGGATGGAGCCGTGTACCATAAAATCCCTCCTCCAGAACATTAAAAATGGGTCGTGGCTGAGACTTCCAGCAAGACAATGTCCCAAAACATACAGCCAAGGCAACAAAGGCTCAAAAAGAAGCACATTAAGGTCAGAGAGTGGCTTACCCAGTCTCCAGACATTAATCCCATAGAAAACTTATGGAGAGAGTTGAAGCTCCGAGTTGTCCAAGCGTCAGTCTCAAAATCTTAATGATTTAGAGATGATTTGCAAAGAGGAGTGGACCAAAAGTCCTCCTGACATGTGCGCAAAACTCATCATCAACTACAAAAAAAAGTCTGACTGCTATGCTTGCCAACAAGGGTTTTACCACCAAGTATTTAGTCTTGTTTGTCAGAAGAATCAAATACTTAATTCTCACTGTAAAATGCAAATACATTTATATAATTTATACAATGTTTTTATTTTTAATTTATTTTTTTTAATGATTTTATTTTTGATATTCTATCTCTCAATGTTAAAATTAACCTACCCTCAAAATTATAAACTTTTCATATCTTTGTCAGTAGGAAAACATACAAAATCAGCAAGGGATCAAATAATTATTTCCTTCACTGTATATGCTTCTCCATCCTATTGTATGCTCCCAATCCTGCCTGCGCTCCTGTTGATATATCAATCCATTCATACATACTGTAGATACAAAAAAACACTCCTACTCACCTTTCTCCTACTACCCAGCAGTTCATCATCTGAGCAATTTAAATGAAATTGGGCAGGAGTCAGCGCGTGCACATACCGAGCTATCCGGCGCCATTTTGTTAACCCCTTCATCCCCAAGGGTGGTTTGCACGTTAATGACCGCGCCAATTTTTACAATTCTGACCACTGTCTCTTTATAAGGTTATAACTCTGGAACGCTTCAACGGATCTTTGCAATTCTGAGATTGTTATCTCATGACATATTGTACTTCACGTTAGTGGTAAACTTTCTTCGATATAACTTGCGTTTATTTTTGAAAAAAATGCAAATATGGCGAAAATTTAGAAAATTTTGTAATTTTCAAACTTTGAATTTATATTCCCTTAAAACAGAGAAATATGTCACACAAAATAGTTAAGAAATAACATTTCCCACATGTCTACATTACATCAGCACAATTTTGGAACCAAAATTTTTTTTGGAAAGGAAATTATAAGAGTTAAAAGTTGACCAGTGATTTCTCATTTTTACAACAAAATTTACAAAGCCATTTTTTTTAGGGACCACCTCACATTTGAAGTCACTTTGAGGGGTCTATATGGCAGAAAATACCCAAAAGTGACACCATTCTAAAAACTGCACCCCTCAAGGTACTCTAAACCACATTCAAGAAGTTTATTAATCCTTCAGGTGCTTCACAGGAGCTGACGCAACGTGGAAGGAAAAAATTAATATTTAACTTTTTAGTCACAAAAATGAAATTTTACAAACATTTTTTTATTTCACAAGGGTAAAAGGAGAAAATGGACAGATAAAGTTGTTGTGCAATTTCTCCTGAGTACGCCAATACCCAATATGTGGGGGAAAACCACTGTTTGGGCACACGGCAGAGCTCGTAAGGGAAGGAGCGCCGTTTGACAATTTCAAACCAAAATTGGCTGGAATTGAGATTGGACGCCATGTCGTGTTTGGAGAGCCTCTGATGCGCCTAAACAGTGGAAACCCCCACAAGTAACACCATTTTGGAAACTAGAGCCCCTATGGAAATTTGTGATCTGTTGTGAGCACTTTGAACCCTAAGTGTTTCACAAAAGTTTATAATGCCTGGGTGTGAAAAAAAAACTATTTTCCACAAAAATGATTTTTAGTCCCCAATTTTTGATTTTTCCCAAGGAAATTTGACCCCAAAAATTGTTGTCCAATTTGTCCTGAGTACGCTGATACCCCATATATGGGGGCAAAACTGTTTGGGCGCACTCAGGGCTTGGAAAGGAAGTAATAACGTTTTGGAATGCAGACGTTGATTGGGGTCGTGTTCCGTTTGCAGTGCCCCAGATGAGCCTAAACAGTGGAAACCCTCCACAAGTGACCCCATTTTGGAAACTAGACCCCTAAGGAACTTATCTAGATCTGTGGTGAGCACTTTGATCCCCCAAGTGCTTCACACAAGTTTATAATGCCCGGGCATGAAAATAAAAAATCCTATTTTTTTTTCCACAAAAATTATCTATTAGTCACCAATTTTTTTTCCCAAGGGTAACAGGAGAAATTGGACCACAAAAGTTGTTCTCCAATTTGTCCTGAGTACGCTGATACCCCATATGTGGGGGGAACCACTGTTTGGGCGCACAGCAGAGCTCAAAATGGAAGGAGCATCATTTGACTTTTTCCAACCAAAATTTGCTGGATTTGAGATTGGACGCCATGTTGCATTTGGAGAGCCCCTGATGTGCCTAAACAGTGGAAACCCCCACAAGTGACACCATTTTGGAAACTAGACCCCTCAGGAACTTATCTAGATCTGTGGTGAGCAATTTGAACCCCCAAGTGCTTCACACAAGTTTATAACGTAGAGCCGTAAAATTAAAAAATCATATTTTTTCCACAAAAATGATATTTTCACCCCAATTTTTATTTTCCCAAAGATAACAATACTCCAAAATTTATTGTGCAATTTGTTCTGATTATGCTGATACTCCATATGTGGGGGTAAACCACTGTTTGGGTGCATGGCAGAGCTTGGAAGGAAAGGAGCGCCGTTTGACTTTTTCAACGCAGAATTGGTTCTACGCCATGTCGTGTTTGAAGAGCTCCTGATCTGCCTAAACAGTGGAAACCCCCAACAAATGACACCATTTTGGAAACTAGACCCCTCAAGGAACTTATCTAGATGTGTGGTGAGAACTTTGAACCCCCAGGTGTTTCACCAAAGTTTATAACGCCCGAGCATGAAAAAAAAAATCATATTTTTTCCACAAACATGATCTTTTAGTCCCCAACTTCGTATTTTCCCAAGGGCAACAGGAGAAACTGGACCAGAAAAGTTGTTGTCCAATTTGTCCTGAGTACGCTGATACATAATATGTGTGACAAAACTACTGTATGGGCACATGTCGAGGCTCGGAAGGGAAGTAGTGACGTTTTGGATTGCAGACTTTGATGGAATGGTCTGCTGGCGTCATGTCGCATTTGGAGAGCCTCTGATGTGCCATAACAGTGGAAACCCCCCACAAGTGACCCCATTTTGGAAAATAGACCCCCCAAGGAACTTATCTAGATGTGTGGTGAGCACTTTGAACCCCGAAGTGCTTCACAGAAGTTTATAACGTACAGCCATAAAAAAAATAAAAACATTTTTTTTTACAAAAATGATATTTTCGCCCCCAATTTTTTATTTTCCCAAGGGTAACAGGACAAATTGCACAATATCTCTTGGGGTCCAATTTCTTCTGAGTACGCTGATACCCCATATGTGGTGGTAAACTACTGTTTGGGCGCATGGCAGAGCTCAGAAGTGAAGGAGCACCGTTTGACTTTTTCAACGCAGAATTGGCTGGAATTGAGATCAGACACCATGTCATATTTGGAGAGCCCTGATGTGCCTAAACAGCGTAAACCCCCCCAATTCTAACTCCAACCCTAACCCCAACACACCCCTAACCCTAATCCCAACCCCAACCCTAATCCTAACTTTAGCTTCAACCCTAACCCTAACTTTAGCCGCAACCCTAACCCTAATTGGAAAATGGAAATAAATACATTTTTTAATTTTATTATTTTTCCTTAACTAAGGGGGTGATAAAGGGGGTTTGATTTACTATTTATAGCGGGTTTTTATGATTGGCAGCTGTCACGCTAAAATGCGCTTTTTATTGTAAAAAATAGTTTTTTGCATCACCACATTTGGAGAGCTATAATTTTTGCATATTTTTTGGCCCACAGAGTTATGTGAGGTCTTATTTTTTGCGACACGAGTTGACGTATTTATTGGTGCCATTTTTGAGCACGTGACATTTTTGTTCGCTTTTTATTTCGATTTTTGGGAGGTTAGAATGAACAAAAATCAGCAGTTCATGATTTTCTTTGTGGGGGGACGTTTATACCGTTCCGCATGTGGTAAAATTGATAAAGCAGTTTTATTACTCGGGTCAGTACGATTATGACGATACCTCATTTATATCTTTTTTTATGTTTTGGCGCTTTTATACAATAAAAACAATTTTATATAAAAAATTATTATTTTTGCATCGCTTTATTCTGCGAGCTATAACTTTTAAATTTTTTTGCTGATGATGCTGTATGGTGGCTCGTTTTTTGCGGGACAAGATGACGTTTTCAGCCGTACCATGTTTATTTATATCGGTCTTTTTGATTGCGTGTTATTCCACTTTTTGTTCGGTGGTATGATGATAAAGCATTGATTTTTTGCTTTGTTTTTTTTTTTTAAGGGGTTCACTAAAAGGGTTAACTAGTGTGACAGTTTTATAGGGGGGGTTGTTACGGACACGGCGATACAAAACATGTGTACTTTTATTGTTTTGTTTTTTTATTTACAGGAAAAAATGAATTTATTGGGGAATTTTTTTTTTTTTCTTTATTTTGAAATTTTTTTTTACACTTGTGATTTTGATTTCTTTAACTTTTTTACTTTGTCCCAGGGTGGGACATTACTGTACTTTATCAGATCGCTGGTCTCACAGTGTGTACAGCACTCTGTGAGACCAGCGATCTCACGGGCAGTGCAGGACGCTTCCTCAGCGCCTGCTCTCAGCAGGCACTGAGGAAGCCGCCTCCCTGCAGGACCTGGCGGCCATCTTGGATCCGGGGTCCTGCAGGGAAAAGGCCTTCAGAACAGCGCGGTCACATCACGCTGTTCTGAGGGCCTTAGGGGAGCATGCAGGGAGCCCCCTCCCTGTGCGATGCTCCCCTGTGCCCCCAGTACACCGCGAACATGTCTGATCGCGGTGTGCCAGGGGTTAATGTGTGGTCCGTGACCGCTCCTGGCACATAGTGCCGAGTGTCAGCTGTGATAATCAGCTGACACCCGGCGACGATCAGCTGCGCTGATCGCCTTGAACGTACTATCCCGTCCATGGGCAGATTGGCACGGGTTTTATGGACGGGATAGTACGTCCAATGGCAAAGAGGGGTTAAAGACACTGTGTGCAAATTTGTCTTTAACAAAATGGCACCAGAGTCATGCTATGTGGAGGCGCCACACTCCTGTTACAGCCTAGCCAGAGATCACGGTATGTTCTCATGGAGCCAGAGATGTGGTTAGCGCCTACGCATACAGCAATCTCTGGCATCACATTCCTCCATCCTCGTCCTCCTCCCTGTCACCGCTGGATTTGTCCTTATGAGTCTGGCCACACTAGCTTCGGACGGAAGGACACATCCAGCATTATATTATAGCTATTTATCCTGAGGGTTAGAACTTGCAAATACCTAGCAGGTATCCAAGCTATATATCTGTATTGGAGAAACAACAAAAAAAACAGAGAAAAAATGCAAATTTTACTTAATTTCACCCAAAACCGCAAAAAGGGGCCCGGCAAAAATGTTGGCACTTTTCCAGAATTGTGGATAAACAACTTTGATTCAAGCATGTGATGCTTGTTCAAACTCCCCTGTGGCAAGTTACAGGTATGGGCAATATGAAAATCACACCTGAAACCAGATAAAAAGGGGAGTAGTTGACTCAATTTTTGCATTGTGTGTGCGCCGCACTAAGCATGGAGAGCAAAAAGAGAAAAGAACTGTCTGAGGACTTGAGAACCAAAATTGTTGAAAAACATCAACAATCTCAAGGTTACAAGTCCATCTACAGAGATCCTCATGTTCTTTTGTCCTCCGTGCTCAACATAATCACAACATAATCAGGAAGTTTACAACCTATGGCATTGCAGATAATCTCCCTGGATATGGATGGAAGAGAAAAACTAAAGAAAGGTTGCAATTTCTGATTATCTGGATGGTGAATAAGCAGACCCAATGAAGTTCCAAAGAAATTCAAGCTGTCCTGCAGGCTCAGGGTGCATCTGTTTCTGAAGAAATATAAAAAAAACAGGAAAATGGTAATCAAAATAATAACTTTCTTAAATTTATAATGAGGGTAAAACACGCATTGAGGTCCCTTGTGCTGCTTCCTGGTACAAACTCAATTCATATTATGACCACTGGTATTGACCATTCTAATTAGGCAATATCTGAACCTTATTTTGTTATGTAATCCCTGGCTTACTATGTCTATGCTGACTATCTGACTATCTCTGACTTTTAAGCCATACATATCTGCTATTATGCTCATCTGGTTATCACAGATTGGAAGTGCAGCAGGTCTTTTGTGAGTGTTCCAGGAAATTTTTACAGTGGGTTCGGAAAGTATTCATTTTTTTCTCATTAATGTACACTCTGCGCCCCATCTTTACTGAAAAAAACAGAAATGTAGAGATTTTTGCAAATTTATTAAATTTATTTATTAAAGAAAAACTGAAATATCACATGGTCATAAGTATTCAGACCCTTTGATCAGTATTGAGTAGATGCACCCTCTTGAGCTATTACAGTCATGAGTCTTCTTGGAATGATGCAACAAGTTTTTCACACCTGGATTTGGGGATTCTCTGCCATTCTTCCTTGCAGATCCTCTCCAGTTCCGTCAGGCTGTTTGGTGAACATTGGTGGACAGCCATTTTCAGGTCTCTCCAGAGATGCTCAATTGGGTTTAGGTCAGGGCTTTGGCTGGGCCAGTCAAGAATGGTCACATAGTTGTTCTGAAGCCACTCCTTTGTTATTTTAGCTGTGTGCTTAGGGTCATTGTCTTGTTGGAAGGTGAACCTTCGGCCAAGTCTGAGGTCCATAGCACTCTGAAAGAGGTTTTAATCCAAGATAATTCTCTGTACTTGCCGCATTCATGTTTCTTTCAATTGCAACCAGTTGTCCTGTCCCTGCAGCTGAAAAACACCCCCATAGCATGATGCTGCCACCACCATGTTCCACTGTTGGGATTGTATTGGGCAGGTGATGAGCAGTGCCTGGTTTTCTTCACACATACTCAAACTCAACTTCTTCAGCGATGCTCTAGGAGTGCTGAACGCCTTTGGAGAAAAACCCGCACACCAGAAGACTTCATCCACTTTAAATTCATGTTAAGAACTTATAATGCTGCCCTTCACGCCAAACAGACCTACTTCACCACCCTGATCTCCTCACTAGCCAACAACCCCAAGAAACTTTTTGACACTTTTCACTCCCTCCTCAGGCCAAAAGCACAAGCCCCTATCACAGACATTTGTGCTGACGACCTGGCCTCCCATTTTATAGAAAAAATAGATACTATCCGTCAGGAAATCTGCTCTCAACCACCAAGTGCTGTGACTCCCATCCCACCCTGCATTTCCCCTGGCTCACTTTCCACATTTGATCCCATCACAGAAGAAGAAGTCTCCAGACTCCTCTCTTCCTCTCGTCCGACTACATGCACTACGGACCCCATTCCCTCACATCTCCTCCAGTCTCTCTCTCCAGTTGTCACAACTCACCTAACTAAAATCTTTAATCTCTCACTCTCCTCTGGCATTTTCCCATTCTCCTTCAAACACTCCATCATTACTCCATTACTAAAGAAACCTGCTCTCGACCCTTCCTGCACAAACAACTACAGACCGGTTTCCAATCTCCCCTTCATCTCTAAACTTTTGGAGCGCCTAGTCTACTCCCGCCTTACCCGTTACCTCTCCAATCACTCCCTCCTAGACCCTTCACAGTCCGGTTTCCGCCCCCTACATTCGACCGAAACTGCACTCATCAAAGTGACCAATGACCTTCTTACAGCAAAACGTAACGGTGACCACTCTCTGCTCATTCTTCTCGACCTTTCTGCAGCTTTTGACACGGTTGACCACCGTCTCCTACTGTCTAGGCTCCACTCACTAGGTATTAAGGACACTGTTCTCTCCTGGTTCTCCTCCTATCTTTCTGACCGCTCCTTCAGTGTTTCGTTCTCTGGCTCCACGTCATCTCATCTTCCTCTCACTGTCGGTGTACCCCAGGGCTCAGTCCTTGGCCCCCTTCTCTTCTCTCTCTACACGGCCCCAATTGGACAGACCATCAGCAGATTTGGCTTTCAGTACCATCTTTATGCTGATGACACACAACTATACATGTCATCCCCGACCTTACCCCCGCTGTTCTACAGAACGCCACCGACTGTCTGTTCCAGTCTCCAACATCATGTCCGCTCTCTATCTGAAACTCAACCTCTCCAAAACTGAACTTCTTCTGCTCCCGCCGTCTACTAACCTCCCTAAATCTGACATTTCCCTCTCCGTGGGCGGCACCATAATAACACCCCGGCAGCAGGCTCGCTGTCTGGGTGCTATGTTTGACACCAATCTCTCCTTCACCTCCCATATACAATCTCTTGCCCGCTCTTGCCGCCTACACCTAAAGAACATCTCTAGAATCCGCCCTTTTCTCACCATGGAAACAACAAAAACCCTCACTGTAGCATTGATCCACTCCCGCCTGAACTACTGCAACGCTCTTTTACTCGGCCTCCCCATTACTCAACTATCCCCTCTCCAGTCCATCCTTAATGCAGCAGCCAGGGTCATCCATCTGGCTAATCGGTACTCGGACACGTCCGCACTTCGCCAGTCCTTACACTGGCTGCCCATTCATTATAGGATCCAATTCAAAGTACTTGTTCTCACCCACAAAGCTCTCCACAGTGCAGCACCCCCCTACATCTCCTCCCTCATTTCTATCTATCGGCCTAACCGACTGCTGCGCTCTGCAAACGACTTTCGACTAACCTCTACACTAATCTGTACCTCCCACTCCCGACTCCAAGACTTCTCCCGCGCTGCGCCAATCCTCTGGAATGCTCTACCCCAAGAAATTAGGACTATCCACAATTTGCATGGTTTCAGGCGCTCCCTCAAAACACATTTGTTCAGAGCGGCCTATAACATTCACTAATCAAAGTTATTCTATGTGTGTGTGTGTAGCCCATTCACTATCTCCATCCATCTCTCACTCCCTCAAGATGGCTGTACCATCATTGTAAATGCACCATTGTATATACACACTTGTACTGTACTTTGTATCTCCCCCACCTCATTGTAGATTGTAAGCTCTCACGAGCAGGGGCGGCTTATTTTGCTTTAATTATTGTATTGTTAACGTTGTTACTTATGACTTGTGTTTTGAAACTGTTAAACTGTAAAGCGCTGCGGAATATGATGGCGCTATATAAATAAAGCTTATTATTATTATTATTTTTACACATACCACTTAGAATTATCACCAAAAAGTTCTATCTTCATCTCATCAGACCAGAGAATCTTATTTCTCATAGTCTGGGAGTCCTTCATGTGTTTTTTTTTTAGCAAACACTATCCGGGCTTTCATATGTCTGGCACTAAGAAGAGGCTTCCGTCAGGCCACTCTGCCATAAAGGTCCGACTAGTGGAGGGCTGCAGTGGTAGTTGACTTTGTGGAACTTTCTCCCATCTCCCTACTGCATCTGTGGAGCTCAGCCACAGTTATCTTGGGGTTCTTCTTTACCTCTCTCACCAGGGCTCTTCTCCCACAATTGCTCAGTTTTGCTGGACGGCCAGGTTTAGGAAAACTTCTCATGGTCCCAAACTTCTTCCATTTAAAGATTATTGAGGCCGCTGTTCTCTTGGATCCTTGAGAACTACAGAAATTCTTTTGTAACCTTGGCCAGATGTGTGCCTTGCCACAATTCTGTCTCTGAGCTCCTTGGCCAGTTCCTTTGACCTCATGATTCTCATTTGGTCTGACAAGCACTGTGAGCTGTGAGGTCTTATACAGATAGGTGTGTACCTTTACAAATCAAGTCCTTATCAGTTTAATTAAACACAGCTGTACTCCAATGAAGGAGTAGAACCATCTCAAGGAGGATCACAAGGAAATGGACAGCATGTGACTTAAATATGAGTGTCTGAGCAAAGGGTCAAAGGGTTTTCTTTTTTAATACATTTGCAAAAATTTCTACATTTCTACGTTTTTATCAGTGAAGATGGGGTGCAGAGTGTACATTAAGGAGAAAAAAATGGAACTCTTTTGCATTTACCAAATGGCTGCAATGAAACAAAGAGTGAAAATTTATAGGGGTCTGAATACTTTCCGAACCCATTGTATATGCAGCCATGTTATACATTTGAAACTTTCGATCTATACTGACATGCTGCCATTATGATATACTCCAATTTATTGCAGTTAGTATGCTGCTAATGAAATCATGTATGGTCTGAAATGTATTCATTTTGACTTGGGGTACACAGGACATTTTAATTTATTATTACTAGCTCCATTTGCATTTTAGCCCTTTGTCTTATGCAATATATAGTTTAAATTAGCCTGACTCTAGGCATCTTGGATATTTATTATTATTATTTTATATCTACTGTCAATCTGAAGGGATATACATTTATTTCAGCTCATGTACAGTGGGTACAGAAAGTATTCAGACCACTTTACATTTTTCACTCTTTGTTTCATTGCAGCTAGAGTTGAGCGAAAAAGGTCGGTCAGATTCAAAAAAGACCGACTTTCGCCAAAGCGTGAGGTCGGCCATGCGTTCGGCTACACGAGCGCCAAAGTCGTTTTCCCATAATGCATGAAGGGCCTTTTTTCAGCCAATGAGCAAAGACGCAGACTGTGGGCAACGCGATGACATGGGCAGCGGCCACCACTATCTTAAAGAAGAGTATTGCAGTGATTGGCTTGCTTTGTGTGGCATCACAGTGCCTATAAAAGCCCTCACCGCCAACCGCCATTTTACTTCTGCCGATCTTAGCATAGGGAGAGGGTGCTGACGCTGGTTCTCAGTAGGGAGAGCGTTAGGCAGGAAAAAAACAATAATTCTGTGCTTGTGCTGATAGCGATTAGCTGTACAGTTAGTGTGCAGTGACAGGGGAGGATTTTGTTGTGTGCAGCAGCACTGGTTCTTAGGCCGCCTGCCAGTGACAGGGAGGAATTGCTTGTGTGCAACAGCAGAACTGATTATTAGGCTGCCTGCCAGTGAGAGGGGAGGAATTTCTTGTGTGGAGCAGCGGAGCTGATTATTAGGCTGCTTGCCAGTGACAGGGGAGGAATTTCTTGTGTGCAGCAGCAGAGCTAATTATTAGGCTGCCTGCTACCTGTATTGCTGTGTGTACACTGCTGTGCAGAGTGCTTTTAAACACAGCACCTACACAGCAGTAATACTTTTTTTCTGCACAGTTACCGAGCGTTCATTTTTTCCCACACCGTATAGAGCTGTACGCTCCTCACACTACCATGTACCGGCTGGTATCACGGACAAATACATGCTGACTATCTGTGTGTGACTCAGGAAATATATACGGAGATTTCAATTTTCCCCAAAACCGTATACAGCTGGTATCTTCTGATACAGTACCGTTTTTCTGGCTTGTGTATTACGGTCAAATCCATACTGAGAGAGCGTCTGTGTGTGACTACGGAAATATATAAACGGAGATTTAATTTTTCCTAAAAACCGTATACAGCTGTTATCTTCTGACACAGTACCGTTTTTCTGCCTTCTGTATTATGGTCAAATCCATACTGAGAGAGCGTGTGTCTGTTACTCCTGAAATATATACGGAGATTTAAAATTACCCCAACACTGTGTACAGCTGTACGCTACTGATACAGTACACTTTTTTCTGCTTTTCATATTCTGGTGTTATCCATACTGAGCCTGTGAGCGTGTGTGTTACTCCTCAAATATATACGGAGATTTAAAATTACCCCAACACTGTATACAGCTGTACGCTACTGATACAGTACACTTTTTCTGCTTTTCATATTCTGGTGTAATCCATACTGAGCCTGTGAGCGTGTGTGTTACTCCTCAAATATATACGGAGATTTAAAATTACCCCAACACTTTTTACAGCAGTACGCTACTGATACAGTACACTTTTTATGCTTTTCATATTCTGGTATTATCCATACTGAGCCTGTGAGCGTGTGTGTTACTCCTTAAATATATATGGAGATTTAAAATTACCCCAACACTGTATACAGCTGTACGCTACGGATACAGTACACTTTTTATGCTTTTCATATTCTGGTCTACTCCATACTGAGCGTGTGAGCATGTGTGTTACTCCTCAAATATATATGGAGATTTAAAATTACCCCAACACTGTATACAGCTGTACACTACTGATACAGTACACTTTTTCTGCTTTTCATATTCTGGTGTAATCCATACTGAGCCTGTGAGAATCTGTGTCTGTTACTCTGCAAATATATACGGAGATTAAAATTTTTCACCCTCACCGTATACAGCTGTACGCTTCTGATACAGTACCATATAGCTGCTGGTATTTTGGGTATATTTTCACAAACATGAGGAAGTATGGTGGAAGAGGCCGCGGACATGGCCATGGGGGGCCACCTGGTACTGATGGTGGTGGTGCATCTGCTGGTAGTGCCAAAAGCACAATAGCATCTAAGGCAGGAGGTGTTAAGCCTGCGTCATCATCTGGCTCCAGAAGGCCTGGAAGGCACCCTTTTCTGGGACTACGTAAACCGCTTTTAAAGCCGGAGCATCAGGAACAGGTTTTGGCTTACATTGCCGAAACAGCCTCCAGCTCTATCGCCTCCTGGTGCATTCAACCAAAGCAATACATTGCCCTCTCAGTCTACTGAGCCAGAATGTGACCCTGATAAAACTCAGGTGCCCCTTCCTGCATACTATACCACCTTACACGGTGACACAGAGGAAAGTGCAGTTGAAATTGAAGAGGAGGTGATGGATGACCCAGTTGTTGACCCTGACTGGCATCCATTGGGGGAAGAGGGTGCCACTGGCAATAGCTCAGAAGAGGAGGAGGATCCAGCAGGTATCGACATCGCAGCTGGGGTTATCTGGCAGGCCCGTAGTAGTCCAAAAAGGTCTTAAAAAAACAAAAAGAGTTGCAGGACAGCTTGGCCAGATGGTCAAATTAGCACAGCGTGCAAGGCCTGAAAATTTATACCATAGTAGGAAGAGTCCAGTGTGGCACTTTTTTGACCAAAATCCTACTGATGAGGCAAAGGTTATCTGTAAGAAGTGCGGAAGGACCTTTAGCCAAGGGAAAAATCTCAGAAATTTGAATACCAGTTGCATGCTTAGACATTTAATGAACATGCACTTGCAAGCGTGGATGGACAACAAAACCTCAGGTAGCACATGGCACCTGCTCCGACTGAAGGTAGCCATCAACGCTCCATCGCTTCCCCCACTGTAAGCATACTGGTTGGCAACCACCAGCAAGAAATGTTGAGGTGCCATCACAATGCCAAAGCAGTCAGGAAATCACAATGTTTTTGCAACGAAAGACTGCATCTAGGCCATCACCACCACCATCACCATCACCAACCCACTCTCAGTCCATCATGTCCATCGATAGTTCCACCATATGCAGCTCTCAAGTCCAGCTCACCCTACCAGACACTCTGAGTAGGACAACAAAGTACTCATCCTCTCATCCGCGTACACTGGGTTTTGAACGTCTACATTGCCAAACTGATCTCATTAGAGATGATGCCCTTCCGTTTGGTTGAAAGCGCAGCGTTCAGAGTTCTCATGGCCTACGCTGTCCCACGCTATGACCTACCCAGTCAGCACTTCTTTTCTAGAAAAGCAATCTCTGTTCTACACCTGCATGTGAAAGACAGCATTGTCCATGCACTCAAACAATCAGTGAGTGGAAAGGTGCACCTCACAACAGATGCATGGGCCAGTAGGCATGGCCAGGGTCGTTATATGTCCATCACTGCGCACTGGGCTAATGTGGTGGATGCAGGGTCCATAGGGGAAAGTGGCGGTGGGACAGTGCTGCCTAGCCCACGGTGTAGGTAACAGTTGGCTGTAGGCGTTCGACCCTCCTCCTCCTCCTTCAGAAGCGAAAGCTCGTCAACAAAGCGCAGTCGCACGAGCACTCCATCCGCAACTGCCAGTGTGGCACACGAGGTGTCCCACTATCGAACAGCTAGTGGTAAGCGTCAGCAGGCTGTTTTAAAAATGATGTCTTTGGGCATCAAAAGACACACCGCGGATGTACTGGCCGACTACTTGCAGCGAGAAACTGAGCCATGGCTGGGCAGTATACATCTTGAGCCCGGCAAGGTAGTCAGTGATAACGGACGTAATTTTGTGGCGGCCATAGCCCTGGCAAAACTCAGACACATACCTTGCCTGGCTCACACCTTGAACCTGGTGGTGCAGTGCTTCTCAAATAATTATCTGGAGTTAACAGCCCTGCTCCATAAAGCGCGAAGACTGTGCTCGCACATCCGTCGCTCGCCCGTAGACTCTAGTCGTATGCAGAGGCTGCAGCGATCGCTGCACCTCCCCAAGCACCGCCTATTCATAGTCGTTGCAACAAGGTGGAACTCCACCAAGCACATAGTTGAGAGGCTGTGCGAACAGAGGCAGGCTGTAATGCATTTATGGGAGGATACACGGGCAGGCAGTTTTAGGGCAGACATGGAGTTGTCGGGTGTGCAGTGGTCAAAGCTGAAAGACCCTGTAAAGTCCTTCAGTGTTTTGAGGAATGCACACGGCTGGTAAGCGCAGACGACGCCATCATAAGCATGAGCATCCCACTTATGCGTCTGCTCATGCAAACTGACGCACATTAAGAATCAGGCATCTGCAGCGGAGGAGTAAGAGGGAAGCCTTGATGACAGTCAGGCATTGTCTGCTCAGGGAACTGTCCTGGACGAGGTGGAAGAAGAAGAGGAATAGGAGGAGGATGAGGATGAGGAGGATGATTATTTTGGGGAGGAGGATGCTTCTCAGGGAGCAAGAGAAAATGTTGGTTTGCCAAGTTCAGGTCCAGGGTTTGTGCGTGACTGGAGGGATGTGGCGTTGGCAGAAAGTGCTCCTCCACCCACCTCTGGCAGTGCATCACTGACACCTGGAACACTGGCCCACATGTGTGATTATGCCTTTCGGATCCTAAAAAGGGACCCCCGCATTGCCAAAATTAGGAAGGATGACGACTACTGGTTGGCCAGCATCCTCAATCCACGCTATACAGGCAAATTACAGAACAACATGCCACAGGAGAACCTAGAGCTAATATAGGCGAACAAACAAGCAACTCTGGTAAACCGTTTGTTAGAGGCATTCCCAGCAAACAGCAGCGGTGCAGGTTCTACCACGAGCCGTACTGGGCCAAATGGAAGAGGTGTTCGTGGTGCACACAGCCGAAGTGGCGTTGGAGACAGGGATTTCATGACCATGTTGTGGACTGATTTCTTCAGGACAGCTCACACGCCTGGTAATGCTGAATCTACAGCAACAGACAGGAGACAGCAGTTGTCAACTATGGTTAAAAATTACTTCTCCTCCCCTATCAATGTTCTCCTTCACTGGTCATTCCCCTTTGACTACTGCACCTGTAAACTGGACACCTGGCCTGAATTGGCACAATATGCCTTACAGGAAGGAGCTCGCTTGCCCTGCTGGTAGTGTGCTATCAGAAAGAGTCTTCAGTGCTGCTGGATCAATCCTGACAGAAAGAAGGACCCGTCTGTCTACGCAAAATGCTGATGATCTAACCTTCATTAAAATGAACCATGCATGGGTTGCAAAGGATTTTGTCCCATCTTCCCCTGATGACAGTTAGGTTGGCAGCAAAATGGCTCGCTTTGTCCTCCTCTTCCTCGGACTTCTCTAAGTCCTCCATTTGCAGCTGCTTTACGTGCATTATACACCTCAACATATGCCATTTTTGCCACCTCCCTATCTGGGCTGTCCCCCCCTCCTCCACCCCGCAACTTTTTACATTCTGGTGTGATCCATACTGAGACTGTGAGAGCCAGAGTCTGACTCTGGCAAAATATACGGAGATTTACAATTTTCCCCACCCTGTATACAGCTGTACGCTTCTAATACATTACCCTTTTTCTACTTTTTATATTCTGGTGTGATCAATACTGAGCCTGTGAGAGCCAGTGTCTGACTCTGGCAAAATATACGGAGATTTACAATTTCCCCAACACAGTATACAGCTGTACGCTTCTAATACATTACCCTTTTTCTACTTTTCATATTCTAGTGTGATCCATACTGAGACTGTGAGAGCCAGTGTCTGACTCTGGCAAAATATACGGAGATTTACAATTTCCCCAACCCTGTATACAGCTTTACGCTTCTAATACATTGCACTTTTTCTTCTTTTTATATTGTGGTGTGATCAACACTGTGCCTGTGAGAGCCAGTGTCTGACTCTGGCAAAATATACGGAGATTTACAATTTCCCCAACCCTGTATACAGCTGTACGCTTCGAATACATTACACTTTTTCTACTTTTTATATTCTGGTGTGATCAATACTGAGCCTGTGAGAGCCAGTGTCTGACTCTGGCAAAATATACAGAGATTTATAATTTCCCCAACACTGTATACAGCTGTACGCTTCTAATACATTACCCTTTTTATACCTTTCATATTCTGGTGTGATCCTTACTGAGACTGTGAGAGCCAGTGTCTGACTCTGACAAAATGTACGGAGATTTACAATTTCCCCAACCCTGAATACAGCTGTACACTTCTAATACATTACACTTTTTTCTACTTTTTATATTCTGGTGTGATCAATACTGAGTGTTGTGAATGTGTTAAAAATGAATTCTGAGCAGAAGCTCCCTCTGGTGGTTGCAGACAGTGCTGAACCATTCAATGAGGATTGGCAATCAGGAATTACAGACTGGCTGGATATAAGGGAGGTTCCCTCCCATTATGGTTGCCGGTGATCAATTGTTCTTGTCTCAACGTTGTTTCATGGTTCACTTGGAAGCTTGCTGAGTCTTGCCTCTTCTCCTGCTCTCAGATAAGATATTTTCTGTTTTTTGTTTTTGTGCTTACCATTTGCATATTTCTCTGCATTTCTGTGAGGTTAGCCAGGTTTACCCCCGGGGGGCTTGGGCCTCTCTCAGTTCCTCTGGAGCCACTGTTATTTGTTCATTTGCCTTTTCCAGTTTTTTCAGTGGCTGCGGCTTTGTTTTGTTACACCAGAGAACTAATTTAGGTGGTAGAGGTCGTGTGATCTCAGGTGTTTTTGCAATTTGTAGCGTTGGCTTTTTTTAGGGTTTTTTTTTGATTACAGTAAGTATCCTTCCTATCCCTTTCTGTCTAGGCAGATTGGGCCCCAACGTTTGCTCATACTATTTTCTGTCTGTGTCTGTATTTCCTCTTGTCTAACTGCCATTACATGTTTGGGGGCTTCCTAGGTTCTTTGGGGATCTGCTCCAGGGCAGATAGCTTTCCTCTTTCTATCTTTAAGTGTAGTTAACCTCTCAGGCTGTGACGAGGCGTCTAGGACCAACGTAGGTACGCTCCACGGCTGCCTTTAGTTGTGGTGGTTAGTCAGGGTACTGCAATCCAGTAGATTCCAACCTCTCTGGTGTATTGCCGTTTTTGCCTGCTCTCCTCAGCTACCAAATCATAACAGTATCACCGGCCAAACTGAAAATTATATGGTACTCACAGAAGGAAAAAATAGTAAAAAGGAAAAAAAAAAAAAAAGGGGAGTTGTCAGAATTTTTTTTTTCTCTGTTTGTTGCATTTTTTTCCCTCTTTTTCTCTGGGTGCTGAGGAGGAATTTTTTTTTCTCTCTCAATGGAGTTTGCACAGTTGTCTGGCCGTGTGGATCAGCTTGCCACTGAAGTTCGGAGTATTGCTACCTATCTTGCAGGGTTGCCGGTTGTGGAGCCTAGGATCCCCATGCCGGATTTGTTTTTGGGGGATCGAGCTAAATTTCTGAATTTCAAAAAGAACTGTAGGTTGTTTTTTGCCTTAAAACCTAAGTCCTCAGGGAACGCAGCACAGCAGGTTCAAATTGTCATCTCTCTCCTGCGCGGCGATCCTCAGGATTGGGCTTTTTCCCTGACACCTGGGGACTCTGTTTTGAGTAATGTTGATGCATTTTTTCTGGCTCTGGGGTTGTTGTACGATGAACCTAATGTCACTGATCAAGCTGAAAAAACCTTGTTGGCATTAAATCAGGGGCTTGAGGACGCTGAGTTGTACTGTCAGAAATTCCGAAAGTGGGCAGTTCTGACCAAATGGAATGATGATGCTTTGGCAGCCTTTTTCGGAAGGGTCTGTCAGAGAATGTAAAAAATGTTATGGTGGGTTTCCCTGCTCCCTCTGGTCTCAATGATTCTATGTCATTAGCGATTCAAATTGACAGACGTTTGAGTGAGCGTAGAGGTATGAGTGGAATAGTGTTGCCTTGTAACCAGCTTCTGAACCCATGCAGTGTGATAGAGTGGCTTCTGGGGCACAGCGTCATGAGTTTCGAAAACGCAATGGGTTATGTTTCTACTGTGGTGATGCCTATCATGCTATTTCAGTCTGCCCTAAGCGGGGAAGACGTTTTGCACGCTCAGTCGTCTTGGGTAGTGTTCAGACTAAATTTCTGTTGACTGTTACCCTGATTTGCTCCCTGTCCACATTTTCTGCTCAGGATTTTGTTGATTCGAGAGCAGCTATTAACCTGATGGATTTTGATTTTGCTAAACGTTGTGGGTTTCCCTTGATACCCCTACGGAAGTCTATTCCCCTACTGGGGATTGATTCTACCCCTTTGGCTGAGAATAAACCCCAGTTCTCTACTCAGGTGATAATGAGGGTTGAACCTGATCATCAGGAGAGTTGCAAATTTTTGGTGCTGTATAATCTGCATGACATTATTGTACTAGGTTTCCCTGGGTTACAGTCTCATAATTCTGTTTTGGATTGGAAATCTGTGTCTGTAACCAGTTGGGGCTGCCAATGTGTTAATGCCAACACTCCTGTTTTTTCTGCCTCTCCCCAGGCTCAGGATGTTCCTGACTTTTTGACTGATTTTTCTGATGTGTTTAGCGAAAGTAAATCTGCATCCTTGCCCCCCCATAGGAGCTATTGAATTAGTGCCTGGTAGTAAATTCCCTAAAGGTTGCCTTTTTAACTTGTCTGCACCTGAACATGACGCTATGCGGTCTTATATCAAGGAGTCATTGGAGAAGGGTCATATCAGACCATCCTCTTCACCCTTGGGTGCCGGTTTTTTCTTTGTGGCCAAAAAGGATGGTTCATTAAGGCCGTGTATTGATTATCGTCTCTTGAACAATATCACTGTGAAATATCAATATCCGTTACCCTTGATTTCTGACCTGTTTTCCAGGGTGAAAAGTGCTACTTGGTTTACCAAGCTTGACCTCAGGGGGACGTATAACCTTATTCGCATTAAGCACGGGGATGAATGGAAGACGGCGTTTAATACCCCAGAGGGGCATTTTGAGTACCTAGTGATGCCTTCCGTCTTCCAGTCCTTCATGAATAACATTTTCAGGGATTTTGTGGATAAATTTCTGATTGTTTATTTGGATGATATCTTGATTTTTTCCAATGACTGGGACTCTCATGTGAAACATGTTCGGACTGTGTTCCAGATTTTGAGAGAGAATGCTCTGTATGTGAAGGGATCAAAGTGTCTTTTTGGCATACAGAGGATCTCATTTCTGGGATTCATTTTGTCCCCATCTGTTATTGAAATGAACCCGGTCAAGGTTCAGGCACCATCTGTGATTGGGTCCAACCTACTTCATTAAAGGCTCTTCAGAGATTCTTGGGTTTTGCCAATTTTTATCATAAATTTATTGGTAATTTCTCTGTTATTGTTAAACCATTGACTGATTTGACCAAAAAGGGTTCTGATGTGGTGAATTGGCCTCCTGAGGCAGTCTCTGCATTTCAAGAACTTAAACAGAGATTCACTTCTGCTCCTGTTCTACGGCAGCCTGATGTTTCTCTGCCATTTCAGGTGGAGGTTGATGCCTCTGAAATTGGGGCAGGTGCCGTTTTGTCCCAAAGAGATCCTGAGACCTCTAAAAGTAACCCTTGTGCCTTTTTCTCTCGAAAATTTTCTCCAACTGAACGTAATTATGACGTGGGTAATCGGGAGTTATTGGCCATGAAGTGGGCTTTTGAAGAGTGGAGACATTGGCTGGAGGGAGCCAAACATCAGGTGGTGGTCCTCACGGACCATAAGAATCTGGTTTATCTGGAATCAGCCAAGCGACTTAATCCTAGACAGGCCAGGTGGGCCTTGTTTTTCACAAGTTTTAATTTTGTGGTTTCCTTTCTTCCTGGCACTAAGAATGTTAAGGCGGATGCCTTCTTGAGGAGTTTCCTTGCGGACTCTCCTGAGTTATCTGATCCTGCTGTTATTTTGAAAGAGGGTGTAGTTCTTTCCGCCATCTCGCCCAATTTGAGACTGGCTCTGGAAGGGTGTCAGGAGGATAAACCATTGCCTGTGCCCAAGAGACCATGGACCCATAACTCTATGGATTTTATTTCCGACCTCCCTGTTTCTCAGAGAATGACCGCTATCTGGGTGATTTGTGATAGGTTTTCCAAAATGATACATCTTGTGCCATTACTTAAGTTGCCTTCCTCCTCCGAATTGGTGCCTTTGTTCCTTCAGCACGTGGTTCGGTTACACGGCATTCCTGAGAACATTGTGTCTGACAGAGGAGTCCAGTTTGTTTCCAGATTTTGGAGGACTTTTTGTTCTAAACTTGGTGTTCAATTGTCTTTCTCCTCGGCTTTTCATCCTCAGACCAATGGACAAACTGAGAGAACAAACCAGACATTGGAGACTTATCTGAGATGCTTTGTGTCTGCTGATCAAGATGACTGGGTTTCTTTTTTGCCTTTGGCTGAGTTTGCTCTTAATAATAGGGCTAGCTCTGCCACTTTGATTTCTCCATTTTTCTGCAATTTTGGGTTTCACCCTCGATTTTCTTCGGGACAGACGGAGGCTTCAGTCTGTCCGGGTGTTGACTCTGTCGTGGAGCATATGCAGCAGATTTGGGACCAGGTAGTGGAGAGGTTGTCCCTCTCTCAGGAGAGGGCCCAGCGGTTTGCCAACTGGTATAGGACTGATGGTCCTCGGTTTGAAGTGGGAGACTTGGTCTGGTTGTCCTCAAGAAATATCCCTATGAGAGTTGCATCTCCTAAGTTTAAGCCTAGGTTCATTGGACCTTATAAGATCATGGAGATTCTTAATCCTGTTTCCTTTCGTTTACTTCTTCCAGGGACATTTAAGATCCATAACGTGTTCCACAAGTCCTTTTTGAAGAGGTTTGTCGAGCTAGTGGTTCCTATGGATGCGCCTCCTAACCCTGTTTTGGTTGGGGGCAATCTGGAGTATGTGGTTGAGAAAATATTGGATTACTCGTTTTTCTTGACGGAAACTCCAGTATTTTGTTAAGTGGAGAGGTTATGGTCAGGAGGACAATTCTTGGGTGTTTGCTTCGGACATCTATGCTAGGAGACTGATCCGTGCGTATCACAGAGCTCATCCTGACCGACCTGGTTGCACAAATGAGGGTTCGGTGACCCCTCCTCAAGGTGGGGTACTGTTGTGAATGTGTTAGAAATGAATTCTGAGCAGAAGCTCCCTCTGGTGGTTGCAGACAGTGCTGAACCATTCAATGAGGATTGGCAATCGGGAATTACAGACTGACTGGATAAAGCCAATATTCCTCTGTTCAATGTCTGTGTTCTTTTGCCCATATTAATCTTTTCCTTTCATTTAAGCCAGTCTTAAATATGGCTTTTGTTTGCCAATCTGCCCTGAAGGCCAGCATCCCCAAATCGCTCTTCACTGTAGATGTTGACACTGGCGTTTAATGTGTACTGTTTAATGAAGCTGCCAGTTGAGGACCTGTGAGGCGTCAATTTTTCAAACTAAAGACTCTAATGTACTTGTCTTGTTGCTCAGTTGTGCAGTGGGGCCTCACACTTGTCTTTCTTCTCTGGTTAGAGCTTGTTTGTGCACTCCTCTAAAGGGAGTACTACACACCATTGTATGAATTCTTCAGTTTCTTGGTAATTTTTCGCATGGAATAGCCTTCATTTCTAAGAACAAGAATAGACTGTCGAGTTTCACAAGAAAGTTCTTTTTTTTTGGCCATTTTGAGAGTTTAATGGAACCAACAAATGTAATGCTCCAGATTCTCAACAAGCTCAAAGGAAGGTCAGGTTTATAGCTTCTCTAATCAACCAAACGGTTTTCAGCTGTGTTAACATACTTGCACAAGGGTTTTAAAGGGTATTTTAAACCATCTATTAGCCTTCTTACACAGTTAGCGAACACAAAATACCATAAGTACACTGGAGTGATGGTTGTTGGAAATGGGCCTCTATACACCTATGAAGATATTGCATTACAAACTAGACGTTTGCCGCTAGAATAGTCATTTACCACATTAACACTGTATAGATGTATTTCTGAATCATTTAATGTTAGCTTCATTGGAAATAAACTGCTTTTCTTTCAAAAATAAGGAAATTTCTAAGTGACCCTAAACTTTTGACCGGTAGTGTATATATATATATATATATATATATATATATATATATATATACGTCATTGTGACATATATATATATATATATATATATGTATATTTAGTTCATACACTTCTACATAGCCGCTAATTCAATTGCCGGCTTTTGTGAAATTACAGAACCACCCGACATGAAATGACACATGGTTTACATACAGTTAACCATGTCATTTCATGTAGTTTGATATATGGTTTTCACTAACAATTACATGAGTGTATGTGTGAAAAATTTCACACATGTAGGGGTTAATTAAAGGTGTAAATTTGTTGAAAAAAAATGCATGGGATCCCGGACTATTTTCTCAACCAGACAGACAAAGCCAGCGAGTGGGGGCAGATAATAATAGCCCAGAGAGGGACCATTATTTTTGGCCCCCCCTGGCTACTAAATCTGCCCCCAGACACCCCAGAAAAGGCAAATCTATAATTAGATTCGCCCTTTCTGGCACTTAGCCAGTCTATTCCCATTGCCCTGTAGCGGTGGCGAATGGGTTAATAATGGGTTAAAGCCACCTTGCTATTGAAAGGTGACTTTAAGCCAGGTTAATAATTGAGAGCTGTCAATTAGACAACTATCAATTATTAATCCTATTGTATGAAATAAAAATAAAACACATACACTTTAATTAAAAATCATTTTAATGAAATAATGAAACAGTTTTTGACCATATTTTATTGTCCAGGTAAATCCATTCAAAGCCCTTGTTCACCTGTAATAAAAAGAAAATAATAAAGCAACATTATTCTTACCTATCCGGTGTTCAGTTAGGTCCCCCGATGTAATACTTCTGAAAGGGTTAACGTTTACTGCAGGGATTGCAGCTAATGCTGCCAACCTCGCAGTAAACCCTCGAATGAATCATCTCTTCTCCCATCTGACAGGAGAGGAAGTGATTAGTGTGGGAAGCTTAATTGATTGCTTCCCAGTTTCACTTCAGGTCAGCCGGGGACACCGCACAGCATCAGTGAGGTCAGAGGGTATCCCGGCTGACCTGAAGTGAACTGATTAGCAAAAATAGGGGATCCCCTCGAAAAAAAAAAGGCGTGGGGTCCCCCTGTTTTTGTTAACCAGCCAGATGAAGCAGACTACTGAGACATGGTATTTAAGGCTGTTAAGGATCCAATATCCTTGAACCTTGCAAGCCTGATAATACCAGGCCACAGCAGTCTGCTTATCTAAATAGAGGATCACCTCGAAAAAAATGGCGTGGGGGTCCCCCTATTTTTGTTAACCAGGCAAGTAAAAAGCAGACTGCTGCAGCCTGGTATTAAAAGACTGTCCAGGCTGTTAAGGGCCAAAATCCATGGGCCTTGACAGTCTTTTAATACAAGGCTGCAGCAGTCTGCTTTTACTTGGCTGGTTAACAAAAATAGGGGGACCCTCACGCCATTTTTTTTTGAGGGGATCCCCTATTTTTGTTAACCAACCAAGATAAGCAGACTGCTGTGGCCTGGTATTATCAGGCTTGCAAGGTTCACTTCGGAGCTGGGGCTCCCTCCGGTGGTTGCTGAGGGTAATGAACCAATTGCTGAATGGCTTTCAGCTGGGTCCGATTGGTCTGATATCAGTGACCTGAACTCCCATCAGCCTTGCCGGTAATCAATTGTTCTTCCAGATCTTGGTTGGAGCTCAGCTTGCATTCCTGCTCTCATTCAAATAAGTGACTTGTATTTTTCCTCTGGTTGGATTTTCCTTGCTGGTTTGCTGCCTTGCAGTGGACTTCTGCCTAGTCCCCTTTTGGGGCCTGGTGCTGCATTTGTGCTCAGTTTGTGTTTTCACTTTTGCTCTGTTCCTGTGTCACTTTTTATTTGCTGAATTGCTGTGTGTTACACCAGAGATCTGATTTAGGTGGTAGAGATCGTGTGATATCAGGTTTTTTGTTAATCAGAAGTGTTGGTATTTTTGTCAGGGTTTTTTGGGTTGCAGTCAGAATTCTTTCCTATACTTTTCTATCTAGACAGTTTTGGGCCACAGCGTTTGCTCATTCTATTTTCTGTCTGTGTTCGTATTTTCTTCTTGTCTAACCGCCATTACATGTTTGGGGGCATCCTATTTCTTTGGGGGTTCTGCTACAGGGCAGTTAGCTTTCATCTTTCTGTCTTTAGGTGTAGCAATCTCTCCGGCTGTGACGAGGCGTCTAGGATCACCGTAGGTACGCTCCACGGCTACTTCTAGTGTTGCGGTTAGTTTAGGGTCCTGCAACCCAGTAGTTTCCAGCCTCTCTGGTGTATTGCTACTTTGGCTCTTTTGCTATTTTTCCTCAGCTACCGAAACATAACAGTATTACCGGCCAAACTGAAAATTCTATGGTACTCAACAGAAGGGAAAAATAGTAAAAGGAAAAAAAAAAGGGAGTTGTCAGAAATTTTTTTTTTCTGTTTGTTGCATTTTTTCCCTCTTTTTCTCTGGGTGCTGACGAGGAATTTTTTCTTTGACCTCAATGGAGTTTACACAGTTGTCTGGCCGTGTGGAGCGGCTTGCCGCTGAGGTTCAGAAGATTACTGCCTATCTTGCTGGGTTGCCTGTTGTGGAACCTAGAATCCCCATGCCAGATTTATTCTTGGGGGATCGGTCTAAATTTCTGAAATTTAAATATAACCGCAAGTTGTTTTTTGCCTTAAAGCCTAAATCCTCAGGCAACGCAGCACAGCAGGTTCAAATTGTCATCTCTCTGCTGCGCGGCGACCCTCAGGATTGGGCTTTTTCCCTGACACCTGGGGATCCTGTTTTAAATGATGTTGATGTATTTTTTCAGGCTCTGGTGTTATTGTACGATGAACCTAATGTCACTGATCAAGCTGAAAAGACCTTGTTGGCATTAAATCAGGGTCGTGAAGACGCTGAGCTGTACTGTCAGAAATTCCGAAAGTGGGCAGTCCTGACCAAATGGAATGATGATGCTTTGGCAGCCCCTTTTCGGAAGGGTCTGTCAGAAAATGTAAAGGACGCTATGGTGAGATTCCCTGTTCCCTCTGGTCTCAATGATTCTATGTCATTGGCTATTCAAATTGACAGACGTTTGCGTGAGTGCAGAGGTATGCATGAGATAGTGTTGCCTTGTGAGCCAGCTCCTGAGCCCATGCAGTGTGATGGTGTGACTTCTGGGGCTCAGCGTCATGAGTTTCGAAAGCACAATAGGTTATGTTTCTACTGTGGTGACGTTTCTCATGCTATTTCCGTTTGCCCTAAGCGGGGAAGACGTTTTCTTGGGTAGTGTTCAGACTAAATTTCTGTTGACTGTTACCCTGATTTGCTCCCTGTCCACATTTTCGGCTCAGGCTTTTGTTGATTCAGGAGCAGCTATTAACCTGATGGATTTTGACTTTGCCAAACATTGTGGGTTTCCCATGATACCCCTACGGAAGTCTATTCCTTTGCTGGGCATTGATTCTTCCCCTTTGGCGGAGAATAAACCCCAGTTTTCTACTCAGGTCATAATGAGGGTTGAACCAGATCATCAGGAGAGTTGCAAATTTCTGATGTTGCATAATCTGCATGACATTATTGTACTGGGTTTCCCTTGGTTACAGACTCATAATCCTGTTTTGGATTGGAAATTGGGGCTGCCAATGTGTTAATACTGACACTCCTATTTTTTCTGCCTCTCCCCAGTCTCAGGCTGTCCCTGACTTTTTGACTGATTTTTCTGTTGTGTTTAGTGAGAGTAAGTCTGCATCCTTACCTCCTCACAGGAGCTATGATTACGCTATTGAGCTAGTGCCTGGTGGTAAATTTCCTAAAGGTCGTCTTTTTAATTTATCTGTACCTCAACACGATGCTATGCGATCTTATATCAAGGAGTCTTTGGAGAAGGGTCATATCAGACCATCCTCTTCACCCTTGGGTGCCGCTTTTTTTCTTTGTGGCCAAAAAGGATGGTTCATTGAGGCCGTGTATTGACTATCGCCTCCTGAATAAAATCACTGTTAAATATTAAAATCCATTACCCTTGATTTATTACCTATTTTCCAGAGTGAAAAGTGCTAGTTGGTATACCAAGCTTGACCTCAGGGGGCGTAAAACCTTATACGCATTAAGCACGGGGATGAATGGAAGATGGCATTTAATACCCCAGAGGGGCATTTTGAGTACCTAGTGATGCCTTTTGGGCTTACTAATGCCCCTTCCGTCTTCCAATCCTTTATGAATGATATTTTCAGGGATTTTGTGGATAAATTTCTGATTGTTTATTTGGATGATATCTTGATTTTTTCCAACGACTGGGACTCTCATGTGAAACATGTTCGGACTATGTTCCAGATTTTGAGAGAGAATGCACTGTATGTGAAGGGATCAAAGTGTCTTTTTGGAATACAGAAGGTTTCATTTCTGGGATTCATTTTGTCTCCATCTGTTATTGAAATGGACCCGGTCAAGGTGCAGGCCATCTGTGATTGGGTTCAACATACTACATTGAAGGCTCTGCAGAGATTTTTGGGTTTTGCCAATTTTTATCGTAAATTTATTGGTAATTTCTCCGGTATTGTTAAACCATTGACTGATTTGACCAAAAAGGGTTCCGATGTGGTGAATTGGCCTCCTGAGGCAGTTTCTGCGTTTCAGGAACTTAAGCAGAGATTCATTTCTGCTCCTGTTCTATGGCAGCCTGATGTTTCTCTACCGTTTCAGGTGGAGGTTGATGCCTCTGAGATTGGGGCAGGTGCCGTTTTGTCCCAAAGGGATCCGGAGACCTCTAAGAGTAACCCTTGTGCCTTCTTCTCTCGAAAATTTTCTCCAACTGAACGTAATTATGACGTGAGTTATCGGGAGTTATTGGCCATGAAGTGGGCCTTTGAAGAGTGGAGACATTGGCTGGAAGGAGCCAAACATCAGGTGTGGTCCTCACGGACCATAAGAACCTGGTTTATCTCGAATCAGCCAAGCGACTTAATCCTAGACAGCCAGGTGGGCCTTGTTTTTCACACGTTTTAATTTTGTGGTTTCTTTTCTTTCGGGCACTAAGAATGTTAAGGCGCATGCCCTCTCGAGGAGTTTCTTTGCGGATTCTCCTGAGTTAACTGATCCTGCTGTTATTTTGAAAGAGGGTGTAGTTCTTTCCGCCATCTCGCCCAATTTGAGACTCGCTCTGGAGGGGTGTCAGGAGGATATACCTGAAAGCTGCCCTGTTGGGAAATTGTTTGGCCAAGACCAGTGGAAGAAGAGTGTGATGTTTGAGATTCATTGTTCCGCGTTGGTGGTAATCCCGGTATTTTTGGTACCAGAGATTTGGTGAGTCGGTACTTTTGGTGGCCTACTTTGTCTCGTGACGTCAGGGACTGTGCAGTCCTGTGGTACTTGCTCTCGTTCCAAGCCTTGCTCTCGCTGTAGTGGTTTGTTGATGCCATTACCTGTGCCCAAGAGGCAATGGACCCATATCTCTATGGATTTTATTTCCGACCTCCCTGTCTCTCAGAGAATGACCGTTATCTGGGTAATCTGTGATAGGTTTTCCAAGATGATACATCTTGTGCCATTACCTAAGTTGCCTTCCTCCTACGAATTATTGCCTTTGTTCTTTCAGCACGTGGTTTGGTTACATGGCATTCCGGAGAACATTGTGTCTGACAGAGGAGTTCAGTTTGTTTCCAGATTTTGGAGAACATTTTGTTCTAAACTTGGTGTTCAGTTATCTTTCTCCTCTGCTTTTCACCCTCAGACCAATTGACAAACCGAGAGAACAAACCAGACCTTGGAGACTTATTTGAGATGTTTTGTGTCTGCTGATCAAGATGACTGGGTCTCTTTTTTGCCTTTGGCTGAGTTTGCTCTTAATAATAGGGCTAGCTCTGCCACCTTGATGTCTCCATTTTTCTGCAATTCTGGGTTTCACCCTCGATTTTCTGATGGTCCTCGTTTTAAAGTGGGGGACTTGGTTTGGTTGTCCTCAAGAAATAAACCTATGAAGGTTGCGTCTCCAAAATTTAAGCCAAGGTTCATTGGACCTTATAAGATCATGGAAATTCTTAATCCGGTTTCCTTCAGTTTGCTTCTTCCAGGGACATTTAAGTTCCATAACGTGTTCCACAAGTCCTTATTGAAGAGGTTTGTCGAGCCAGTGGTTCCTATGGCTGCACCTCCCGACCCTGTTTTGGTTGAGGGCAATTTGGAGCATGTGGTTGAGAAAATATTGGATTCTCGTTTTGCTAGACGGAAACTCCTGTATTTGGTTAAGTGGAGAGGTTATGGTCAAGAGGACAATTCTTGGGTGTTTGCTTCCGACATCCATGCTAGGAGACTGATCCGTGCCTATCATCGAGCTCATCCTGATCGGCCTGGTTGCGCAAGTGAGGGTTCGGTGACCCCTCCTCAAGGTGGGAGTACTGTTGTGAACACGTTGGAGGTGACTTCGGAGCTGGGACTCCCTCCGGTGGTTGCTGAGGGTAAAGAACCAATTGCTGAATGGCTTTCAGCTGGGTCCGATTGGTCTGATATCAGTGACCTGAATTCCCATCAGCCTTGCCGGTAATCAATTGCTCTTCCAGATCTTGGTTGGAGCTCAGCTTGCATTCCTGCTCTCATTCAGATAAGTGACTTTTTGTTTTTTTTCCTCTGGTTGGATTTTCCTTGCTGGTTTGCTGCCTTGCAGTGGACTTCTGCCTGGTCCCCTTTTGGGGCCTGGCGCTGCATTTGTGCTCAGTTTGTGTTTTCACTTTTGCTCTGTTCATGTGTCACTTTTTATTTGCTGAATTGCTGTGTGTTACACCAGAGATCTGATTTAGGTGGTAGAGATCGTGTGATCTCAGGTTTTTTTGTTAATCAGAAGTGTTGGTATTTTTGTCAGGGTTTTTTGGGTTGCAGTCAGAATTCTTTCCTATACTTTTCTATCTAGACAGTTTTGGGCCCCAGAGTTTGCTCATTCTATTTTCTGTCTGTGTTCGTATTTTTCTTCTTGTCTAACCGCCATTACATGTTTGGGGGCTTCCTATTTCTTTGGGGGTTCTGCTACGGGGCAGTTAGCTTTCATCTTTCTGTCTTTAGGTGTAGCTATCTCTCCGGCTGTGACGAGGCGTCTAGGATTACCGTAGGTACGCTCCATGGCTACTTCTAGTGTTGTGGTTAGTTTAGGGTTCTGCAACCCATTCGTTTCCAGCCTCTCTGGTGTATTGCTACTTCGGCTATTTTTTGCTATTTCTCCTCAGCTACCCAAACATAACAGGGCACATATGGGGCCTATTCTGTATGGAGCATTATATGGAGCCCATTCTGTATGGAGCAATATATGGGGCTCAATTTTCTGTATGGCGCTCTATGTGGTGGTCATAATACTGTGTGAAGGAATATACTATCTGTTTTTTGAGCTATTGTAGATTTTAACATAGATATCAGTCATGTCATTTAAGAAGTGAAGTATTTTTCATTGTACTATACCTATATTTCTGTGCCGTATCGGAGCATGAATTGTGGTATGTGTTAAAGGGGCCCAGTGACACTCTTTGGCCCGGGGCACACAAAAAGTGGGAGCCAGCCCTACCCCCCCCACAAGTTTAACCAAATAACTCCCAGTTTTCAATGCGTGACTATTATTATAAAGTTAATTAAGGTTGCCAAGCTTAAGTAGTAGAATTTATGTTGTTGGCATTGAAATGGGCACTGTAGGTGTCTTTACTGTCCTATACTCCATGGCGACTTTGCTTCCCCATTGACTTGCATTGGGTTTCGTGTTTCAGTCGGACCCCCAACTTTTCCCGATAGTCGGCCGATTTCGTTCGACTCAACTTTTGAGAAAGTCGGGTTTCATGAAACCTGACTCGACCCTAAAAAAGGGAAAGTCGCTCATCTCTAATTGCAGCCATTTGGTAAATTCAAAAAAGTTCATTTTTTCTCATTAATGTTCACTCTGCACCCCATTTTGAATGAAAAAAAATGTAGAGATTTTTGTAAATGTATTAAAAAAGAAAAACTAAAATATCACATGGTCATAAGTATTCAGACCCTTTGCTCAGACACTCATATTTAAGTCACATGCTGTCCATTTCCTTGTGATCCTCCTTGAGATGGTTTTACTCCTTCATTGGAGTCTAGCTGTGTTTAGTTAAACTGATAGGCAAACTGAATAGTGGAGAGACAGACAATCCAAGTTGCTAGAGGTCTAGTGTGAAGTTTCCACAATCAATTATGGTTTTTGGGAGCCACGTCATCTGCTGGTGTAGCTGTCTACCAGTAAATTTTAAAGCACTTCATGCTTCCCTCTGCCAACAAGCTTTTTGGAGATGGAAGCATCATTCTCCAGCAGGACTTGGCCCCTGTCCACACTGCCTAAAGGAACCAATACCTGGTTTAAAAACAACAGTATCACTGTGCTTGATTGGCCAGCAATCTCACCTGACCTTAACCCCATAGGGTATTGTCAAGTAGAAGATGAGAGACACCAGACCAAACAATGCAGACAAGTTGAAGAGTGCTATCAAAGCAACCTGGGCTTCCATAACACCTCAGCAGTGCCACAGGCTGATCGCCTCCATGCCATGCTGCATTGATTCAGTAATTGATGCAAAAGGAGCCCCAACCAATAATTGAGTGCATTTACTGAACATACATTTCAGTAGGCCAACATTTTGGATTTTAAAATCATTTTTTCAAGCTGATGTTATAAAGTATTCTAATTTACTGAGATAATGACTTTCGAGTTTTCATTAGCTGTAAGCCATAATCATCAACAAAAACATAAATAAACACTTGAAATAGATCACTCTGTTTTAATTACTCTATATAAGATATGAGTTTCACTTTTTGTATTGAAGATCGGAAATAAATTAACTTTTTGATGATATTCTAATTTTGTGAGAAGCACCTGTGTATATATATATTTTACAAAGGGTCTAGAGTGGACTGTGTACATGTATATACACTGTGCTGTATAGATAGAGATTCACGGGAGAGCTCTGGAAGAAGAAATGTGAAGGCAGTTGGGACAGCTGTGTCTAGAACCATATACACAAAGGCAGTGAATGAGTACCGCTATATAAAGCCCCATCCATTCAGCCAATATGAAAATCACATGACTGATGTCAAGTCAGAATATAGAGTCAGGAACTCAAGGAGAATCTAACATGACATCATTGGAAGTCAGAGGATGCTCGGGCAGAGATCATGTGACCAGGGCAGCAGCTCAGGTAAAGAAATTGGGAAACCAAGGTATTTCCAAAAGGCAGATAGTTCACATGAGAGAGACTTATAAAGTACAGTTAGGTCCATAAATATTTGGACAGAGACAACATTTATCTAATTTTGGTTCTAGACATTACCACAATGAATTTGAAACAAAACAAATCAGATGCAGTTGAAGTTCAGACTTTCAGCTTTCATTTGAGGGTATCCACATTAAAATTGGATGAAGGGTTTAGGAGTTTCAGCTCCTTAACATGTGCCACCCTGTTTTTAAAGGGACCAAAAGTAATTGGACAAATGACTCCAAGGCTATTTCATGGACAGGTGTGGGCAATCCCTTTGTTATGTCATTCTCAATTAAGCAGATGAAAGGGCCGAGTTGATTTGAGGTGTGGTGTTTGCATTTGGAAGGTTTTGCTGTGAAGGAAACATGTGGTCACAGGAGCTATCCATGCAGGTGAAACAAGCCATCCTTAAGCTGCAAGAACAGAAAAAAACCCATCCAAGAAATTGCTACAACATTAGAAATGGCAAAATCTACAATTTGGTACATCCTGAGAAAGAAAGAAAGCACTGGTGAACTCATCAATCCAAAAAGACCTGGGAGCCCACGGAAGACAACAGTGGTGGATGATCGCCGCATGCTTTCTTTGGTGAAGAAGAACCCGTTCACAACATCAACTGAAGTCCAGAACAATCTCAGTGAAGTAGGTGTATCTGTCTCTAAGTCAACAGTAAAGAGAAGACTCCATGAAAGTAAATACAAAGGGTTCACATCTAGATGCAAACCATTCATCAATTCCAAAAATAGACAGGCCAGAGTTAAATTTGCTGAAAAACACCTCCAGAAGCCAGCTCAGTTCTGGAAAAGTATTCTATGGACAGATGAGACAAAGATCAACCTGTACCAGAATGATGGGAAGCCAAAAGTTTGGAGAAGAAAGGGAACGGCACATGATCCAAGGCACACCACATCCTCTGTAAAACATGGTGGAGGCAACGTGATGGCATGGCCATGCATGGCTTTCAATGGCACTGGGTCACTTGTGTTTATTGATGACATAACAGCAGACAAGAGTAGCCGGATGAATTCTGAAGTGTACCGGGATATACTTTCAGCCCAGATTCAGCCAAATGCTGCAAACTTGATTGGACGGCGCTTCATAGTACAGATGGATAATGACCCCAAGCATACAGCCAAAGCTACACAGGAGTTCATGAGTGCAAAAAAGTGGAACATTCTTCAATGGCCAAGTCAATCACCAGATCTTAACCCAATTGAGCATGCATTTCACTTGCTCAAATCCAGACTTAAGAGGGAAAGACCCACAAACAAGCAAGACCTGAAGGCTGCGGCTGTAAAGGCCTGGCAAAGCATTAAGAAAGAGGAAACCCAGCGTTTGGTGATGTCCATGGGTTCCAGACTTAAGGCAGTGATTGCCTCCAAAGGATTCGCCACAAAATTTTGAAAATAAAAATATTTTGTTTGGGTTATGTTTATTTGTCCAATTACTTTTGACCTCCTAAAATGTGGAGTGTTTGTAAAGAAATGTGTACAATTCCTACATTTTCTAACACATATTTTTGTTCAACCTTCAAATTAAACGTTACAATCTGCATTGAATTCTGTTGTAGAGGTTTCATTTCAAATCCAATGTGGTGGCATGCAGAGCCCAACTCGCGAAAATTGTGTCACTGTCCAAATATTTCTGGCCCTGACTGTAGTTGCTAACCTTTTTAGAGTTACCTATGTACAAATAGTTGTCTGCTGCCATTAGCACATTACAATTCTTAATGAATAATACCAGGCACTCCATAGTGTAGATATCCTTATTAAATAAATGTGAATGGTAAAACTATTGGTGGAGTAAGGTAGCATGCTCACCTTATAAATATACGCAATTACTAGGTACTGTACATTGCTATTTGAAGGTCAATGTTTAATTCAGCTGCAGCTCAACCTAAATTCACAGTCAGCCATAAGAGCGATGGTTAAACAATAATTAAAAAATAAAAAAATAAAAAAGGAAAAACAATGGCGCTGACTTTGAGACAGGCAAAATAATTTTATTAGGTTTATTCAAAATTAAACAGGCTATACATTTTGGCACTGAACCAGCGTGTTCTTCAGCCCAACAGGACAAATGGGCTTTACTATAGATACTATAGGCTATACATTAGGATCACAGTCCTCGTTCATGAGACATTCCTGATAATAATCACAGAATTTTTGCTGATAATCAGGGCATGTTACGTGAATTTAAACTGGAGTAAAAGTGATGGTGGTGGAAGGTTTATGACTGTATTTGCAGGAAGATAATCCCAGATACCACAGGCAGAAACAAGGTGTCAACAGAGAAGTTACCCACATGAGAGATAACATGGCTGGCATAGACGGCTATTACCTGTACCATAAGTCAACAATAAGCTCGAACAAAGCTAAGCCTATCTGAGAAAGATTACACATTTGCTGTAAATGGCATTCAAAGCTCACACCAAGTTTTCATTTTTCCTCATAGTTTTATAAAACTACTTTGAAAAACAGGTCAAAGCAAAGCTTTCTGTATTGTGGTCATTCTTATCTTATTATTTTATCATTATGTAGCTTATTTAGCAAAGCTACTACACAAACCTGGTCTACTTGTACTGTTATTCACCAAATATAGTATTAATGGTAACAATAACAGTAGACAGAGCAGTTGTTCAAAGTATTGTATTTTGTGTTATTAGACGCGTCTATGCCACCCTAGAGACAAAAAGGTCAAAGTAAAATTTGCTTAGGATGACTTAATATCTATGTTAGCTAAGTGAAAACTCGAACATATTTTGCATTTGAAAGCTAAACATGAATTTACTGGTCAGCAGGTCTGGTAATAACAGCAGAAATTCAGTTATGTGCACCGCTCGTTACTTTGCATTAGAAACCAGATAAAAGGGTGATGCAAGATAAAGCAGCAGGACTAAAGCATGTATGGGTAAACCCACAAATGCTTCAATAAATATGATCCTGTTATTAGCTAAATGTTGTTTTTAGATGCATGCTTTTAGGATCACTGAAGTCCGTTTATTAAGCATGATAAATGGAGCTGAGTAGTCCTGAAAGCTCACATCTAAAAGCCTCAGTTAAC
The DNA here is from genome assembly GCA_033576555.1 of Oophaga sylvatica. Classification (NCBI taxonomy): domain Eukaryota; kingdom Metazoa; phylum Chordata; class Amphibia; order Anura; family Dendrobatidae; genus Oophaga; species Oophaga sylvatica. The sequence continues at coordinate 179,250,924 of JARQOD010000002.1, forward strand.
CAATAAAAGTATTATATTTAGCTAACCATGCGTAAGGAAGGGGACTGAGTGCTATTGAAAGCCTGATTCTACAAGCATCAGTTAACTTATAAAGCTTCCTATTTACCAATAATGTATTCATTCGGTTTGGAAAAAAAAGAGTCGCATAAGAAAGACTTTATGAAATTAAACAGAAAAAAAAGTGTATGTTTATATTCAACTATCAACTTTCTTTATGAAAGATTCCAGCATGCTATTATATTACACTGAAATCTCTTATCTCGACATCCCAAAACTTCCTTGGCTATATAAACTTTTTAATACATGGTTGCATCAGCAGCACGAAGGCTACTTTATTAGAATGTGCATCAAGGGTATTGTATAGAGTAGGAGTAGGCATATTTTGTAAATTAGGTGGTGTATAAGAATACCAGGCAATAGCGGTTAGTTGCTCCACAACTTTTCCATCATCTTATATGACAAAGCTGCTACTCCTCTCATCTGTCCTGTTATTTGCTGAAGAACAAAGTATGTCTTCATCACACTACAGCTAAAAGTTCTTAAATATTAAGAATATCAATAGAAAACAGTGTGATTTGTCCCAGTCAAACAAAATATGTCAGTTTTCTCTCTTTTGTGTATGTTTCATCCTTTCTATGATAAACAATTTGAATATGGTATTCTGGCAAATATACTTCGAAGAATGTACCCGAACATCGATTCAATGGGAGGCCAAACCAAACGTATACACAACACCTTAAGGGGTGACAAGAAGCTTCCCATAGAGCTATAATTAGGGGCAGACACCATGAAAAGTGGCATCAATTGACCTACAGTAGAAATTTGCAAATGGTACAGTAGCAGTCAGCCATGAGCCATGCGTGAGATATCAGGATCTGGGCCAGCAATTAAATCTTGGAATTGAAGTTTCATGGAGGACCTGATGGTTAAGGGAGCCGTGTAAGCTTTCTTCGCTGGGAAACCTCACACCTCATACAACACCTCCAATTTTTTTTTTTATTATTCCAGCCACACTCAGATGGCACAAACATCAGTTTCATAAGTAACATTGGAAGAAAAATGTAAGGAAAATAACACAGGTTGTTGACTGTTCAATTGACCAACAGTAGAGCCTTTTATAATGGCACAGAGGCAGTCAGCCATGGGCCATGCATGTGGTATCAGGGTCTGGCCCATGAATGTGGTATCAGGGCCTAGCCCAGCAGGCACGAAGCCACAACAAAGATGGCACAAACTGCAATAACGCAAAATCTATGCATGACACTAAAAACTACACCATCACCTTGTCTGCCCAAGTTATTGAAGATCCATGACATGTTCATTTTGATAAAAGTTAAATGATCTACACTTTCAGGGGACAGCAGGATGCATTTATCCATCATGACACCACCAGCAGTGCTGAAGACACATTGTGAGAGACGCTAGCTGCAGAGCATGACTAAACCTCCAAGGCGCAACAGGTGAGCTCAGGCCGCTCTTCCATTTTTGAATCCAAAAATGCAAAAGGGTCCAAACCCCCTGATAGCATTGATATTGAGCTTCAAATACTCCTACACTATCCTCTCCAGTCATTCACAACGTGTCAGGCTTGTACTCAATTACGCTGGTGCACGGGCTGGTCAAAAAAATTTGTGACACGACTCATAGAAATTATTATGCCACTTACACTGCTGCTGCAAATGTTTTTCTGATGATGCCTTAACGTTCGCAGGGTTGGACGTCTAGAACTGGAATGCTCACTGTGTGCCTCACTGCTGTCTTAGAGAAAACCACTGTTAAGATTGTCTACAAGCGTGTTTAGATATACCACCATGTACGCATTCCTTTGCAGGAGGCTAAGCATCTGGCTAAATTTACACTTGTACCGTGGATCTAACAGAGTGGAAACCCAGTAGTCAGCACTATTTCTAGCATTAAGAATACAGGCATCATTTTGAAGATAGTGCAGCAAGAAGGCGTTCATGTACCGGGCACTTCCATGATGTCCAAGTCCATGGTGTGTTCATGGTGATGTAACACTCAAGGTTGCTTCCTCAGTCCCCTCTCGCTAACCATGGACAACAGAGAGAAGATCATTATCCTCTTCATATCCTCACCTGGTCCTCCTCCATTGGTACCTCGGCTCCTGCACCTTCAATAACAGTTTGTCTTTTACCATGAGCCCCCCTCGATTGCTGTAAGCCACCCTCCCCTGGCACCTGCCTGTGCGACAACAGTCTGTAAATTAGAGATATTGTTACTCCTTCCACATCCTCCTCTGCTTCTACTTCTTCCTCTGGGACCACCACCTCCTCATACAGACTATTCAAAGTGTGCAGTATGCTAGCATGTAGATTATCAGAATACTGATACTGATGATGGCATCATCAGCGCCAATCATCTTAGTAGCCATTTCAAAACTATGCCCAATCCACAAGCGTGATTTGCACCAAGTCTGTACTGCGCTGGCCCAGGCTACACAAAAGAACATACTGCACCAGGATTTGACGCTGCAGCCATAGTCACTGCAGCATGTGCAGAGTGGAAATCCACTGTGTCGGAACATCGCAAATCAAACGGTTAACCAATAGGCTAAAAGACCTCTGTAGCAATGCAAGTCAATGACCTTTGGGGTGCCATCGTTGGAAGTGAGCACACAGCGACTGTGCTTTCTGCAGCAGCACATCCAGGCTGTGATAGTGGCAGAGAAATTACTGTACCACCAGGTTGAGGACGTGAGCCATGCTAATAAAGTGTGTGAGGTTTCCCTGGCGTAGGACCACCACCAAGTTTGCACCGTTATTGCACATGGCCTTCCATGGCTCCAGGTTCAGTGGAGACAGCCATTGATCTAACCCATTGCCTGGATAGCTGTCCACAAGTTTTCTGCTGTGTAATTGTGATTTCCAAGACATATTCATTTTAACACTGCCTGATTGCGGTGAGCCATGGCTGATAAGTACGGAGGTGGGAAGGATTCTATCTGCACAGCTGGAATGCATCTCTGATTAAGGGAGAGGCTGAGGGAACAGGTGGAGGCCCTAGAGGAGGTGGAGGAGCTAGAGTCAGTGGAGGAACTGTTAGATACAGAGGTTTGTCCTGCAAGCTTTGGGGATTCATAGACTTGTGGAGCAGTCCATAGAACGCCTGCCCCCATAGCCACCAGAGTCACCCAGTGCTCAGTCAGCGAGATGTAACGCCCCTGTCCATGTTTGCTCATCCAGGTGTCAGTGGTGAAATGCACTCTGGAAGAAGAAGATTTTTTCAGGGAACAGGTGATGTTGTCTGCGAAAAGCTGGTGTAGCACAGGCACAGCTTTGTTAAAGAAGTAATGGTGACTGGAAAACTGGTACTGAGCTGAGGAACTGTGACGGTCATCAACTTTCTGAATCTGTCTGTATCAACCAGGAGGAAAGGCAGCATTTCTGTTGCCAACAGTTTGGAGATGGTAGTGTTCAAGCTCTTAGCTTTGCCATGTGTTGGAGGAAAAAGTCTTTCATGTGACCACAACTGCTTGACTGAGGGCTGGCTGCTGTGCTATGAGAGGATGGAGTACAGAGAACAGGACAAATTGAATGAGGTGCAGACTTAGATGTTATGGTGGATTGAAAAAGATGTGTTGTGCTAGGTGACACAAAAACAGCAGTCATGTCCACTTCTATAACAGCTAACGGGTTCTCATCCACCCTGACTGTAAGGAATAAACAAGTGGAGTTTCTGAGGACTGAAACCTGTGTGTGAAGAGCTGGCATAGTGACTGAGGAGGAAGAAGCAGCAGACAAGGTTGATGGGACAGCCAATGTGTTTTGTGCTCTACTAGGTTGGGATGGGCTACAGGACAATAGGCAAGCAGCTTGGTGAGAAGGCAACGACTTTTGGTGCAGTTATCAGAAAATGTAAGAAACACAAGATGACTGTCAATCTTCAACCGTCTGGGCTCAATGCAAGACCTCGACTCGTGGAGTAAGGATGATTCTGAGAAAGGTCAGGAATGAGACCAGAAGTATATGGGAGGACTTTGTCAATGACCTGAAGAGTGCTGGGACCACAGTCTCAAACATTACCATTAGTAACATACTACGCCGTCATGGATTAAAATCCTGCAGGGCACGCATGGTTCCTCTGCTCACATCAGCACATGTCCAGGCCCATTTGAAGTTCACCAATGAACATGTGGATGATCCAGAGGAGGCATGGGAGAAGGTAATGTGGTCAGATGAGATAAAAATAGAACTATTTGATATCAACTTCACTCGCCATGTTTGGAAGAAGAAGAATGACTACGACCCCAAGAACACCATCCCAACCATGACGCATTCTAGGGTAAACATCTCACTTTGAGGGTACTTTTCTGTAAAGGGGACAGGACGACTGTACCGTATTTAAGGGAGCATGGATGGAGTTATGTATCATGATATTTTGGCCAACAATCTCCTTCCCTCTGTAAGAGCATTGAAGATGGGTCATGGCTGGGTCTTCCTGCATGACAATGATCCGAGACACAGAGCCAGGGCATCTAAGAGGTGGCTCCATAAGAAGCATTTCAAGTTCCTGGAGTGGCTTAGCCAGTCTCCAGATCTGAACCAAATAGAAAATCTTTGGAGGGAGCTGAAACTCAATGTTGCCTAGGGCCACCCTGAAACCTGAAAGATCTGGATGTAACACTCACGCCCTAGCTGAGCGGTGCAAGCGTGGGATTCTGGCTCCACTGTGCCACAAACCAGACTACCCTGGAAGGGGTGTGACTAAGAAGCTACCTGTGTGTTCGCTGGAGCCTCTGATGGTGAGGTCAGGCTTGTGTGGCAGGTAGCTGCCAGGTACCACTCCAAGGTGGTGTCTTGCTGTAGCAGCTGACCCCATTGGGGAACAGAACTCTAATGACTGGTACGGGCAAGTACCAGTGGGCATAGCTGGCACTCTGGCAGACAGGTGGGCAAGGCTGGCACTCTGGCAGGCAGGCGGACATGGCTGGCACTCTGACAGGCAGGCTTGGCTGGCACTCTGGCAGGCAGGCGGGCATGGCTGGCACCCTGGCAGGCATGCCTGGCACTCTGGCAGGCAGGCAGGCATGAGCAGAATATGGGAGATGGTGAGACCTGTTAAGACTGGAGGAGCTGGAACTGATTCAGGAAGGACAGGTACACAGACAGGTATGAGTTGTGTGTGGGAACAGATAGGAACCAGTTCAGACTGGAAGAATCAAGACCCACAGGATTCGGAGCGGAAGTAGAACCGCATGGAGCAGAGCAGAACCGCAGGTTGCGGCAAGCAGGGCAGAGCCGCTAAATGCAGTGAGCAGTACAGAACGCTGAGTGCAGCGAGCAGGGCAGAGCCATTGAGTGCAGCGAGCAGAACAGAACAGCTGAGTGCAGCGAGCAGGGCAGAGCCGCTGAGTGCAGCGAGCAGGACAGAGCCGCTGAGTGTGGTATGCAGAGCCGCAGATTTTGGCGAGCAGGGCAGAGCCACTGAGTGCGGCGAGCAGGACAGAACCGCTGAGTGCGCCGAGCAGAGCCACAGGTTGCGGTGAGCAGGGCAGAGCCACAGGTTTCGGAGAGCAGAGCAGAGTCGTAGATTGAGGCGAGCAGAACAGAGCAGGAGTAAACACAAATATATACACAGCAAGTAGGGAAGGCTACAGACTAGGATACAGATAGATGCTGGGATAGGACTCAATTCAGACAGGGTCAGGTACAGGACAGGTATAGACTCAAGGACACAGGCCAGAGTATACAGCCCTCAGGGAGGTGGGAAAATAAGACACAAGGAACACAGAAACGGGCCTAGATATGCAATCTCGAGGGAGGCAAAAAACAAGACAAACAAATGGGTCTGGATATGCAGCCCCCAGAGACAGTGGAAAAACAGGACAGGACCTGGCAACTCAGTAGCAAGACACAGACTGAGATAGATCGTTGCTCAGGCATCCCACTATGGGTGGGGATGCTTTAAGCACCTGATGCCTCTTGGCAATTGGCTGGGGACACCTTAGGAAGGTGCATACTGTCTCTATAAGATTAAGGAAGTGCCGGGGCTGCCACCCTAAGCATACAGCCAGGAAGTATGCAGCAAGCAAGAACAAGAGGTTCACAGCAAGGAGCCGGCAGAGGACAGAACTCACAGCATGGCCCGGAGTGCTGAGTAAGGGAGATAGGAAGCCATGCAGTGATGCCGGCAGGTAGCATTACTGGAGAAGATCTGTATAGAAGAGTGGGCCAAAATCCCTGCTGCAGTGTGTGCAAATTTGATGAAGAACTACAGGAAAAAATCTGACTTCTGTAATTACAAACAAAGGTTTTCTTACTATAAGGATTGCACTCACTTCGATGCTTAGGAGGAAACAGGAATCACACTCTTTCAAATCCATGTGGGTTTATTTGCTTCATGAACCACCAAAGCACCAACACACGGTAAACAGTCTTTACATCAGGCAAAACACAGCATCAGTGTCCATAGCAGAGCTCTGCTCTCTCAGGCCTGTGGGCACACAGGCTGTGCAATGTCCAGCACGCAGGCTCTATCTGGAGCCACACACAGGGAGACTTCTCTCTCTCTGCACACAGACCACTCTGTAGTGTCCAGCCTGGACACATGGAAATCTGTCCACACTGGAAGACTCCCAAACACAAAACTCCATGTGCCAAACACACCTCCATTACATAGCTGTAAGCACACCCATGTACCTATCACATGGCTAGTCACGTGATTGTGACATCACCCCAGGTTCTCAAGCTCACAAACACAAACACAGGTAAAAGGGGTACAGTGAGCACCCTCACTTGGAGGTATATGGGTAGCAAGACCCTCCCATCTCTCACAGCTACCTATAATCCGGACCCAAATGTGAACAACAACTACTTAGTGCTTACGTGCACTAAAGGAGAAATACTTTGGGTTACATCACAGGGAGCAGCCATCCCTGTGATACATACCTCCCATTAATTATGCATCCATTAGTCACGCTACATACCTCCCCCCTCTGCCTAAAGCCATGGGGCTTGGCACTTTCTCTTACCCGACCAAAGACTCTTCTCGGTCATCCCTGATAGTTAAACCATCTGTCTAAGTCGGGCCCTGCTACTGAACCCTTTTGTAGGCATCCGTCATCCAACTTCATCATGTCCTCTGATAGAGATGCCCCCTTGACAGACAACCAGCATCCCCAGATGTCCATTTGGTGTTGCGATTCCCTTGCACCCATACCTCTTGTCTGGACTGACTCTTTGTCACCACGTCTGCTACAGGGTCTCCCGCCTAGGTCACTTAGCCCTCAGCTAACTGAGGCATCACTACTTCTACCTCTTCCATCAGGCCACCTTCTGCTATCTCTCTGCTGGCCATGTCTCCTATAGTCTTTATTGCCCGGAGAGCAGTCCTTCAATTTGTCTCTATTTCCTCTGTTAGCTTCAGCTTGAAGACTTCCAGTCTTTAGAGAACCTCTTTGTCTCTCTATACCGCGAGTTGAAGGTGGCGGCCATCTACTTCCCATTTGCTGCAGCTCTCTATTGATCTGCCCTCTCTCAAGTTTTAGCTGTTCTATCTCTTTCAGGTACGCCATGCAATACTCCAGAAGCATCCGGATATTCCCAAGGCTCTCCATGGATTCGACAACGAGGAATGGCACATCCCATCTTCACCCACAACCTGAACTTTGCCATCAGCCGGAATCCTCACTCTCATCACACTGGATCTATTCACAATCTCCTGCATCACTTTCCGAAGTCTTCCGATGACTTCCCTCACCAGACATCTGGGCACTTGAACTATGTCTTCCACCAATCCCAGATGACTTTGAGCTTTTCTTGCATGCTCCAGACGTCGAGCGGCTTCCTTATTCTTCAACATGATCATCTATTTCGTGCAGAGGCATTGTAGATGCAGATCCCTCAGGACAGCCACCCACTTCACTGTGATTTCTCTAGTCGATAGTATGACCAACTGCTGAGTCTCTGGGGCCCAGAATACACTACATGCATCTATTGGCTTTCTAAAGGCCTCATGCACATCCTCACTGGCACACGCTTCTCGCATGTCTTCGGGTACCTCTATTATGCACTTGAAAACTGAAGTCTCACCTTCTTGGACAGACTGTTGGACCTCCTCGTACTGAGAGTAAGTGCAGTTTTCCAAGACGTCGACCTCCCTTGTGTGGCCATCTGTGTGGCACTTCCCCTGCTGGATTTCTTCCTCTGTGAAGGCCCCTTCTTTCGTCAGCCTCTCCTGCTCACTCCCCTTCATTGCGATCAGACGGAGAGGACAGTTCGACTTCCCGGTCATCCGTGTGTTTCTGGAGCTTGGCATTAGCCTCCTGATGTATCTTGAGCTCTCGGAAAACTTTATCCCACTCCTCTGCCAGGCAGCGACGCTCATCCTCTCTTTGGACAAGCTCCTGCTTATGCTTCTCTTGGGCCTCTCTGAGCACCTCCATATCTTCCAACAGGGCATTGTTCATGGTTTGACATGCTGACAGGCAGGGCCGGCTCCAGGTTTTTATGGGCCCCGGGCGAAAGAGCCTCAGTGGGCCCCTTTAACACAGACCACGATTCATGATGCACAGATACTGCAGAGAAATATAGGTATAGTACAATGCTAAACACTTCACTTCTTCCATTACATGACTGATATCTATTGTAAATTGTACAATAGCTCAAAAACCGCCAAATCCTCACAGCGCACAGTACAGACTGGACAGTACAGTCCTCCATACAATATTATGGGCACCACATAGTCTCCCCCTCATCACCCATATAATACCCCATGCAGGATGTCACCCCCCATCCACCATATAATGCTCCATACAGAATACTGGACCCAATATAATGCTCCATACAGAATACTGGACCCCATATAATGCTCCATACAGAATACTAGACCACATATAATGCTCCATACAGAATACTGGTCCTCATATAATGCTCCATACAGAATACTGGACCCCATATAATGCTCCATACAAAATATGGAGCTCTCCTCTGCGCTGTACTGCGTTCTGCACTGTTACGGCTCAGGAAAGGGCGCTGTGGAAAGACTCCCCATTATCATCATGATTGTCTCCCCATCATCATCATTGCCTCCTTATCATCATCATTGCCTCCCCATCATCATCATGGCCTCCCCATTATCATCAATGCCTGCCCATCATCATCATCTCCTCCCCATCATCATCTTCTCCCCATCATCAATGCCTGCCCATTATCATCAATGCCTGCCCATTATCATCATCTTCTCCCCATCATCATCAGTGCCTCCCCATTATCAGCAATGCCTGCCCATCATCATCTCCTCCCCATCATCATCAATGCCTGCCCATCATCATCTTCTCCCCATCATCAATGCCTGCCCATTATCATCAATGCCTGCCCATTATCATCATCTTCTCCCCATCATCATCAATGCCTCCCCATTATCAACAATGCCTGCCCATCATCATCTTCTCCCCATCATCAATGCCTGCCCATTATCATCAATGCCTGCCCATTATCATCATCTTCTCCCCATCATCAATGCCTGCCCATTATCAGCAATGCCTGCCCATCATCATCTTCTTCCCATCATCAATGCCTGCCCATTATCATCAATGCCTGCCCATTATCATCATCTTCTCCCCATCATCATCATCAATGCCTCCCCATTATCAGCAATGCCTGCCCATCATCACACACAGACAGCACACAAGCACTCTCTCACATACATACACACACACATACACACACACACACATACATACATACATACATACACACACAAAGCACCGCACTACATACTGAGACACACACAGAGACACGTCTTACCTGCCCGGCGTCCCCGCGCTGTCTGCCACAGCCGGCCGCTGAATGATGACGTCATTCAGCGGCGCTGCTGTGAGAGGAAGTGCCGTGCCCCCTGGAGCCCGGAGCTGCGGCAGCGGAGGCACGGGAGAGGTAAGTATTGTGCCAGCTGATGTCGGGGCCCTGAGCAGGCGGGGGCGGGGGCGGGTAGCGGTGCTGACACCGCTCTCCTCCGCTAACGGGCGCGGGGGTGCCAGGCTGCGAGTGGGCCCCCCGCCTGCTCAGGGCCCCGGCACTTGCCCGGGTGTGCCGGATGCTGACGCCGGCCCTGCTGACAGGTGACCTCTGAGCTCAGAGACTTCCTTCTCCAGCTCATCCACTCTGTGCTCAATCGCTTGTCTTAAGACCCTTTCTCGCTCAACTGTCTCTTTCACTGTATCTTTAAGCAGCTCTATCTCGTGGTCCTGCTCTTTTTTGGCCAGCACATGTCGCACCATCACGTCTTTAATTCGTTTTTCAAATGGGCTCTCTTGCCCACCCACAAGCTGCCTCTTCAGAGTTCCGCCTGTTCCTGCATCCGCAGATTCAACTCTCTCTCGACTCACGGTAACTTCAGAGAACTCGAGCTCTTCAGCCTTAGGTACTCTGGAGCCTTCATCATACTGAGCCATTTCACCCTTTCCGGGCATTGCAGATGTAGGTCTACTACAGGTCTGTTTTAATTCCAGCCCTAAATCTGTGCTGGGATTTGTCAGAGATAAAGTGACCTCCTTATCAAGGACAGTAACCTGATCTGTACCTGACCCTGACTCTTCCTCATCCCTCTTCTCAGAAGGTGTAGCCTGCCCCGCCTTTCCGCTGCCCCAGCGGCGAGAGGAAGATCTGCCATTTTTACTTGGCTCCACCTTACTGCACTCTCTTTCCCTTGCGTTTGAGTTACAGTCTGAATTGGAGTCACCCCCACTCACCCAGTCATCTTGGAACAGCCAGTCCCCACTTAAACCGGTGTTAGACCCCTTTCCTAGAGCTACCCCATTTCCCACGGTCACAAGTTTGGTCACCCCAGCTGAGTTCCCAAGTTGGTCAGACCCACACTTTCTTCCGGTCTCCCGTAACTCTGGACTATCGACCTTAGGTGGCGCTACCTCCTCTTCTTTATACATCACACCACCCAGAACCACTACAGCCGCCTGCTGTGGTGGGGCTCCCTTAGGGTCATTCTGGCTCCCTTCTGAGCAATCAGATACTCCCCTTTCCTCCCACAAGTCCCAAAACCTTTCAAAGTCCATTCCTATTACTACAGGGTATGGCAAGTCTGGGACTACACGGACATCATGGCTGGAAACAATAGTGGGTGTTTCAATGATTACCCTGGACACCGGATAATCCCTAGCGACCCCATGAACGCAGTGGACTTCCATCTTCCTTCTGGGAATCAAATAGAGAGGGAGTGTGGCGCTCACCAGGGTCACCAGGCTCCCCGAGTCCAGAAGTCCAGTCACACACTCTCCATTTACTTCTACAGAACAGCTCTGTGACATCTTGTCAGATGGAAAGTCAGTACAACATCTTGGACATGCGCTGTTCGGACACCGATCCCGGAAACAGTCCATCGCCCATTCGCCACCACCCCTTTTTGGGCCACCACCCCTATTTGGGTTGCCACCCACTTTTGGGACTCCACCCTCTTTTAGGTCACCGTCCCCTTTTGGGACTCCACCCCTTTTGAGCCACCATCTCTGTTTGGGTCACCACTCCCTTTTGGGACTCCACCCTCTTTTGGGCAACCATCCCTCCTTGGGGTGCACACCGTGGCCTCCCAATGTCCCTCTAAAGGCCCCTCACCATCTGTGCATGGCAGTCTATCCGCCCCAACAGTTCCTCGCAGCGAGGCTCCTATGGGTTCTACTGCAGCTCTTGCTGCTGCAGAACCTCTTGCTGCAATCTGTTGCCGCAACTGCAGCTCCTGCTGCTGAACCTCTTGCTGCAAGGCTCCATACTTGATCTGCACGGCTCTGCAAACCTCCAGACGGCCTTCAGTCTTTGTGGCCCTGCTGAGCCACAGCAAGCTGACTTGAAGGAAAAAAAAATTCCGTGGACCTGCCGGTACAATGTCCGTAAGACCTTCAGCTTTAAAGAAAAAAACACAGTCTCTCACTGACCCCGGTCAGCACAACACGGACTCATGTCCGTTACCTCTTGGTGTCGGCCACACAGGTTCCTGGAGGCCTCTTCTCCTCAGAGGTATCCCAAAAACATTTCTCACTGACCCCGGTCAGTATCACTCACGGTTTTCAGACCGTCCACTCTGGAGGTATCTCACAGACCTCCTTCCTCTCCTCTGGCTCAGACTAGCCAGCACTGTAACATGTGCTTCTTGGACCGTTGCCCGCAGTCTAGCACCAATTGTAAGGATTGTACTCACTCAGATGCGTAGGAGGAAACAGGAATCATGTTTTCTTGCAAATCCATGTGGGTTTATTTGCTTCATAAACCACCAAAGCACCAACACACGGTAAACAGTCTTTACATCAGGTAAAACACAGCATCAGTGTCCACTCGGAGGTATATGGGTAGCCAGACCCTCCCATCTCTCATAGCTACCAGTAACCCGGACCCAAATGAGAACAACAACTGCTTAGTGCTTACGTGCACTAAAGGAAAAAATACTCCTGGTTACATCACAGGGAGCAGCCATCTCTGTGATACATACCTCCCATTAATTTTACGGCCATTAATCACGCTACAGTACCAAATATTAAGTTCTCTTTTTCTATTGTACCAAATATTTATTTCATGCAATAAAATTAATTATGCTAAAATCATACAATGTGATTTTCTGGATTTTTTTAGATTCTGTCTCTCACAGTTGAAATATACCTATGGAAAAAGTTACAGACTTCTCCATTCTTTGTAGGTGGAAAAGTTGCAAAAATCGGTAGTGTATCAAACACTTAGTTTCCCCACTATATAACACTACAAAAAAGAGTGCGAAATTTGTCTGTATTCGATTACTCATCCATACTGTTTTACATGCTTTCTGTTACATGTCGGTGTTATATAAAAATTGAAAAAAACGTAAAAAAAAATGTTTATAGATTCAATGATTCATCCAAACACCGTAATGCCTTTCTTATTACATTTCACTGCTATATTAAACTCTAAGAAAGCTTCCAAACATTTTTAAGGATTTAATGATTCATGCATACATTTTAACGTGCTTTGTGCAAAACTACGGTGGGTTAAAATCCTGGCTGCCGCACTTCATTTCCTCAGAACTACCAACCCTTATCCTTGGAGACTTCAACATCCCCATTAACAGCCCTACTTCCACATCTGCATCTCAGCTTCTATCACTAACCACTTCTCTAGGCCTCTCACAGCTTTCAACCTCTGAGACACACAAGGATGGCAACACCCTTGACCTGGTCTTTGTCCGCCTCTGTTCAATCTCCCACCTAAATAACTCACCGCTTCCACTCTCTGACCACAACATTCTCTCCTTCATGCTCACAAATCCTCCACCACCCCAGCGCACTCCTACCTACCACACATTCAGAAATCTACAAGCCATTAACCCTCAGACACTTTCAGACTCCCTACACTCATCGCTGTCCCCAATCTCCTCTTTTTCCTGTCCTGATCTGGCTGTTCATCACTACAATGACATTCTTAAAAGCACCCTTGACCAAGTAGCATCGCTCACCCTCAGAACCTCCAAACACACAGTAAAACAGCCCTGGCTCACATTGCAAACTCGACTTCTTCAGCGATGCTCTAGGAGTGCTGAACGCCTCTGGAGAAAAACCCGCACACCAGAAGACTTCATCCACTTTAAATTAATGTTAAGAACTTATAATGCTGCCCTTCACCTCGCCAAACAGACCTACTTCACCACACTGAGCTCCTCACTAGCCAACAACCCCAAGAAACTTTTTGACACTTTTCACTCCCTCCTCAGGCCAAAAGCACAAGCCCCTATCACAGACATTTGTGCTGACGACCTGGCCTCCCACTTTATAGAAAAAATAGATACTATCCGTCAGGAAATCTGCTCTCAACCACCAAGTGCTGTGACTCCCATCCCACCCTGCATTTCCCCTGGCTCACTTTCCACATTTGATCCCATCACAGAAGAAGAAGTCTCCAGACTCCTCTCTTCCTCTCGTCCGACTACATGCACTACCGACCCCATCCCCTCACATCTCCTCCAGTCTCTCTCTCCAGTTGTCACAACTCACCTAACTACAATCTTTAATCTCTCACTCTCCTCTGGCATTTTCCCATCCTCCTTCAAACACTCCATCATTACTCCATTACTAAAGAAACCCGCTCTTGACCCTTCCTGCACAAACAACTACAGACCGGTCTCCAATCTCCCCTTCATCTCTAAACTTTTGGAGCGCCTAGTCTACTCCCACCTCACCCGTTACCTCTCCACTTACTCCCTCCTAGACCCTTCACAGTCCGGCTTCCGCCCCCTACATTCGACTGAAACTGCACTCATCAAAGTGACCAATGACCTTCTTACAGCAAAACGTAACGGCGACCACTCTCTGCTCATTCTACTCGACCTTTCTGCAGCTTTCGACACTGTTGACCACTGTCTCCTACTGTCTAGGCTCCGGTCACTAGGTATTAAGGACACTGTTCTCTCCTGGTTCTCCTCCTATCTTTCTGACCGCTCCTTCAGTGTTTCGTTCTCTGGCTCCACGTCATCTCCTCTTCCTCTCACTGTCGGTGTACTCCAGGGCTCAGTCCTTGGCCCCCTTCTCTTCTCTCTCTACACGGCCCCAATTGGACAGACCATCAGCAGATTTGGCTTTCAGTACCATCTTTATGCCGATGACACACAACTATACAAGTCATCCCCCGACCTTACCCCCGCTGTTTTACAGAACACCACCGACTGTCTGTCCGCAGTCTCCAACATCATGTCCGCTCTCTATCTGAAACTTAACCTCTCCAAGACTGAACTCCTTCTGCTCCCGCCGTCTACTAACCTCCCTAAATCAGACATTTCACTCTCTGTGGGCGGCACCATAATAACACCCCGGCAGCAGGCTCGCTGTCTGGGTGTTATGTTTGACACCAATCTCTCCTTCACCTCCCATATACAATCTCTTGCCCGCTCTTGCCGTCTACACCTAAAGAACATCTCTAGAATCCGCCCTTCTCTCACCATGGAAACAACAAAAACCCTCACTGTAGCATTGATCCACTCCCGCCTGGACTACTGCAACGCTCTATTACTTGGCCTCCCCATTACTCGACTATCCCCTCTCCAGTCCATCCTTAATGCAGCAGCCAGGGTCATCCATCTGGCTAATCGGTACTCGGACGCGTCCGCTCTTCGCCAGTCCTTACACTGGCTGCCCATTCATTATAGGATACAATTCAAAGTACTGGTTCTCACCCACAAAGCTCTCCACAGTGCAGCACCCCCCTACATCTCCTCCCTCATTTCTATCTATCGGCCTAACCGACTGCTGCACTCTGCAAACGACTTTCGACTAACCTCTGCACTAATCCGTACCTCCCACTCCCGACTCCAAGACTTCTCTCGCGCTGCGCCAATCCTCTGGAATGCTCTACTCCAAGAAATTAGGACTTTCCACAATTTGCATGGTTTCAGGCGCTCCCTCAAAACACATTTGTTCAGAGTGGCCTATCACATTCACTAACCAAAGTCGTTCTATGTTTAAGTGTGTATGTGTAGCCCATTCACTATCTCCATCCATCCCTCACTCCCTCAAGATGGCTGGACCATCATTGTAAATGCACCATTCTATATACACACCTGTACTTTGTATCTCCCCCACCTCATTGTAGATTGTAAGCTCTCACGAGCAGGGTCGGCTTATTTTGCTTTAATTATTGTATTGTTAACGTTGTTACCTATGACTTGTGTTTTGAAACTGTTAAACTGTAAAGCGCTGCGGAATATGTTGGCGCTATATAAATAAAGATTATTATTATTATTTAAGAAACATTTGCTATGGTACTGTTCACAAAATATTTTTGGTAAAGAAATTGAATATTGTCATATATCCTGTAGAACCTACTTAGTTTGAAATTTCAGTGGTTTGAAATAAAATCCAAAATTGGCCTGCTACAGGTGTACACTTTCTTAATATTTTAATGAGGCCATCCAGTTGTTGCCTTCAAGATTGTATAGATGACCCTGCTTGTAATTTTTGGAAGGCTTTGCATGCTGCATAACTTTTAGGAGTGTAGGAGTATTACAACTAAACTTTTCTCACAATATTTGAATGAAGTATAAAGTTTGTTACTCGAAACGAGCATTGGGTCTATCACATGGGATCACCTATTAGCACTTCCTCTAATGATGTACCTCCATGGAAATCAAACCCATATGTGAAGTGCATCCATAGCATGTTGGTCTTCCTAGCTTTGCATGAGTAGAGAGCTGTCTACTGCAAGTATAGCCCATAAGAGCCACCCATATAATCACTAAATTAATATCAGTTTCCCTGAGGAGATCTTACCATGTTAAGGCGCTAGTGCAGTTCAATGCTCCCTGGGGACCGCCCCAATGCGCGTTTCACGTTTGCTTTCTCAAATGGGTTTGTCACTATTTGTCATATCTGCCATTTTATGTGTGGGAAAATTGGTCTCCGGTGTGTCAGCGCGTGCGGTCGTCGGCCCGCAGCGGAAGTACCCATCACGTAATGAGCAACAATCAATCAATTGTTGTCAGCTCCTGTGGTGGCCAAAGGAAAACCATGAATAGAGCCAAAACAGCACAACTCTCTTCATTATATAGTGGCTGTTACTGAGAACTGCAGATCAACTCCTATTGATGTGAATAAAAACCGAGTTTCAGTTCACAGCTGCAGGTGCTACAGTGTGAACGGAGATGTGTTTACATTTGTTCTCTACCAGAGATGAAAACAGCTGATCACTGTGTAGTGGACTTCTTGTGTGACAATAAAGGTTAAGTAGTAGTGCACAAGAGAGGCATAGCCAGGCTATCATAACAAGTGGAAACACTTATGAGTAGGCCCCTAATCAAGGTAACCATGTTTCCAAATACAGAAGCATGCAATAATTGCAGTAGCTATAGTAGGTACCTGAGCAGATGACAATGCACTATACAAAGACCAAGACCAATATTACCACCATACAGTTATATATATATTTATATAGATATCATAGAATGTTAGAGTTGGAAGGGACATCAAGGGTCATCATGTGCAACCCCCTGCTCAATGCAAGATTTACTAAACCATCTCAGACAGATGTCTGTCCACCCTCTGAAGACTTCCATTGAATGAGAACTCACCATCTATCATGACAGTCTGTTCCAATCTTTGATCACCCTCACTGTCAAAACGTTTTTTTTAATATCTAATTTGTATCTTCTCCCTTTCAGTTTCATTTCATTGCTTCTCGTGTTTCCATGAGAAAATGATAATCCTTCTACACTGTGACATTCCTTCAGATATTTGTAAACAGCTATTACGTCTCCTCTTAGACTTCCTCTTTGCAAACTAAACATTGCTAGATCCTTTAACCGTTCCTCATATGAGATACTCTGCAGTCCATTTACCATCCCGGTAGCTCTTTTCTGAATTTGCTCCAGTTTTTCAATGTCTCTTTTAAAATGTGGTGCCTAGAACTGCACACATTATTCCAGATGAGGCCTGACCAAGGGAGAGTAGAGGGGGATAATTACTTCACGTGATCTAGACTCTTCTCTTAATACATCACAGAACTGTGTTTGCCTTTTTTGCTGCAACACACTGTTGACTCACGTGTAGTGTTGAGCGATACGATAATGCAAATATCGGCTATCGGCCGATATTAGCTCTATCGGCCTTTCGATAATTCGTTTCGATATTTTCGTCTTATCGAATACCGGAATCGGATTTGTCACTGTCACTGTCTGTGTCCGTCGGTCGGGTCTGTCACTGTCAGTGTCCGTCGGTCGGGTCTGTCAGGAGTCAGCGGCACTTACCTGGCAGAAGATCTCCGGCGGTCACGGCCTGGACTGCTTCATGGCCGCCATCCTCTTCTCCCCGGCGGTCACATGCAGTTTCTCGCGATAACTGCAGTGACTGCTGGGTAATCCCGGCCGTAAAGCAGTCAGTCCGATGACGTCACCGCCGGGGAAGCAGGTAATCAGCTGTGCTGCGCCGGGATGACAGGCTCTGCCTGTCATTGCGATGTAGCAGAGCTGGATCGTCGTGGGACTATCGTTACTATGGACTGCGTCGGACAGGTGGTATACTGTTGGTTTGTTTTTTTTATTTTTTACAGGAGATCGATGGCGTCGCAGGAATGAGAGTATAATAAAAGAAATGAAAACTGTGTTGTCTCTTTTTATTTCATTAAAATACTTTTTTCTTGCTTTGTCTTTTTTTTATGCATTTAATAACTTTGGGATTAATAATGGATCGGTGTCTTATTGACGCCTCTCCATTATTAACCGGGCTTATTGTCACCGTGCAATCAACGGTGACATTAACCCCTTATTACCCCGCTTGCCACTGCTACAGGGCAAGTGGGAAGAGCCGGGTAAAGTGCCACAATTGGCACATCTTTTGATGCGCCAAATGTGGGGCTGCTGTAGCCTGGTATTATCAGGCTGTTGAGGGCCAAAATCCATGGGCCTTGACAGTCTTTTAATACCAGGCCGCAGCAGTCTGCATTTTACTTGGCTGGTTAACAAAAATAGGGGACCCCTACGCCGTTTTTTTTTCGAGGGGGTCTCCTATTTTTGTTAACCAGCCAAGCTAAGCAGACTGCTGTGGCCTGGTATTATCAGGCTTGCAAGGTCCATGGATATTGGATCCTTACCAGCCTGAAAAACCAGGCCTCAGCGGTCTGCTTCATCTGGCTGGTTAACAAAAATAGGGGGACCCCACGCCAATTTTTTTCGAGGGGATCTCCTATTTTTGTTAACCAGTTCCCTCTGACGTCACTGATTGTGTCCCTGGCTGACCTGAAGTGAAAGTGGAAAGCAATCAATTAAGCTTTCCACTTCCTCTCCTGTCAGCCAGGAGAGGAACTCATTCATTTGGGGGTTTACTGTGAGGCTGCAGTATTAGCTGCGGTCCCTGCAGTAAACATTAACCCTTTCTGAAGGATTACACCGTGGGACCTGACTGTACATCGGATTGGTAAGAATAATTTTGCTTTATTATTTTATTTTTATTACAGGAAATGGTTTTAGCAGGAAAATAAAATATGGTCAAAAACTGTGATTATTTCATTAAACTTCTTTTTTATTAAAGTGTGTGTGTTTGATTTTTCTTTTATACAATAGGATTAATAATTGATAGTTGTCTAATTGACAGCTCTCAATTATTAACCTGGCTTAAAGTGACCTTTCAATTGCAAGGTCATTTTAACCCCTTATTAACCCATTCGCCACCGCTACAGGGCAATGGGAATAGACGGGCAAAGTGCCAGAAAGGGCAAATCTAATTAGAGATTTGCCCTTTCTGGGGTGTCTGGGGGCAGATGTTAGTAGCCGGGGGGGGCCAAAAATAATGGTCCCTCTCTGGGCTATTATTATCTGCCCCCACTCACTGGCTTTGTCTGTCTGGTTGCGAAAATAGGGCGGGAGCCCACGCATTTTTTTTCAGCAATTTTACACCTCATATATATATATACATGTCATTAAATTTGTGACACATATATATATATATTTATATTTATAGTTCATACACTTCTACATAGTATAATAGCCGCTAATTCAATTGCCGGCTTTTGTGAAAATGCAGAACCCGACATGAAATGACTCTTGGTTTACATAGAGTTAACCATGTCTTTTCATGTAGTTTGATATCTGATTTGCACAAACAATTACATGAGTGTAAGTGTGCAAAATTTCACAGCTGTAGGGGTTAATTAAAGGTGTAAATTCGTAGCAAAAAAGTCCGTTTTTTTTACAACGAATTTACACCTTTAATTAACCCCTACAGGTGTGAAATTTTGCACACATAGACTGATGTAATTGTTTGTGCAAATCAGATTGCAAACGACATGAAAAGACATGGTTAACCCTATGTACACCAAGTGTCATTTCATGTCGGGTGCTTCTGTCTTTTCACAGAAGCCGGCTTTACCCGGCAATTGAATCAGAGGATATTTTACTATGTAGAAGTGTATAAACTATACATATATGTATATATATATGTCACAATGACATATATATATTTATATATGTATTCTATGTGTGTATATTTAGTGTTTACAAGGAAATAAAGGTTTTTTTTAGTTGCGATATTTTGTTCCCATAGACTTACATTGGACTTCCGGTATCGTAATCGGATATCGACGATATTTAGTGCTATCGGCGATACAATTTCGATACGATATTTTTAGATATCGAGCAATATCGCTCAACACTACTCACGTGTAGTCGATAAAATTTAATTTTCGTTTTTCCTGCCCAGATGTAGAATCTTGCATTTCTTCCTTTTAAATACCATTCTATTAATCGCTGCCCATTGTTCAAGCTTAGCTAGATTCTTCTGAATACTTTTCTGGTCTTTTCTAGTATTTTCCCTCCTAGCTTTGCATCTTCTGCAAATTTGATTAGTTTACCTTCAGTTCCCTTATCTAGATCATTTATAAAATGAGTACAATGACAGAGCCATGAGTACGATGAGTACAGTGACAGAGCCAGTCATGAATCCACCTAACCGTAGCCTTTTCAATCCCATACTTGGAAATTTTTTCCATAAGCATAGTATGAGATACTTTATCAAGTGTTTTACTGAAGTCGAAACATATTATAACTACTGCATTTCCCTGATCCACAAAGTCAGTAATTCCATCATAGAAGGAAAGTAGATTAGTCTGGCATTACTTGTTTGTTAAAAACCCATGCTGGCTCTAGTTAATTATGTATGCTTATCCAACTATTTTCATACACGCTGTTTAATAATTTGTTCAAAGGTCTTTCCTGGTATAGAAGTAAGGCTCACTGTCTTGTAATTTCTTGGTTACTTTTTTGAAGATAGGGACAACATTTGCCCTTCTCCAGTCTTCTGAGACTTTTCCTGTTTTCCAGGATTTTTTAAAGATTCTGGCTAGTAGTTCTGCAATTTCCTCTGATAACTCTTTCAGTATCCTAGGATCAATGTGAATACTTTTCCGCCCAATGATGACAAAAGTATTCTCAGAGTGATACCTTTATTGGCTAACCAGAAAATAATATGTTTGCAAGCTTGTAGAGCACAGGGGCTCCTTCTTCAGGCAGGATTACAAATAGCTTAAGAAGCAGCTGTCATGCTCTCCTTGTATTTTGGATTACAAGAGAAGGAAGACCAGCGAGGACTCAGACTTTAAGGTTGGACTTCAGAAATGCAGATTTTAATGGACTCAGAAAGAGGGTAGGAAAGGTCCGATGGCTTGATGTTCTAAAGCTTAAGCTATTTGTAATCCTGCCTGAAGAAGGAGCCCCTGTACTCTGAAAGCTTGCAAACATATTATTTTCTGGTTAGCCAATAAAGATCACTCTGAGAATGCTTTTGTCATCATTGGGAGGAAAAGTATTCACATCGATTTTTCTGGCTAATACGGTACCACAATATAATTTATTACTGTACATCAGTATCCTAGGATGTAATTCATCTGGACCAGGAGATTTAAATTCATTTAAATTAGCTAAGTGTTTCCTCACCATCTCTGTGTTTATGTTTAGTGTGGCTTCTTTTGCTCCTTTCATGGCACCATGAAGATCAGTTGATGTTGCATTTGCTTTCTTAAAGAATACAAATGCAACATAAGAATTTATAGGTTTGGTCTTTTCAACGTCATTTTTACCACTTCACCCTTTTCATCCTGCAAAAATCATATAGCATCTTTGACTTTTCTTTTGCTTTTGACATACCCCCAAAATCCTATTTTTGCTGCTTTAGGTCTCCCTTGCAAGCCATACTTCATTACAGGCTTTAGCTCTTCTAACTCTTGCCCTGCATTCCATGCAAACAGCATTATATTCTTCTTTAGATATGCCCCCTCTTTCAATTTGATATACATTTATTTTTTCCTGTTCAACAAGCGATTAAGTTCTGTGTTCACACTAGTTTCTTTAAATGCTTCCAATTTTTCCTTCTTTTTGGGATTGTTATCGATTGTCCGGTGAGACTTTCACTTAGCAAAATCCCCCATCCTTCTTGGACTTTTCTGTCCTTTAGAACATCTAGCCATTGGACCTTTCCTACCCTCTCTCTGAGTCCATTAAAATCTGCATTTCTAAAGTCGAATCTTAAAGTCTGAGTCCTCGCTTGTCTTCCTCCTCTTGTAATCCAAAATACAAGGATAGCATGATCGCTGCTTCTTAAATTCCCGGCCACCGTTACTTCCTCAACCAGATCCTCCTATATATAGATATATACATTGGGTTTGGAAAGTATTCAGACCCCTTTAAATTTTTCACTCTTTGTTTCATTGCAGCCATTTGGTAAATGCAAAAAAGTTCATTTTTTTTCTCATTAATGTACACTCTGCACCCCATCTTGACTGAAAAAACAGAAATATATAAATTTTTGTAAATCTATTAAAAAAGAAAGACTGAAATATCACATGGTCATAAGTATTCAGACCCTTTGCTCAGTATTGAGTAGAAGCACACTTTTGAGCTAGTACAACCATGAGTCTTCTTGGGAATGATGCAACAAGTTTTTCACACCTGGATTTGGGGATCCTCTGCCATTCTTCCTTGCAGATCCCTTCAAGTTCCGTCAGGTTGAATGGTGAAAGTTGGTGGACAGCCTTTTTCAGGTCTCTCCAGAGATGCTCAATTGGTTTAGGTCAGGGCTCTAGCTGGGCCAGTCAAGAATGGTCACAGTGTTGTTCTGAAGCCACTCCTTTGTTATTTTAGCTGTGTTCTTAGGGTCATTGTCTTTTTGGAAGGTGAACCTTTGGCCAAGTCTGAGGTCCAGAGCACTCTGGAAGAGGTTTTCATCCAGGATATCTCTGTACTTGGCCACATTCATGTTTCCTTCAATTGCAACCAGACATCTTGTACCTGCAGCTGAAAAACACCCCCATAGCATGATGCTGCCACCACCATGTTTCACTGTTGGGATTGTATTGGGCAGGTGATGAGCAGTGCCTGGTTTTCTTCACACATACCGCTTAAAATTATCACCAAAAAGTTCTATCTTCATCTCATCAGACCAGAGAATCTTATTTCTCATAGCCTGGGAGTCCTTCTTGTGTTTTTTAGGAAACTCTATGCGGGCTTTCTATCACGCTGTATAACAGTTATAGATAATGTCAGTAATCTATATCAA
>JARQOD010000002.1:179274043-179418813 GCA_033576555.1 Oophaga sylvatica
AATCCGCATGGTATGCTTCCTTATGTCCTTTTTTTAGGCTTGATTTGAATCACCCCCAGGAATCTAGACCCCGGAAGAATATCTTAGGGGAAAGAAAGGGGACGTTTCCCCTGTTTGAATGAATCCGGGGGATTCATCACCTTTCCATTGCGCATCCTGGCTATAAGAAATTAAAAAATTTAAAATTTGGTTTGGGAAAAATTCCACGAGCCTGGAAAAAGATCACACTTAGCCGCCCTTTAAAATTTTAAAGGGTTCCCGTTGGTCGTCAGGACACTATTTGCTGTGCACCCCCCTGAAGAAGGTGTCCCATTCCTTGAAGGGGGCAAAATGGCCAAAAAATTCTCAAATTGCCCACATCGTATTTCCCTCTCAGCCAAAGAAAACCTGCGGGGAAAAAGGGGGCCCAGGGATGCAAAATTCTTCCACCTTTTCTCTGAGAGAGTAAAGCCCCAAAAGCACAGTCTAAAGCATCCCCCTCTTTTAAAGAAGGCAAGTTTGGGGGTTGGGTTTAACTAAAAAAGGGTGCGGTGGAAATTTTAAATCCTTTAAACCCGGAAAAAGCTTCCTGGCTTGGGGGGCCAGGAGAACCAAAGACTGTTTCCGGGTAATTTGGGGTTTTGGGTGACACTCCTCAAAAAAATTCCAAATTGAAACGTCTATGAATTTTGGCAAACCCGATGAAGCGCTGCCCCCCTTCATTTTTCTGGGAATTGGCCAATCCTTGAGGCTTGGGTCTTGCTTCCATCCATACTAATCACTTGCGTAGATAGTACATACCCCAGAAATTGAATTTCGGTCCTATGGAATTCACACTTTTCAAGTTTGATGTAGAGATGGTTTTGTCTTAGGCGTTCTAAGACCATTCTCACATGTCCATGATGTTCCTCTGTGGAGTTAGAAAAAATTAGAATATCATCCAGATAAATCACCACAAATGTATCTAGGAGATCCCTGAAGATGTCATTCACCAAGTGTTGGAAAGTGGCTGGGGCGGTACTCAGACCAAAAGGCATAACTAGATATTCAAAGTGTCCATAGCGTGACCTGAATGCAGTCTTCCATTCATCCCCAGGTCTAATACGGACCAAGTTATAGGCCCCACGGAGATCCAGTTTAGAGAAAATTTTGGCGTGCCGCACTCTCTCCAACAACTCAGGGATTAAAGGCAATGGATAACGGTTTCTAATAGTAACCTTATTGAGTTCCCTATAGTCTATGCAGGGTCTCAGAGATCCATCTTTCTTCTTCACAAAGAAGATGGGTGCACCTTCGGGAGATGAAGAGGGGCGTATGAAGCCTTTGGCTAGATTTTCATCTATGTAGTCCTTCAAAGCTTTTAGCTCGGGCCCCGCTAGGGGGTAGATCTTACCAAAAGGTATCTCGGCTCCAGGCAATAATTCGATTGGACAATCATATGGACGGTGAGGAGGAAGCTGATCAGCGTTCTTCTTGTCACATAAATCCACATAGTCCTGGTATACAGCTGGTAGTTCAGGGACTGACATGGTTCCTTTAGGAACAGAGCAAGCTGAAACTCCTTGACTCATCTGTTTCTCTGGAAAGTGTAATTCCTTGGTCTCCCAGTTAATCGTAGGATTCTGCGCCTGTAGCCATGGTAGCCCTAGAATAATGGGAAAGTGGGGAGAAGAGATAAGCATAAAAGACATTTTCTCCTGATGATCTTTACCCATAAGGACCCTCAAAGGCTCTGTTTCCTGATCCACTGGTCCAGAGGTCAGCAGGGAGCCATCCACAGTCTCCATCTGTACTGGAGTAGCCTTCTTCACTGAACGTATCCCCTGTTTCAGAGCAAAGGAGATATCCATAAAATTTCCACTTGCTCCTGAGTCGATCATAGCAGAGCTAGACACCCAGACTGAGTCAACCCAGAGTTTGATGGAAAGGAAGCAATGAGAATTGTTTCTTTTACAACTCAGCTGGGACACCGCTGAGGAAACTTGAAAAATTGCAGCGTTTATACCGTCATTGTCCCCAGAACTAACAGAGTTTAAGTCCGAAAAATCAAGATCTCTTGCAGCAGATCTCTCTGGAATCTGAGGCTCGGACATGACAGAGCTCCTCTCGCAACACTCACAGTGAATGACTGCTGCAGTAGTCTTACGAGAACGGCTGGGGCAGTTTATAATGAAGTGCCCTGACTTACCACAGTAAAAACATAGATTTTCCTTTATACGATGTTCTTTGCGTGCATCACTAACCCGTCTTTGTAAAGAGTCCACCTGCATGGGTTCAGGTTCTGGTTCCCTTGTGATCCTACTCAAAGGTTCCTTAGCTGAGGAGGGAGGTAGTAAAAGGTTAGTGCGATTATTTTCGAACCATCTCTCTTGTCTGTGTTCAGTCAGACGAGCATCAATACGGATACAATAGTTAATAAAGTCACCTAACGCAGTGGGAGGGTCGGCACGAGCAAGTTCATCCTTAATCAGTGGAGACAACCCTTTCTCGAAAAATAGATTTTTTGGCGGAAGTGTCCCAAGTGGTATCAAGAGCCCATCTCCTGAAATCCAAGGCATATTCGGCTACTGAACGCTTACCTTGGCGCAAAGTTAACATGGCTGCTTCAGCTGTTGCACCTCGATTGGGGTCATCAAACACCTGCCCCATGGCTGAAATAAAAGCATCAAGGTGATTCAAACAATCATCCTCAGTCTCAATCAGATAGTTTGCCCACATCAAAGCCTTATTGGTAAGCAACATGATTATAGTAAGCACTTTGGATCATTCAGTGGGAAATTGTGAAGCATGTGCAGAGAAAAATAGATTGCATTGGTTAATAAATCCCCTGAATTTCTCACGTTCACCGCCAAAACAAAAGGAGGTAACTTGGGGATCCCAGAACTCGGGGTTATGGCAGGAGCCTGGACTCGTTCCTCTAGAGCCTCAATCCTGGCTCGTAATTCCTGGGTAGTTTGTCCAAACACTTGCAAATTATGATTAGTGAGGTCCTGTATTCTTGCAAAACGGGTCTTTATAGTCTGTATATCTGCAAGGATTGTATCAGTCACTCCGCAAAGCTCCTTTATGCGGGCCTCCATCTTCCAGATCTTTTAAGGCAGAAGTGCTGGAAGGAGAAGAGAAAAGGAAAAAAAAAAAAAAACAATAGTGTTTACCTGTGGTAACACTCCAGAGTAACATTTAAGGGAATGCGCTCACCTGGAATGATTGTGAGAAGTCACAACCACTGTCATCACAGAAGGTATTAAACGGACATCTGATATCCACAGTCACAGCAGACACGGCTTTCCCAGACCCAGCAGACACTAAACATTGGCTCCTGAATCTTGTCATGTATAGTGTACAGTTCCTATAGCGTCTTGTGCTTGGGTGCGAGGAAAACACATGAGACACAGGTTGATATGAAATGACTTGTATTACTTCATACAAGCATGCAGAAAAGGTCACACAGTTTGCAGGAACAGAGGCAGGAGACACAGCAGGCCAGAGTAACTTCAAGCTCTACAATAACTCTCCAAAGCAGGTTCAGGATCTCTTCTCTGTACCGTAATTCCTCTGCAAACATGGATTCACCAGACAGCAGGTTTCCAGAGTCCAAAAGTGTTCCAAAGTTCCTCAGTAGGAAATAGCTGGAGTCCAAAATCCTAGGTTTCCAGGAGTCAGGTCACAGGCTGACTGAAGCTTGATTCAGGAGCACTGATTGTTCAGCTGAGGCTGCTTAAGAAGCAAGAGGAGAGAATCAGGGCGGGAACATGAAAGCTGGAACCTCCATATTAACTGAGGGCAAGATAGCTGCAGCAAGACAGAAAGCAAAATGGCCGACGGAAAAACTGAGTTTCAAGGAACATGTCAAAAGAGACAAAGAACCTTACACCGCCAGTTGTTTGCTCGGAAGTGCTGTTAGCACAGTCAACACTTGCTCCTGTGTTACTGGGGTTCAGTAATGTCAGCTGTTCCCCTGCTGTGTGAACGGCAAAATGTCCTGCTGCCTCCACCCTGTTCTCTTCTCATCCCTGGGCTCCAACACCGCCAGTTGTTGCTCGGAAGTGCTGTTAGCACAGTCAACACTTGCTCCTGTGTTACTGGGGTTCAGTAATGTCAGCTGTTCCCCTGCTGTGTGAACGGCAAAAAGTCCTGCTGCCTCCACCCTGTTCTCTTCTCATCCCTGGGCTCCAACACCGCCAGTTGTTGCTCGGAAGTGCTGTTAGCACCGTCAACACTTGCTCCTGTGTTACTGGGGTTCAGTAATGTCAGCTGTTCCCCTGCTGTGTGAACGGCAAAAAGTCCTGCTGCCTCCACCCTGTTCTCTTCTCATCCCTGGGCTTCAACACCACCAGTTGTTGCTCGGAAGTGCTGTTAGCACAGTCAACACTTGCTCCTGTGTTACTGGGGTTCAGTAATGTCAGCTGTTCCCCTGCTGTGTGAACGGCAAAAAGTCCTGCTGCCTCCACCCTGTTCTCTTCTCATCCCTGGGCTCCAACACCGCCAGTTGTTGCTCGGAAGTGCTGTTAGCACAGTCAACACTTGCTCCTGTGTTACTGGGGTTCAGTAATGTCAGCTGTTCCCCTGCTGTGTGAACAGCAAAAAGTCCTGCTGCCTCCACCCTGTTCTCTTCTCATCCCTGGGCTCCAACACCGCCAGTTGTTGCTCAGAAGTCTGTTAGCACAGTCAACACTTGCTCCTGTGTTACTGGGGTTCAGTAATGTCAGTTGTTCCCCTGCTGTGTGAACGGCAAAAAGTCCTGCTGCCTCCACCCTGTTCTCTTCTCATCCCTGGGCTTCAACACCGCCAGTTGTTGCTCGGAAGTGCTGTTAGCACCGTCAACACTTGCTCCTGTGTTACTGGGGTTCAGTAATGTCAGCTGTTCCCCTGCTGTGTGAACGGCAAAAAGTCCTGCTGCCTCCACCCTGTTCTCTTCTCATCCCTGGGCTCCAACACCGCCAGTTGTTGCTCGGAAGTGTCATTGGCACGGGTACTCACTCCTGCCCAGACTGGTTACAGCACGCCATCTGTTTCCTGTCAGTGTAAACGTCACTTACCCTCCAATAAGTTGTCCTGTCGTGTTGCGGTCGGGTTAGCCGACTCTATGGTGCCTGGAGTTTAGGTGCTTCCTATGTGTGCTGCGGGATATGCAAATAAAGGCTGTTTCCGTTGTGACAATAGGACAATCACCCACTGTAGTACTGTGGGATTCGGTAACTGCAGCCGGCTCGCGGCCTGTCAACTTAAATTTCCATGGGTACCTTCTGCTACCCGTCCGGGTTCCAGTACCGTCAGCTGGTTCTCCGCAGTGCCTTTGGCCTAGGTGCCTCCATCTCGGTATCCGAGTTCCAGCAACGTCTGCTGGTCCTTGGTAGTGCTTTGGAGCACAGGTACCTCCTGCTTAGTAACCGTGTCCCAGTAACGTCAGCTGGTCCTCGGTTGTGCCATTGGCTCTTTTCCTTCTGCTGCCCCTCCGGGTTCCAGCACAGTCAGCTGGTCCTCGTTACTTGCATTGGCTCTTGTACCTTCTGCTACACTTACAAATTGAAGATTTTTTAAATGTTTTTTTGGGTAATCACTCTGGATCTCCAACAATGAAGACGACGACCCTGATGACCACCCCGAAGAAGATGACGACCAAAAGGACGACGAGCATCAAGTCAACCAGCCTAAACACCATCACAAAGAAGAAATAAAAGATTACCCAACAGGACTAAGAAGGTTAAGACAAACTACAAGATACAGAACAAGAGACTGAAGAACAATAAGCAGAAGATCAAAAAGCAGAAGAACATGAAGTATAAGACCAAAATGAAGAGCAAAATATATGCTCTAAATTATAAGCAGAAGAAGACTAAGCAGTGTATGGGGGTGAGTCCGTTCCTCCTCGTGCTGCCCCTGGAAAATGCCTGCTGCTGCAGGCTAAACTGAACACGGACAAATACTGTTGTAATTTAAATCTTTTGTGACAGCAAGAACGGAAGGATGAAAAATTCATACTTTGACAGATTACAAGTACAGAAATCTCTGTCACAAATAAGAATATGATGAAGAAGATGAAGTACAATATGAAGAAGAATAATAGTTTAATAAGAAGAATATGAGTAATGTTAACAAAAAGATGAATAGCAAGAAGCTTAAGAAGAAGATAAAGAAGGTGAAGATGAAGAATAATTTGATGAAAAAGATGATGCTGCTGAAGATTATGAAGGAGAAAGTGTGTCAAAAGTTAAAAAGGTGAAGAGCATGGAAGTTGTGAAATATACATATTTGCCAAAATAGAAAAAACGTTAACAACATTGTCAATTTCTTCATCAATCCGAACATCTTTAAAAAAACAAATATTTATGCTATTCCATTTGATTGGGTTAAACATCTATGCCTTTAATGTCTCCTCAACCTTCCCCAATACATTCTACATTACTCTTTGTTGTTTTCCTTCATGTACAATTAACCAACAAGGCAAGAATGGGGTTTTTTTAATTCCGATATTTTGTTCCCATAGACTTACATTGGATTTCCGTTATCGGTATCGGGTATCGCCGATATTTTTTGGGTATCGGCGATACCATTCCGATTCCGATACTTTTGGATATCGGAAAGTATTGCTCAACTCTACTGAAGACCAATAGATTGGCGCAATGACAGATAAAACAACTGGCCCATCATGTCAAATATACTGTCGTTGGTGCTGCTGCATTGGCTACTTTTTATTGCCAGAGTGCTGTCACAAGCAGGGGAGCATTAGCTCTGCAAACAGAGAGGAATTTCTTGGTAAAACATCCAATCAGCATTTTCTCTGCGAATGATTTGCCGAACAGGTAACACAGCTGTATCCTAATAATATGTCACTTTGAACTCCCTTTTGGAAACCAGAAAAAACTTTTATGGCAAGCTTCTAAAAACATTGCTATCCTTTAGTCATTGTTTTGCCTAATGGTAACAAAATGCCTGTCATCCCATATGCAAGTCAGCCTATAGCTTGCCATGCTCATTAGAGCAACAAAGAGCCCTGTTCATTCACGTCCATTACTTTACTGTGATGGTTGGTTGTCATGGCTAGGCTTGTCATCATTTCTACTCTGTCAGTCTCGTCCACTAACTATGACAATTCATTGTTCACCTCCACATACACCTGCTGTTGTTGATCCTCCTTCACCACCACTTCCTGCTGCATATAACATGGACCTTGAGGGTCCCCAACACACTCAGGGTCGCGATGAACATGTACAAGTTGCTTTCCTTCCTTTATCCCTTGCACCTATCTAGTATTTTTTTTCCAGGATAAATATTAATGGTATGACATTATTGATGCCACAGTGGTTCATACTGACAAATTTTGTAGCCTCTTCAAAGGGCCTTAGCAGGCAGCACACATCATGAGCTTCAAATCTTAAAATAACCAACTTGCCCAGTTTGGCTGCAGCATAATATATAATCTGTCACCTCTTTATACTGCTCACACAGATGATCCAAAATCTGCATCATAAAATTCCAGCGAGTTGAAACATCACAAACTAGATGGTGATGAAGTCTGGTGGTGCAATGGAGAAGGAGTACGAGTCGTACTTGATGTACAATAAGCAGTAGTGGGTAATAACAGTGATGGAGGTGAGGACACTGATCAAGTATTACTTGAGGTTGCGGCTAAGCTAAATGAAAGACGAGCGTGAGAAGGGGAAGAGGGCAACTTGATGTTTGCTCTGATTGCTCGTCAACTTGCTATTCCCAATTGAGCAAGTGAGGTCACTTCATGTGGTGATGAAGAGCTGTAGCTGTTAATCTATGCAAACGGGAAGTCCACTGCTTAATTTCCTCCTGTAGAGACTATAGACTGCAAAAGAATTGTCTGGCAACAACCGGAAAAAGCATTCCCAAACACAAGAATCATCATAATTATCATCTTTGCCATTCCTTATTGGGGAAACAATTGCCTCTGTGTGGGAAATGGGTTATGTTCCTTAGTATCCCTTTCATTTGATTCCCACCTTGAGATTTACCATAGCCCAGAGTGCTGCTACTACTGACAGTGCCCCACAAGCATATAGTAGAAAAACACCTCTTGGTTGTGCTCTTGAAGAAATCTTTTTGGTCTATAATTCTTATTCCAATGATGAGTGGCTCCTATCCTGCAGGTCACTTTCTTGACTGCATACTGCAGATTGCAAATGAACTAGGAAACCACTAGGAAAACACTGTCGCCTGTCGCCTTCCATTATTTCCATTTAAACTCTCCATTAGAACAAAGGCCACATATGGTTGGTTCCCTTGTAGCTTAGCTCTCCCCCTGCACGAAAATGTCTCATGGACTTAGATTATAGATACTCTTTTTGCTGCTCCACAATGGTCACATCTTCCTGACCTCTGACTTCTACTCCCAGATGCAGCTGTCATTGACCTATGCTATCCAGCACATGTTACAACTGTAAATCTACAAACTTAATTGGTCATGCAATCAGCTAAAGGTAGTGGGCAGAGGGTACATGGATACACAGAGGTTTAGATAAACCTCTATAAAGTAAGTACCCTAAGCCAGCGAGAAATGAATAGGCAAGGTTTTGATAGTTAGTAGCCTCCAAGAGACCCACAGCATCACAGTATAATGGCAAAAAATCCAGTAGTCCCGTTATGCACAAATGAACTCTGGTGGTCTGGTGGTCCCAGATCAGCAAATTGTTGTGACACTTATGTGAAAAAAAAAAAAAGTTACTTGTGACACTGAAAAATTCGGCTGTATCCTTAGGGCCCCGTCTCACATAGCGACAAACCAGCGATCCCGACAACAATCAGGATCGCTGGTGTGTCGCTACATGATCGCTGCTGAGCTGCCAAACAGGCAGCGATCAGGACAGCGACACTGTGGGTAACGTTGCTTAGTTACCAGCAGTGTACGTTGGATACCAGCGCACTGATGCAGGGAGCTGGTAACCAAGGTACATGTCGGTTTTCCAGGCACAGCCCCGCGCCTGGAAACCCGAAGTGTACCTTGGTTACTAGTAGATCGCTGGTCTCCTGCCTGTCACACGCAGCGATGCGTGCTGGCCAGCGGGAGACCAGCGATCAAAAAAAGTCCTGGCATTTCTGACACGACCAGCGATTCACAGCAGGGACCTGATCGCTGGTATGAGTCAGACATAGCGAGATCGCTGCTGAGATCGCTGTTTAGCAGCGATCTCGCTAGCGATCTCGCTATGTGAGACGGCGCCCTTAAAGTGTATTCCCCCTTACAATCTGATTATTCTACTGTTGTGGTTATCTAGAAGACAACAGAATGCAGTATCAGGTAAACTTATATTCAGAGAACACAAAGCTCTATAGGTTAATAGGATTAGAAGTGATCATACTGGTGTTAACTGTTTACTCTTACTTTTTAAATGTAATCTACGGTTGGTCATGTCCTTTTCTCACCATTTCCTGTACACATGTCTTTTTCTCTTAACATACATTGAACATTCCCCTGAATTCATTTTAAGGATGCTATGAGATTTTCAGAAATAATTGATGCATAAACAAACAAGAGCTCATATTATTAACGGACGTGCAAAAACCAGAATGATGACAGGATAACATTATCAGTAATCTTTATATCAAAAATCCATCCAGCTGTAGTGGATCATTCAACAGCTGTTCCCTAAGTGAAATTATTTTATCAAACAGCTTCCAAAGTGGGGATCAGGCAAGTTAAAGTTTATACATGTCAAACTGCAGCTTCTTGAGGAACGTTGCCATTCATAGCTCATCAGTTTCATTTACATGTCTCCATTTTTCTTCTTGTTTGTGCCAGAGACCCATTAGAAAATTACACTTCAAGAATACGAATGTTTGACATAGAAACATAGCTTACTTTACTAGTTATAGAAACAGGTATGGTCCTTAAAAATCTGCATTTTTATTGCATATAACATACAGTACAGACCAAAAGTTTGGACACACCTTCTCATTTAAAGATTTTTCTGTATTTTCATGACTATGAAAATTGTAAATTCACACTGAATGCATCAAAACTGTGAATTAACACATGTGGAATTATATACTTAACAAAAAAGTGTGTAACAATTGAAATTATGTCTTATATTCTAGGTTCTTCAAAGTAGCCACCTTTTGCGTTGATTAGTGCTTTGCACACTCTTGGCATTCTCTTGATGAGCTTCAAGAGGTAGTCACCGGAAATGGTCTTCCAACAATCTTGAAGGAGTTCCCAGAGATGCTTAGCACTTGTTGGCTCTTTTGCCTTCACTCTGCAGTCCAGCTCACCCCAAACCATCTCGATTGGGTTCAAGTCTGGTGACTGTGGAGGCCAGGTCATCTGGCGTAGCACCCCATCACTCTCCTTCTTGGTCAAATAGCCCTTACACAGCCTGGACGTGTGTTTGGGGTCATTGTCCTGTTGAAAAATAAATGATGGTCCAACTAAACGCAAACCGGATGGAATAGCATGCCGCTGCAAGATGCTGTGGTAGCCATGCTTCTTCATTATGCCTTCAATTTTGAATAAATCCCCAACAGTGTCACCAGCAAAGTACCCCCACACCATCCCACCTCCTCCTCCATGCTTCACGGTGGGAACCAGGCATGTAGAGTCCATCCGTTCACCTTTTCTGCGTCGCACAAAGACACGGTGGTTGGAACCAAAGATCTCAAATTTGGACTCATCAGACCAAAGCACAGATTTCCATTGGTCTAATGTCCATTCCTTGTGTTCTTTAGCCCAAACAAGTCTCTTCTGCTTGTTGCCTGTCCTTAGCAGTGGTTTCCTAGCAGCTATTTTACCATGAAGGCCTGCTGCACAAAGTCTCCTCTTAACAGTTGTTGTAGAGATGTGTCTGCTGCTAGAACTCTGTGTGGCATTGACCTGGTCTCTAATCTGAGCTGCTGTAAACCTGTGATTTCTGAGGCTGGTGACTTGAATAAACTTATCCTCAGAAGCAGAGGTGACTCTTGGTCTTTCTTTCCTGGGGCAGTCCTCATGTGAGCCAGTTTCTTTGCTGCGCTTGATGGTTTTTGCAACTGTAAGTTTTCCCAATTTTTCGGACTGACTGACCTTGATTTCTTAAAGTAATGATGGCCACACGTTCTTCTTTACTTAGCTGCTTTTTTCTTGCCATAATACAAATTCTAACAGTCTATTTAGTAGGACTATCAGCTGTGTATCCACCAGACTTCTGCACAACACAACTGATGGTCCCAACCCCATTTATAAGGCCAGAAATCCCACTTATTAAACCTGACAGGGCATACCTGTGAAGTGAAAACCATTTCCGGTGACTACCTCTTGAAGCTCATCAAGAGAATGCCAAGAGTGTGCAAGAAAAATATTTAGACTTGAGAGTCCTCAGTGGTTGATACCTTTTAATGGCTAACTGAAAAGATGGTAACAAATTGCAAGCTTTCGAGACTACTCAGGTCTCTTCATCAGGCATAGACTAATACAACATCTGAAGAATCACATATTTATACACAAAATAGCACAGAAAAAATGCAATAGGTAGGACAAGTGACATGAAGCAGAACTGTCATTATGGCAGAGGGATTAACATAAATATGACTAGTTCATAGATAAGGAGTGAAGGTTTTATTACCCTCTGATTGGGGTCTGGTATTGTGTTGTGATGACCCTAAAAGGTCAGGGAGGCAGATTCCTTAATTGTTGTAGAACGACATAAAACTCTGGGATATATTCAGCCCAGCACTAAGAGTGTCAAAGGTCATCATAAGTTTATATTCCCAGACTTTTCTATCCTTCTCAGATTTGAAGTTAGATTTTAATACAAGTAATTCCATATCTGTCATGCTATGACCGGGCATACAAAAGTGTTTGGCCACAGGTAAATCCATTCTTTTTTCTCTTATCGTGTGGCGATGAGAATTCATCCTTGTTCTCAGTTTTTGCCCGGTCTCCCCCACATACAGACCCCCAGTTGGACATTTAGTACATATAATTAGGTACACCACATTAGATGTGATGCAGCTGAAAGTACCTGGTATCTTGTAGTCCTGATGGGAGTTGGGGATCTTTATCCTGTCCGTGGTCATTATAGATGTACAGGTCTTGCATTTCTTTTGTCTGCAAGGAAAGGTTCCTGCAGCTGTTGGGGAGGACAGGGAGCTTCTGACAATGATGCTTCTTAGATTTGGGGGCTGCCTAAAACATAGTAGTGGGGGTCTGGAAATATGGATTGTAATCGGGCATCTTTTTGTAGTAAAGGTTGTAGTTTCCGTGCAGCTCCCTGAGTGTGCAAAGCAGTCATCAAAGCAAAAGGTGGCTACTTTGAAGAACCTAGACTATAAGACATAATTTCAGTTGTTTCACACTTTTTTGTAAAGTGTAATGTATAATTCCATGTGTTAATTCATAGTTTTGATGCCTTCAGTGTGATTCTACAATTTTCATAGTCATGAAAATACAGAAAAATCTTTAACTGAGTAGGTGTGTCCAAACTTTTGGTCTGTACTTTATACCCATGTATAAGCCGACCCCTGTATAAGCCGACCCCCTTAATTTTGCCACACAAAACTGGGAAAACTTATTGACTCGCGTATAAGCCTTGGGTGGAAAATGCAGCAGCTACTGGTAAATTACAAAAATAAAAATAGATACCAATAAAAGTAAAATTAATTGAGACATCAGTAGGTTAAATGTTTTTGAATATCCATATTGAATCAGGAGCCCCATATAATTCTCCATACAGTTAATGATGGGCCCCATAAGATGCTCCATACAAAATACTCCCCTTATAATGCTCCATAAAGGTTAATAATGGCCCCATAAGAAGCTCCATAGAATAATATGCCCCATATGCTGATCCATAAAAAGTTATGCCCCATAAAATGCTCCATATATTTTATGCCCCAAATGATGCTCCATAGATTATGCCCCCATAAGATGCTCCATAGATTATGCCCCCCTAAAATGCTCTATAGATTATGCCCCCCTAAGATGCTCCATAGATTATGCCCCCTAACATGCTCCATAGATTTTGCCCCATATGATGCTCCATAGAATATGCCCCCATAAAATG
Organism: Oophaga sylvatica; assembly: GCA_033576555.1. Classification (NCBI taxonomy): domain Eukaryota; kingdom Metazoa; phylum Chordata; class Amphibia; order Anura; family Dendrobatidae; genus Oophaga; species Oophaga sylvatica. The sequence goes on from JARQOD010000002.1 coordinate 179,287,024, forward strand.
CTCCATAGAATATGTCCCACATGCTCCATAGATTATGCCCCCATATGCGCCATAGATTATGCCCCCATAAGATGCTCCATAGATTATGCCCCACATGCTCCATAGATTATGCCCCCATATGCTCCATAGATTATGCCCCACATGCTCCATAGATTATGCCCCACATGCTCCATAGATTATGCCCCACATGCCCATAGATTATGCCCCATATGCTCCATAGATTATGCCCCATATGCTCCATAGATTATGCCCCATATGCTCCATAGTATAGGTCCTTTATGCTGCCGCTGCTGCTGCAACTAAAATAAAAAATGACATACTCACCTGTCTTCGCTGGGGGCCAGGTGCCGGTGTCCTGAGCAGTCGGGGACACAGGCGCACTATGGGGGACAGGTGCCGATGTCACCGCTCGCTCAGGGCCCTGGCACCTGAGATATTTACCTGTGCCCGGTCCACCGCTGCGTGCTGCTCCGTCTTGCAGGTCCTCTTGTCAGTGTGTGCTCAGGCAGAGGGCGCAGCACGCACTAACTACATCATCGCGCTCTCTGACCTGAACATTCACAGCCAGAGGACGCGAGGACACAGCGACAACCCCATTTATAAGGCCAGAAATCCCACTTATTAAACCTGACAGGGCATACCTGTGAAGTGAAAACCATTTCCGGTGACTACCTCTTGAAGCTCATCAAGAGAATGCCAAGAGTGTGCAAAGCAGTCATCAAAGCAAAAGGTGGCTACTTTGAAGAACCTAGAATATAAGACATAATTTCAGTTGTTACACACTTTTTTGTTAAGTATATAATTCCACATGTGTTAATTCATAGTTTTGATGCCTTCAGTGTGAATGTACAATTTTCATAGTCATGAAAATACAGAAAAATCTTTAAATGAGAAGGTGTGTCCAAACTTTTGATCTGTACTGTATATATAATATATATATATATATATATATATCTAGTGTAAAAATCTGTGTTTATTGTTTGCAGTTTGAACAAATGTATTATCATTATGAACACATGCCCTAATTAGTCGCCCTGCACATTATGAGGGTATGGCACCATTTGTTGTTTTAAATACGTCATGTGTTTATTGTTAGCTATTTTATGTCTAAGGCCTCTTTCACACATCAGTTTTTCGGCATCAGGCGCGATGCGGCGTCTCGCCTGATCGCCGGATCCGGTTATTGATATCTAAAACCGGATAAAACAGATCCGTTTTTTTGCCGGATTATTCTAACGGATCCGCCGGAAAGCCGGATCCGTCTCATCCGGTGTATCCATTTTTTTGACGGATTACACCGGATCCGGTATTTAAAAACGCCCTTTTTGGGGTTAAAAACATGATTGGCTACTGAAAACATATATATACACTGTTCCTATAGCTCATCTTGTTGTATAGGAGCAAGTGCCGGTTGGAGAGAAGAGCAAGTTTATGCTGAAGATGGACGTTGTGATAGGAAACATTCTGAAGAATTTGGTGGATTTCACGGTGGAGGCGAATCGTCTGAAAGCGATTGTTCTGGAGAAGGAGAGAAAGAGACTGCAGCGACAACGTCGACGACGCCGTTTCTGGATCCACCCCTTCACAGCCCAGAGAATGACACGTGGGGTGTTTTCTACACTGTACATAGAGCTACGAGGAAACCCACAGAAATTTTTTGCGTGTCTTCGCATGAAAATTGAGAACTTTGATTTGTTGGTGGAGCGTGTTGGAGACCTCATAAGAAGATCGGACACCTATTGCCGCTTCTCCATTTCACCGGTGGAGCGTCTGATGGTGACTCTTTGGTAAGCCATATTTATTGCATCTGCTTGGTTCAGAGCACACTTGTCCTAGAATATTGTTGCTGGTAGTTTGTATACGGCCATCTGACTCAGCTTGAACAATTGGAGATACTATAAAATAAATGTATTTTTATAGTATCTCCAATTGTTAAAGCTGATGTGTGGTACGTAATGCTGTGATTTTAAACTTTTTTTTTGTTTATACACAGATTCCTGGCAACTGGAGAATCTCTTTCCTCACTGCATTTTCAATACAGACTTGGGATTTCCACCATCTCTGGAATTGTGAAGCACACATGCCGTGCATTGTGGGACTCTCTAGTTGCGGAATTTCTACCAAAGCCCACAACAGACAGTTGGATTGCAATTGCAGAAAAGTTTCTTCAAATATGTCAGTTTCCTAATTGCCTGGGCGCTGTGGACGGGAAATATATCAGGATTGGAAGCCAGCAGGATCTGGATCCGAATATTTTAATTACAAGAAATATTTCTCCATTGTCCTCATGGCCATCGCTGACGCAGAATACAAATTTATTGCTGTAGATATTGGTGCTATGATTCGCCTCTCAAGTTTTCAAACTTTCAGCAATGGGCCGTCAGCTGTATGGAAACAACTTCCATTTCCCACCCCCTAGACCGCTGCCTCAAACTTCTGGCCCACCAATGCCTTTTGTTTGTGTAGGGGATGAAGCCTTCCAGCTGTCAGAACACCTGCTAAAACCGTACTCCAGCAGAGGATTGACACACACCAAAATAATTTTTAATTACCGCCTCACAAGAGCCAGAAGAATGGTGGAGTGCGCTTTTGGGATTCTGACAGCAAAATGGCGTGTTCTATTGACCGCTATCAACCTAAAAACTGAAACTGTGGGCGAGGTAATCAAAGCTTGTGTGGTTCTACACAATTTTGTCATCAGCAAGGAACAGATTTCCATTGAGGAACACTGTGAAGAAACCACCTTGCATGATTACCAGAACGTTACCAATAGAACTTCTGTGACTGTTTCCCGAATGAGGGACAAATTTGCCGAATACTTTATGTCCCCTGAAGGAAGAGTAGAATGGCAGGATGACAGAGTTTAATAAACTGCTCTGTGACCTTTGTACCTTCTGTACCCACATTTTACCTTTGACAACCAAATTTGTCTACCTTCTAGTGTATTATGTACAGTATGTTACCTTTTGTCCAAAGTTGTGTCCCTGGTTGTGTGTTAGCAAAGTATTTCACCTTTTAAACAGAGTTCTGGACTTTGTTAGGTAATCCCCAACAAGGTACAGAACTCTGTTTGAAAGGTGAAATACTTTACACAACCAGGGACACAACTTTGGACAATAGGTAAAAATGTTTTACCTTTTACCCAAAGTTATGTGCCTGCTTTTGTATAACCAATAAATTTTACCTTTATTTTACCTTTGACAACCAAAATTGTCTACCTTCTAGTGTATTATGTACAGTATGTTACCTTTTGTCCAAAGTTGTGTCCCTGGTTGTGTATTAGCAAAGTATTTCACCTTTTAAACAGAGTTCTGGACTTTGTTAGGTAATCCCCAACAAGGTACAGAACTCTGTTTGAAAGGTGAAATACTTTACACAACCAGGGACACAACTTTGGACAAAAGGTAAAAATATTTTACCTTTTACCCAAAGTTATGTGCCTGCTTTTGTATAATCAATAAATTTTACCTTTATTTTTTACCTTAGAAATAAATGACAGACAACCATTTTAATCAACCAAATAAACTTTTATTTTTTGAAAATGTTTAACAATATCAAAATGTTTAACTTCTTTGTTTTCAATGAGAAAAAGCTTTATTTTTTTCAATGTGAAAAGAATTTTTTTTTTAATAAAATTTTTTATTAAACACAAAATCACAGGTTTGTGTAATGTGGGGTGGAGACACTACTGGAGGGGCTGTGGGACCCTTCGACAGTGGGAGTGTGGAGAGCAGCCTGGGATGGTGTTGGGAAGGATCAGGTAAAAGAGGTGAAGGGGTTGAAAAAGAAATGGAATAGATGGAGAGGTGGGAGCCAGAACAGGTAGGTGGTAGAGAGGCGGATTGGGCAGGTAGTACAGGAGCAGATGTGGTTGGGAACTGGTATTGGGCAGGTTGTTGGTATGGGGCAGGTTGTTGGAAATGGGGAGGTTGCTGGAAGTGGGAAGGTTGCTGGAAGTGGGAAGGTTACTGGAAGTGTGAAGGTTGTTGGTACTGGGGAGGTTGGTGGTATTGGGGAGGTTGTTGGTATTGAATGGGAGGGGGAGGAGGGACGGTGGCTGGAGGGGGGGCAGGTGTGGGAGGAACGACTGAGGTGGGTGTAGGTTGGGAGATAACCTGCTGTAGAGCACCGTGGCACATATGCATTACATACATCTGCTGGGTAGGAGGTAGCGTATCCATGCGCTCGGCTACAGACCGGAAAAATCTGTGGTTTGGCGAACTTCTTGCTTCTGTATGCATCGTTTGCAGAAGTGTCTTAAGCTCCAGAATGCTGGAGCTGAGCTGATTAAAACCTGCAGCCATTTGCTCTGACAAGTGTGTGGCCCAGCTGCGCGTGGCACACATGTCTCCAGGAGAATGCACAGGAAAGGTAATTGTGAAGCCTGATATTCATTCACATCACACACATTTCCCAACACGGCCACCAGAGGGCCTATTAGACTATTTAAGTCAGTGTGACGTAGCAGTAGGGAGATTGTTTAGGGTGAAGTTGAGTTGAGAAGTTGGAGTTGTGGAAGGAGGAGAAGAGAGTTGGAGTCTAGTCTCGGAGGGAGAGGAGATAAGACGGAGACCTGACAGAGCTCTGGTAGCTCACCTTGTACAGAAGTGGAGGCTAGTACGAGTGGGCAAAGGAATCACTCTAGCCTAGTCAGAGTTACATCTGAATCTGAAGCATTTACCTCAGAGTCGGCTGCCTGTGTTCTCTAGAAAGTGGAAAGTGACTCTCGGAGCTACAGCGTGTATACAGTCTGACAGAACGTCCTGTGAGCTGCTCTGGACAGAGTTTGGAAGGAAAGAAGGAAGGGAACTACAGCAGTTATAACAACGAGGCAACTGAGAACAGGTCAGTGAGCATTGGAAAGAAAGCTGACAACTACACCCTCTGCTACCCGTGCTTATGTTAAGGGCAAGAGCAGGGCGACAGGTGAGTGGAGAAAGAAGGATAAGTGACCTAGGTGACAGATCACCTTCACTTAGTTAACCGGACACCGGGGTCCGAGGCATTGCTAGTACTTCACGGCTAGTGATAGGAAACACCGGAATCCTTGCTGGACTTCAAGTCACAGAAGGTAGCCCTAAGTGTTGATACGTAACTGGAGTCAGGGAGAACAAGGACTTTGAGCAGGACGCTGCAATAGGAGGACTTCGTTCTTTCCAACATCTGATTATCAGAGACAGAGAAGGCTCTACCACAATGTCGGCCGGGCGTAGCTGCTACATTAAGAGTTAAACTTGACTTCATGCAAGTTAGGACTCACATACACTTCAAGGAGAAAGGAGGCCTTACACCTGCTCAGCAATTCCCTGAATGTGCATTCTTCAACCTGACCAGCTTCCCGGGACATACCTGCCAACAACATCAGTAAAGGTATGGAAAGAGACTGACTTGTGTGTGACTGCATTATTCTCTGCACCCTGCAACACCATAGACTTTGAGGGAACAGTCCCACCTGTGGGGGACTTAACATCCAGCTGCCCCATAACATCCCCTCAGAAGATTCATCTTGCAGCGCTGGTCAAATTGATCAGAAACCACAGGTGGCGTCACGAACTATCTTTATAATCCCCTGTAAATATTCCCCCATTGCATGACGCCCAGGGTCACGGACTGAGTCCTGCTGCCAGTGACATTCCCCATAGACTTCCATGGGCTCGGTGCCGAGTACCCCATAACCCTGGAACCCCTGTATTTGGTGCGCGTCATCTTTGGCGTCACGAACAGGATCCGAATCTTACTGGATGTGAGTCCTGTGTGCCTATTGAACTGTTTTGTGCAAAAAGACTGTTTGCTATTTTTCTGATTTTTGGCGCCATTTTCCGCCATTTGCCGCCATATTCGCGCCCTGAGGCGCTGGTGAAGAAGGTGGGCGTGCTTTCGTGGGCGTGCACCCCCCCTGTGGCGCGAAAGCAATGGGCGCCCTCTCTAAATGCTACTATAATGTGAGAGCCTGCCCCACTGCTAAAGAGATCCGCCTCCTCTTTATTTTCTATGCCAAGAAGAGGAAGCGCAAATCCCGCCTCCACGGAAGAGACCAGATTGTTCCAGATGGAAAACACAGCCTGGCCTGGAGAGAGATGGCGGAAGGACAGGAGGTGCTGTGTGGAGGAGCGGTGGCACGCAGGCTCCGTTCCCCAGAAAAGCTACTACCTGTGCCGGAGCCGTCCCCAGTTCGGGACACTAACCAAATCATGCTGGAATTAGAGGAGGTGAATGCGGTGCTCAGGGACATGATCCAGCGCCGTGAAGAGATGGATGAGACGGAGAGAAGCTGGCGTGCCCGGAAACAGCGGCTGCTGTGGGACGCAATGCTCTCTCCTCCAGGAACGAAGCCATTACCTGTGCTCCCTGTGCCACCACAGCAAACGGCTGATGAGAAACCGGAGGCCGGCCCCGAAAGAGCTGATCCCGACTCCACCGATGAAGCGGCCGGAGGGAAGGAGGCTGAAGAGGCCCTGCCCAGACCGGAGTGCCAGCCAGGCCAGGAGGCCGCAGTGGAATGCAGTTCCCCGGTAGGGACACCGGAGGGGTCTCAGCCGTCCATGCCAGAGATCGACTGGGACGTGATGGAGTATCTGGACGATGTGACCTATGACATCCAGACCGATAACGAATGGGGACGCAGTGAGCAGGAGCAGTGACGCCAGCAAGAGCAGAGAGAGGTGCAGCAGTTCCGTCAGCGGTACCAGGCGGAGTTCCTCGCCGACAAGGAGAATGTCCGGAGGGATAAAGGTACGCTCCGGGAACCGCGGCGCCAGGGGTGCGTTAGTGAATTTAAGCTTCGCAAAGGCTGGGGATTCATCCACGAACCGGGCCTGTATCAAGGGGTATTTGTTAGCCGCCGAGATGTGGAGTCTCATCTGCCCATTGGTCACCCGGGGAGAGATCTCGTGAACGGAGACATCGTCAGCTATACGCGGCACTGGGGACTTAAAGGGTGGTATGCCTTAAACGTCACCCGTGTCAGCGACCCCGTCCCCGACGCCGGTAATGTACGTCATGCCTCAGTGTCCCAAGCCTCAGCAGCGTCAGCACCCGGCCGTGCACCAGCATCGCAACCTGCGTCCTCCTCTGCACCAAGATCCTATCCAGCATCACAACCTGCGACCGCTTCTGCATCGCGATCCACATTGCATACTGCGGCTCCTTCTGCAACGCAGCCGGAGTCTTACTCAACAACGCAGCAGGAAAGTGCGTTCAAAAAGGAAACAAAGAATGTGGCTACTCAAACGCAAATCGCAGGCCATGACCTTCTGGTAATGAGCTCCAAAGAACATCGTACACTTCCAGCCCCAGGAGTGGAAGATGTCACTACCATTTGCAAGGAAGAAGAAAACCAGTAGGACCCAGACAGGGTTTACTGACACTGTAAAAAGTTGAAGAAGTTGATGAAGAAGATTTGCACTTTATTGATATGTATGAAAAAGTTTACATAATTTGCTAAATGTGATGATGTTTGCATAGTATGCATAGAATACCCCAGTTGGGTAATGAGTACTAAAGTGTTAATGTGAAATATTGAAGTATTATTGTAATGTGATTTTCTAAATTTGAAATGTTCATATGCAAAGACTGCGTGGCTGTGGACTATGCCAGCCCAAAAACTTTATTGTAAATAGTTTGCACTTCGGTGCCCCATCTTGGTTTTACATAAAGCCATATTTATCTACCTCTGAAGAAAAACCCGTATGGTGTGGCCTAGAGTGAGGTCTGCAGCAATGAAGTCCTGCAGCCCACCCAGGACCCACGTGGGAGGTTTTTGGTGCGGGTCCTCCACAAGAATCTTGTCTTGTATATATTTATGTGAACAGTATTTTGATATTTTTCCTAATCTCCATTGTATACATTGTAACGTTCAAGAGTCCTTACCTCCCGCAAGAGATGAGTTAAATTGTTAATGTTATTATTATGCAAAAATGTTTTTCTTTTCTATTCCAGCCCGGGAGTGCTGAGATTAACTAGGGGGGGATGTGTGGCCCAGCTGCGCGTGGCACACATGTCTCCAGGAGAATGCACAGGAAAGGTAATTGTGAAGCCTGATATTCATTCACATCACACACATTTCCCAACACGGCCACCAGAGGGCCTATTAGACTATTTAAGTCAGTGTGACGTAGCAGTAGGGAGATTGTTTAGGGTGAAGTTGAGTTGAGAAGTTGGAGTTGTGGAAGGAGGAGAAGAGAGTTGGAGTCTAGTCTCGGAGGGAGAGGAAGATAAGACGGAGACCTGACAGAGCTCTGGTAGCTCACCTTGTACAGAAGTGGAGGCTAGTACGAGTGGGCAAAGGAATCACTCTAGCCTAGTCAGAGTTACATCTGAATCTGAAGCATTTACCTCAGAGTCGGCTGCCTGTGTTCTCTAGAAAGTGGAAAGTGACTCTCGGAGCTACAGCGTGTATACAGTCTGACGGAACGTCCTGTGAGCTGCTCTGGACAGAGTTTGGAAGGAAAGAAGGAAGGGAACTACAGCAGTTATAACAACGAGGCAACTGAGAACAGGTCAGTGAGCATTGGAAAGAAAGCTGACAACTACACCCTCTGCTACCCGTGCTTATGTTAAGGGCAAGAGCAGGGCGACAGGCGAGTGGAGAAAGAAGGATAAGTGACCTAGGTGACAGATCACCTTCACTTAGTTAACCGGACACCGGGGTCCGAGGCATTGCTAGTACTTCACGGCTAGTGATAGGAAACACCAGAATCCTTGCTGGACTTCAAGTCACAGAAGGTAGCCCTAAGTGTTGATACGTAACTGGAGTCAGGGAGAACAAGGACTTTGAGCAGGACGCTGCAATAGGAGGACTTCGTTCTTTCCAACATCTGATTATCAGAGACAGAGAAGGCTCTACCACAATGTCGGCCGGGCGTAGCTGCTACATTAAGAGTTAAACTTGACTTCATGTAAGTTAGGACTCACATACACTTCAAGGAGAAAGGAGGCCTTACACCTGCTCAGCAATTCCCTGAATGTGCATTCTTCAACCTGACCAGCTTCCCGGGACATACCTGCCAACAACATCAGTAAAGGTATGGAAAGAGACTGACTTGTGTGTGACCGCATTATTCTCTGCACCCTGCAACACCATAGACTTTGAGGGAACAGTCCCACCTGTGGGGGACTTAACATCCAGCTGCCCCATAACATCCCCTCAGAAGATTCATCTTGCAGCGCTGGTCAAATTGATCAGAAACCACAGGTGGCGTCAGAACTATCTTTATAAGCCCCTGTAAATATTCCCCCATTGCATGACCGTCCAGGGTCACGGACCGAGTCCTGCTGCCAGTGACATTCCCCATAGACTTCCATGGGCTCGGTGCCGAGTACCCCATAACCCTGGAACCCCTGTATTTGGTGCGCATCACAAGACTTTAAGACAGTTCTGAAATGATGCATTAAGATGCAAGAATTCGGGCGCATAGTTCTTTTCCTGACCCCTCTGCCGCAGCCGCCCAGTAGCCACAGGTGTACTAGAGGTGGCAGCAGAAGGGTGGGGTAAAGGGAAATCTATCTCCTAATCAGCAGCCTCATGCAATGCACTCGGCCACGATGCTGCAGCGCTGGTGGAGGGGACAGAGGGCTCACGTGTCTGGGAAGGTGCGGATCGGCCGGGGCTGTCAAAGGGTCCCTCGGTGCCGGTCTCCTGAGGGATCGCCCCAGAAGGGTACAACTCTGCGGGCGCCCGAGTGCTGGTCACCGTTCTGTGGAATAAAGAGAAAAAATAAAATTAATATACTGTTATTGAATGGCCCTGGCTGAAAAAATTTTTTAGTTAGACATGTTATCATTTTGTAAAACTTGGGGTGGGTAATATTTACCTTCTGGTGACCATTGTAACCCGGAGGAACGACAGGGCTTCAGCGTACTTGTATGTGCTCCTGCGTCCTCAAGATCCACTCGGGGCCCGCATCTCTTTGTTGAACTCCTTCTTGAAGCGATCCCTCACAGACCGCCACTGCTTCACAATTCTGTCCCCTGAAACAAGATCGCAAACATTGGTTAATATACACTACCGGTCAAAAGTTTAGGGTCACTTAGAAATTTCCTTATTTTTGAAAGAAAAGCAGTTTTTTTCCAATGAAGCTAACATTAAATGATTCAGAAATACACTCTATACAGTGTTAATGTGGTAAATGACTATTCTAGCGGCAAACGTCTAGTTTGTAATGCAATATCTTCATAGGTGTATAGAGGCCCATTTCCAACAACCATCACTCCAGTGTACTTACGGTATTTTGTGTTCGCTAACTGTGTAAGAAGGCTAATAGATGGTTAAAATACCCTTTAAAACCCTTGTGCAAGTATGTTAACACAGCTGAAAACCGTTTGGTTGATTAGAGAAGCTATAAACCTGACCTTCCTTTGAGCTTGTTGAGAATCTGGAGCATTACATTTGTTGGTTCAATTAAACTCTCAAAATGGCCAAAAAAAAAGAACTTTCTTGTGAAACTCGACAGTCTATTCTTGTTCTTAGAAATGAAGGCTATTCCATGCGAAAAATTACCAAGAAACTGAAGAATTCATACAATGGTGTGTAGTACTCCCTTTAGAGGAGTGCACAAACAAGCTCTAACCAGAGAAGAAAGACAAATGGGAGGCCCCGCTGCACAACTGAGCAACAAGACAAGTACATTAGAGTCTTTAGTTTGAAAAATTGACGCCTCACAGGTCCTCAACTGGCAGCTTCATTAAACAGTACACATTAAACGCCAGTGTCAACATCTACAGTGAAGAGGCGATTTGGGGATGCTGGCCTTCAGGGCAGATTGGCAAAACAAAAGCCAATATTCCTCTGTCCAATGTCTGTGTTCTTTTGCCCATATTAATCTTTTCCTTTCATTTAAGCCAGTCTTAAATATGGCTTTTGTTTTGCCAATCTGCCCTGAAAGCCAGCATCCCCAAATCGCCTCTTCACTGTAGATGTTGACACTACTCGGACCAGATCAATGAGGAGGTCCACGTTGAGAACCCCCTCCTCACCATCCGAAGCTGGAGCACGCTGTGAAGCCTGTTAAAGAAAAAGAGAAAAAATATACATTAGTCTCCAAACTACCAAGGAAAAAAAAACATGTAAATAAAAAAGTTAACCAAAAAAGTTTACCAAAACAAATTTAAAAAAAAAAAAAAATTACTTACATGATGGTGACCGCCGTGTTGCTCACGCCGACGACCCTGGGAGGCACTGCGATGACCTCTTTGCCGAGCACCATTTCCGGAACACTATAAAAAAAAAAAATTATGTGCTTGGATGTAGGCATATGTGTTTGGGTGCAGTGTGATGTCTGTACTAAATTGTTTTCTATGTGTTGTGTGTAGTGTGATGTTATGTTTGAGCGATGCATGCAGGAAACTTACGAATTGCGAGCCCACTCCGGGTATCTCTCCACCCCTTCGTTCTTCTCCTGGGAGCTCCTCTTCAGGTTCCATTTCCTGTTATAAATAAAAAGTAATGCCATTAATATATAAATAACAGAGATGCGATTGTGCAATAAAAAAAAAAAAAAACTCTAAACGCTGACGATGCGTCGGAGGGCTCCCAGAAGGAAACGTGTCCTGTGCTGGTGGCGTTGATGGCCGTCTTCTGCTGTGGAATAAAGACAAACAAAGGCCATGCAATATCAAGTGATATTGCATGGCCCTGGCTGGAAGGGGTAGTGTGTGATATTTACCGTCTGCTGTCTGCTGCTGTGCTCTCCTCACTGCCTGAACTGTCCCGTGCTGGCGTTGAGGGCCGTCTTCTGCTGTGGAATAAAGACAAACAAAGGCCATGCAATATCAAGTGATATTGCATGGCCCTGGCTGGAAGGGGTAGTGTGTGATATTTACCGTCTGCTGTCTGCTGCTGTGGTCTCCTCACTGCCTGAACTGTCCTGTGCTGGTGTTGAGGGCCATCTTCTGCTGTGGAATAAAGACAAACAAAGGCCATGCAATATCAAGTGATATTGCATGGCCCTGGCTCAAAGGGGTAGTGTGTGATATTTACCGTCTGCTGTCTGCTGACGTGCTCTCCTGCTCTTCTTGGGCTGGTGGTGGTACTGCTGACGTCAGCATTGTTGGTCGGCTTGTTCTGTGGAATAAGGAGAAAAAAAGGCCATGCAATATCAATTGATATTGCATGGCCCTGGCTGGAAGGGGTAGTGTGTTATATTTACCGTTTGGCCTCTGCTCCCATGCTCTCCATCAGCAGCCGCATCTGTTGGAGTCCTGGGGGTGTAGGTGCTCCTGGTGACCGGCTTGTGCTGTTGAATAAAGAGGAAAAAAAAGGACCATGAATATATTGATATTGCATACCCCTCACTGAAAGAGCTTGTCTGTGATATTTACCGTCTTGCATCTGGTCCCGGCTGCATCATGGCCACAGATTCTTGGGGTCGTGCTGTTGGTGGTGGTGCTGGTCTGACCTCCTGTCCTCCTCTCCTGCGGCTGGCTCCTCGGCGGCTGGCTCCATATCGTCCTCCTGCTTTCTTCGCTGGCTGCATGGTTATGGCTGAGGGTGGTCCCACAAACATTGTTTATATAGGTTGGCTGTGGGCTGGGCTACAAAACCCAAACCAGACAAAAAAAACGGATCTGGATGCCGGATCCGGCAAAGACCGGATCCGGCGCATTGCGGCGCTCATAGACTTTCATTGTAAAAAAAAAACGGAAGCGCCGGATCCAGCGTATCCGGCCTTTTCGCCGGAGACAAAAAACGTTACATGAGACGTTTTTCCCAGACGCCGGATTGAGACCTAACTTGAAATAGGGACCACAGGGCCTCGGTATGCATGGTTTTTGTGAAATGCGAAAAAAGATCCTGTATATTCTTGTGCCTCAGAAGTGTTTTTCACTTAAAAGTTTCCACTCCTGAAAACTCATTCTTTGCACCTTAATCTACTGCACATCCCCAAACAAGGAAAAAGAACTATAGCTGCAAAATACAATAGACAACAGTTGAGAGAGTAAAGTATGCTTAGGTTTTGTGGACATACACCTCTGATTTACACTACTTGTCATACAGTTACATATATCACCTACTGACTCAAGATAAAATATATGTTATTATAGTTTCATAGTTTTAAGGTTTAAAGAAGACTCAAGTCCATCAAGTTCAAAGTATAGCTGTATGTGGATCCACAGGAAGGCAAAAGTCTCATAAGACAGCTGCTAATTGCACTTACCCAGTGTTAAAAGAGCGCTCCAAAGAATGAACAAATGCAAGAACAACTTGCTTTGAATGTGTTCAGACTTTTGAGCTTCTTTAACCCCTTAACGACCGCCGATACACCTTTTAACGGCGGTCATTAAGGGTACTTAAACCACAGCGCCGTTAATTAACGGCGCTGTGGAAAAAGTGAATAGCGCCCCCAGAGGCGCATTTTCTCCGGGGTTTCGGCTACCGGGGGTAGCCAAGACCCCAGAGAACATGAATCGGGTCGGTTTTTACCGACACCGATGTTGCGATCGCCGTTATTAACCCTATAACGGCAACCGCAACAAAAAAAAAAAGTTGTGCCATTTAATTTCTCCGTCCTCTGATGTCATCGGACATCAGAGGACAGAGAAAAAGGGTCCCCGGGACCCTCATGTGGCCCCCGATGTCCTTTATGTGGCCCCAGGGCCCTCCGGTGTCCCCCGGGGCGGCGCGATGAAGAAAATGGCGGGCGCATGCTCAGTGCGCCCGCCGCTATGTGCCGCTGTGTCCTGGGGGGGATGGGCAAATATTATCTGGGGTCTCGGCTACCAGGGGTAGCCGAGACCCCAGAGAACATGATCCGGGTCGGTATTCACCGATCCCGGTGTTGCGATCGCATCTATGCAAGCATAGATGCGATCGCAAAAAAAAAAAAAAAAAAAGATTTCTCTCCCTCTGATGTGATCGCACATCAGAGGGGAGAAAATGAGGGTCCCCCGATCGCCCCCCCGTATACTTACCGGTGTCCTCCGTCCTCCCGCAGGCCCCAGGATCCCGGCGTCTTCTTCCTGCAAAAAAAAATGGCGGGCGCATGCACAGTGCGCCCGCCGATCTGCTTGGCGGCAGATTCAAAAATGTTTTCATTCATTCTCCAGAAAGTGCATTTTGATCACTGTGATAAACTATCACAGTGATCAAAATAAAAAAAACAGTACATAACCCCCCCATTTATCACCCCCTTAGTTAGGGACATATAATAAAAAATAGAAATTATATTTATTTTCATTTTTCTGTTAGGGTTAGGGTTATAATTAGGGTTAGAGTTATAATTAGGGTTAGGGTTAGCATTAGGGTTAGGGTTAGCATTAGGGTTAGGGTTATAATTAGCGTTATGGTTAAGCTGGGTTCATACTGCGTTATGGCAGTCCGTTAGACGGACTGCGTTACACCGCGGTATAACGCGGTGTAACGCAGTCCGTTAACGCTGCCATTCACCCCCATTTGAGGGCGCATCGCATTTGCGACGTGCCATCATTCAGTGACGGAGCCTCGGATGCGGGCTGCAGCGTCTGGGCTCCGTCACCGCTAGCGCAGATGAATCATCTGCTGATTCCTCTGCACTAGCGGGTATAGCATAACGCGATCGTGTTATGCTATACCGTTACCAGCCCGTCAACGCTATGTGTTGAACGGGCTGGTAAAACGCAAAATGAACCTAGCCTTAGGGTTAGGGTTATAATTAGGGTTATAATTAGGGTTAAGGTTACAATTAGGGTTAGGGTTAAAATTAGGGTTAGGGTTACAATTAGAGTTAGGGTTACAATTAAGGTTAGGGTTACAATTAGGGTTGGGATTTAGGTTAGGATTAGGGTTGGGATTAGGGTTAGGGGTGTGTTGGGGTTAGGGTTGGAGCTAGAATTGAGGGATTTCCACTATTTAGGCACATCAGGGGGTCTCCAAACACGACGTGGCGTTCAAAAAGTTAAATGGCGCTCCCTCCCTTCCGAGCCCTGCCGTGCGCCCAAACAGTGGTTTACCCCAACATATGGGGTATCAGAGTACTCAGGACAAATTGCACACCAATTTTGGGGTTCTAATTTCTCCTGTTACCCTTGGGAAAATAAAAAATAGCTGGCTAAAAAAATCATTTTTGAGAAAAAAAATGATTTTTTATTTTCACAGCTCTGCGTTTATAAATTTCTGTGAAACACTTGGGGGTTCAAAGTGCTCACCACACATCTAGATAAGTTCCTTAAGGGGTCTAGTTTCCAAAATGGGGTCACTTGTGGGGGGTTTCCACTGTTTAGACACATCAGGGGGTCTCCAAACACGACGTGGCTTTCAAAAAGTCAAATGTCTCTCCCTCCCTTCCGAGCCTGCCGTGCGCCCAAACAGTGGTTTACCCCAACATATGGGGTATCAGCGTACTCAGGACAAATTGCACACCAATTTTGGGGTTCTAATTTCTCTGTTACCCTTGGGAAAATAAAAAATAGCTGGCTAAAAAAAAATTTTTGAGAAAAAAAATTATTTTTCATTTTCACGGCTCTGCGTTTATAAATTTCTGTGAAGCACTTGGGGGTTCAAAGTGCTCACCACACATCTAGATAAGATCCTTGGGGGGTCTAGTTTCCAAAATGGTGTCACTTGCATGGGGTTTCTACTGTTTAGGTACATCAAGGGTTCTGCAAACACAACATGACGCCCGCAGAACATTCCATCAAAGTCTGCATTACAAAATGTCGCTCCTTCCCTTCCAAGCACTCCCATGCGCCCAAACAGTGGTTTCACCCCACATATGGGGTATCAGCATACTCAGGAAAAATTGCACAACAACTTTTTGGGTCCAATTTCTCCTGTTACCCTTGGGAAAATAAAAAAAATAGCGGGCTAAAGAATCATTTTTGAGGAAAAAAATGATTTTTTATTTTCACGGCTCTACGTTTATTAATTTCTGTGAAGCACTTAGGGGTTCAAAGTGCTCACCACACATCTAGATAAGTTCTTTAAGGGGTCTAGTTTCCAAAATGGTGTGATTTGTGGGGGGTTTCGACTGTTTAGGCGTATCAGGGGCTCTCCAAACGCGACATGGCGTCCAATTTCAATTCCAGCCAATTTTGGTTTGAAACAGTCAAACGGCGCTCCTTCACTTCCAAGCCCTGCCGTGCGCCCAAACAGTGGTTTACCCCCACATATGGGGTATCGGCATGCTCAGGACAAATTGCACAAAAACTTTTGGGGTCTTGTTACCCTTGGGAAAATAAAAATTGGGGTGAACAGATCGTTTTTGTGGAAAAAATATGATTTTTTATTTTCACGGTTCTATGTTATAAACTTCTGTGAAGCACTTGGAGGTTCAAAGTGCTCACCACACATCTAGATAAGTTCCTTAGGGGGTCTAATTTCCAAAATGGGGTCACTTGAGGGGGGTTTCTACTGTTTAGACACATCAGGACTTCTACAAACACGACATGGCGTCCAGCCAATTCTGCGTTGAAAAAGTCAAATGTCGCTCCTTCCCTTGCAACCTCTGCCGTGCGCCCAAAAAGTGGTTTACCCCCACATATGGGGTATCGGCTTAATCAGGAGAAATTGCACAACAAATTTTGTGGTTCATTTTTTCTTTTAACAGTTGTGAAAATAAAAAAAATAGGTCCTGAAGTAAAGTTTTTGCAAAAAAAGTTAAATGTTAATTTTTTCCTTCCACATTGCTTCAGTTCCTGTGAAGCACGTAAAGGGTTAATAAACTTCTTGAATGTGTTTTTGAGCACCTTGAGGGGTGCAGTTTTTAGAATGGTGTCACTTTTGGCTATTTTCTATCATATAGACCCCTCAAAGTGACTTCAAATGTGATCTGGTCCCTAAAATAAAAATGGTGTTGTAAAAATGAGAAATCGCTGGTCAACTTTTAACCCTTATAACTTCGTAACAAAAAAAAATTTTGGTCCCAAAATTGTGCTGATGTAAAGTAGACATGTGGGAAATGTTATTTATTAAGAAATTTGTGTGACATATCTCTCTGATTTAAGGGCATAAAAATTTAAAGTTTGAAAATTGTTAAATTTTCAAAATTTTCGCCATATTTCCGTTTTTTTTCATAAATAAACACAAGTCATATCAAAGAAATTTTACCACTAACATGAAGTACAATATGTCACGAAATACTTCAGGTTTACAAACACAAAGCGGCTCAAATAAGTTTCCTGATCACTCTTCAGGCGACTCGGAAGCAGCTCGCTAGTTCATTCAATACAAGTTAAAAAAAAAAACTGCAAAAAGACGCTTCAGCAATAAAAACGTCAATGACTCCTGTCCTGTTGTGTCGTCCTCAGGGAAAACTCTGTGCATCTGTAAGACTTCATGTCTACATACCATACCTTTGTAGTATAAATTAGTTCTGTGACATCTGTGCTGGCTTCTGCTTCGAACTATTGGCAGCTTAACGCTTTTGTTGCATGTGATGCTTGAGAGCATAAATTTCATTTTATTCCTAGGACTGATGACTCTGTCCAATCCAGAAGCTATGGGATTAATCCCGTTGGCTTGGGGTTCTCTCTGCTGTCAGCACTTGGGGGGGCTGTTCACTAATCACTATATAAACCCTTGAGAGCCATTTCCACTACCAGTCAATGTTTGTGCCACATGGCTTTTCCTGTGTTTGTGCACCTGTTGTTTCATCCTGATTTATTCTGTTTCCTGACCTTGCCTAGTATATTGACATTTTTCCTGCCTGACGGTTTTGTGCCTACTGTACCTCCTGGATCTGACAAGGCAACCCAACTATCCTTCTTGTCAGCTTGCCCCGGTGGCCGTAGCTCAGGGACCCCTGCATAAGACCAGATGGCTGTATAGGGGTTAAATGGTGAAGGCCACGGCAACCCCTTGGTTCTGGAAAGTGGAGTACCTAGCGCAAAGTCTATTTGTGGTAGCCATAATAGAGCTGCCAGGTGACCACAAACAGTGCTCAGGTCCATATGAATCTGGCATAGACACCATACTTGCACTGCAATCATGGTGTACAAAGTATTCCTGAGTAGGATAAACCGTTCAGCATTGCAATATATGTCTTGCAAAAATCCTCTAAAATAAACACACCCTCAAATGTTTCACCATTTTATTATAGCGTATTTCTTGTTAGCATTGCAGTCATTTCATATATATTACGTTGATGCTCATTCTGTCGATGCTTTACTGATGCATCTATTTTAATATGTCTCTACAAGATGGACAAAATGTTTTTGATTCTCAGGGATTGGAACATAAAGATAGTCCTGATATTTCATGTAGAACTGTTTACGCTTTAATGTCAAGTCTTATCTCGCTGATAGAGGACAGGTCCGGAAAATATTAAAGGTTTTATTTTTTTTTGTCAGCAGGAGATTAATGCACACGTCGGAGCACCTGCTGCTCATTGCAAAGCAGCATATTTAATGTTAATACACTGTATAGAATAGTAATTAACTTCGAGCCTGCACTAGGCCACCGCACTCCCACGGAAGACAAATGGCATTATACGTCGCTGGCAAGCCTTCCCGCTTTCACCAGCCTGTCCTTCCTGTTGAAGCAAACAAATAAGGCTATTTGTGAAATGACTGTGATATTGAGTGTATAAATGTGCAGGAAGCACAACATGGATTTCGGCAGAGGGTGCTGTCCTCTAGTCGAAGCCCAAGTTAGATTACAAGGTCATGCTGCCTATTGATAAATCACACTGCCGTGATTCCTAACTGACAGCTCAAACTAACATCAAGCTGGATGAGAGAGAACAAAAGGCCATCAAGCAGCCATTTTCTTGACACTTTTATTCAATCACCAGCAGATTGCTTAGGACAGCAATAGCAGCTGTTTTGTCTTCATCTTTCCACATTTGATAAAAGGTGTCAACTCAAATTTTTGTAAATAATTCACTTACTCCAACTGCAAACTCCAGCTCAGCTCAACATATGTATTCCTTTTGAGCAGATCACTCAAGCAGGTCAGGGCTCTCTGATATCAAGTGAAGGTCATCTCTGATCTCAAAGGAAACACTGATAAAGCATCAATGCTTGGAGGTCGAAGATAAGAAATACACAGAAATATTTCAAATGGGGGCAGAAAAGCTAAACAAGAAAATGCAAGCAAAGCCTTGTGGATGTTTCCCAGAATATTATTTTTTCCATTGCTCTCATGAGGACAGTTATACCCATTTGCCAGCTGCTTAACCCATTGCACTTCATTCACATGGCTGAACTATAAGGAGGCACGTAGGAATTTTGTGGAAGTTTCCGAATGTTGGCTACAGATCTGTAATTTGAAATTACAGATATGTGTGAAATCAGGCTAAAATGGGATATAATATATAGAAAATACAGTGTGCAAATAATAGAGAAAAATGGTTGTATTGTATATTTATTACAGATTACTAATGTAGCGCAAACATATCACGCAGCGTTGTACAGAGCTTGACAACTATTACATCTCCTATTTCAAATATGGTTCACTACTTTAATCTTTGGGTCTCACATACTCGCTGTAAATGGTTTCTAAGGTAGACAATAAACTTATCAATATATTTTTGGAGTATGGGAGGAAACTAAGTGTTATTTTACAAGAGCAGATAATCGTATAAACGATGAACGATTCTATCTATCTATCTATCTATCTATCTATCTATCTATCTATCTATCTATCTATCTATCTATCTATCTATCTATCTATCTATCTATCTCTCTATCTATCTTTCTCATTCTATCTATTATCTATCTATCTATCTATCTATCTATCTATCTATCTATCTATCTATCTATCTATCTATCTATCTATCTATCTATCTATCTATCTATCTATCTATCTTCTATCTATCTATCTATATCTATCTATCTATCTATCTATCTATCTATCTATCTATCTATCTATCTATCTGTCTATCTATATCTATCTATCTGTCTATCTCATATCTATCTATCTATCTATCTATCTATCTATCTATCTATCTATCTATCTATCTATCTATCTATCTATCTATCTATCTATCTATCTATCTGCTATTTTTACAGCTGCACCAAAAAACATACAAAAACAAAATCAAAATGGATTTTCCAGGGAAATATGTTAAGGATCATCCTTTCCAGGGTAATGACTTTTATATAAGGCAAAATAATTTATCCAAAACAAAAATGTCCCTCCACCACTTGGGCTATGTTCACACGCAGTGTTTTTGATGCGTTTTTCAACGTTACCATTGCTTTCAACCCATACAGATGCATTCACTGGGAAATGTCATTTTAACATTTAACAACCTTAGCTGCACATGTGGTGTGTGACACATCATCAGACACATCCTGTTTCATTTATGAAGGAAAGACTCTGAAAGTCACAAAGCCTATTTTTATAAGGGCATCCGGTGGCATTAATCTTCTTAAAGGGCCATCAGCTGGCTATGCTTTGTTGTTCCCATTATTAAACAGTGGGTCTCCTATACTGTTATTGCCTATGCAGTGAGTGGCTGGGCTGCCAAAAATTTTGACGCACCCCCATACCCCTTTGACAAGACGTACAGGAGGGCCTCATGAAAAAGTGTTTAAATTATAAGAAAATGGGTCTCCCATAGTGTTAGCTTATGCATTAAATGCAAGGCCTGCCCTGCACCAAAGTAACACGCACCCCAATAAGCCTTTGAACCCACATCCTGGATGGCCACATGAAACCAAAATTCCCATTTTTTCCATTTGGTACTGCCATACTGTTAGCCTAGGCATTTAATGCAAGGCCTGCCCTGCAGCAAAGTAACATGCACCCAATAAGCCTTTGGAACTGGATGGCCACATAAAAACCAAGTTCACATTTTTTGCATTTGTTACTGCCATACTGTTTGCTTCTGCATTAAATGCAAAGCCTGCCCTGCACCAAAGTAACACGCACCCCAATAATCCTTTGAAGCCACGTACTGGATGGCCACATGCAACCATAGTTCCCAGTATTCATTTGGTACTCCCATACTGTTTGTTTATGCATTGAATGCAAGGCCTACCCTGCACCAAAGTTGCTGGCATCCCAATAAGCCTTTGAAGCCACGTACTGGATGGTCACATGCAACCATAGTTCCCAGTATTCATTTGGTACTCCCATACTGTTTGCTTATGCATAGAATGCAAGGTCTACCCTGCCCCAAAGTTACACGCACCATAATAAGTCTTTGAACTCGCATACTGGATTGCCAAATGCAACCATAGTTCTCAGTATTCATTTGGTACTCCCATACTGTTTGCTTATGCATTGAATGCAAGGCCTATCCTGCACCAAAGTTACATGCACCCCAATAAGCCTTTGAAGCCACGTACTGGATGGCCATATGCAATCATAATTCCCAGTATTCATTTGGTAGTCCATACTGTTCCCGGAAATGCTCAGTGCCGCGATGCTCGGGCGAGTAACGAGTATTACCGAGCACGTTCGCTCATCACTAGTCATCACGCGCTTGCGCAGTTGTGTACCCATATGACCAATGCGCCATCTTGACTGTGGGCAACCAATCAGCGCTATCTAAGCATGTCACAAGGACAATAATTCAAGCTTCCATGTAAACATGTAATCGCGTAAGCGCGGTAAGAGACATAGACGTTTTACAACATACGATTAAAGGAAAGTATCCATCCTCAAATTATGGACGGACTCTCATTATAATCCTGATTGACCAGTTGGTTCATTATTATGATTCATATGAGGTTCTCCACCTTTTGACAAATAAATCACAAATTCAATCAAAAAGAAATTATCCTAATAATGTTCTTAAAAAATATGAAGATAAAGTAAAAAATACAACAGAATAGTCTTTAAATAGAAAGAAAAAAGAGGATAATACTTAGCTAGGGTTCCTTTATGACCACGTTTGTGAAGAGAGTAGTATGGTGGGGATAGTTAAAAAAGTTACATGCACCCGATAAGCCTTTGAAGCCATGTACTGAATGGCCACGTGCAACCATAGTTCCCAGTATTCATTTGGTACTCCCATACATATTTGCTTTTGCATAGAATGCAAGGCCTGACCTGCCCAAAGTTACACGCATTACAGTAAGTCTTTGAACCTGTTGTAGAAAGTAGATTTTTTGATCCCGCCTGTTGTCTCAGCTGTTGCATTCAGATCACCTGCTTTTCATTTGGCGTAGTCAGGAGGATGCAGTAATCTAGAGCGGAAATGGCAGATCAGTCTGAAACTGGACCCATCAGGGAAGGCATTCCCGTTGAATGTATGCTTAGCAATATACTAAAATTTATGTGTGACGATGTAATGACGTAGGACTCATTTGAACGTCTGAAAAGTATGTTATGTATGTACCCCATGACACCAGCCTTACAGGCAGAGTTTGCTGTCTTAACTTTGGACGAAGAGGCCGGCAGAATGTCATGTTCAGACAACCATGAGACCGTGATATGGTAGATAAGGTGATCAAGATTTTAGAGGACATTCAGGGTGAAATGACCAATTTAGGTAATTTACACAGTCACCTCTTTTGTCAAGTTCAGAGAGAAGGAGAGACAGTTACTCAATATGTGAATTCTCTGCAGGAGTTAATGGCCCACTTCACTGAGAAAACCGACAGTAGATATGGAGGGCCAGGGGCTCTGGATGAAGTATTGAGAGATCAGTTAGTTACAGGCCTGAGAGACACTTACCTGAGGCAGGCCCTGAAGAACATTTATGCTTCAGTCCCGATATGAGCTTCTTTGAGGTCAGAGCAGAAGCTAGAGTCCAAGAACAAGATGCCCTGACTGTGGCGGATATGGTACGAAATCCAAGAATTGACTGTCTCAGGGGTGCTTGATGCTGAACCAGACCGGGCCCATGAATTACGGCAGGAAATGCGAAAAATTAGAGGAGAACTACAGAGCATAAAGGACGCCCTTGCTGCTACCCTGGAATCAAATTCCATTCCACAGGGTGACTTATGGTAGGAAATGCTATAAATTAGAGGAGAGCTATGGAGCATAATAAAAAACCCATGCAGCTACCCTGGGATAAAAAACAATTACAGAACGGTATCCTTCTCCCGGAGAACAATGATACATACCGAGATACCCACCAGACAGGTTCAGAATTGAGTGTTGGACTTGTGGAAAAATGAGACACATGTCGAGGAGTTGCCCCACATGAGACAGCCAATAACAAAGATTCATCCATTCCTCCAACAGTCATGCCTACTGGAGAAATTGTCGCACCTAGAGGAGTCGGTCCTGGTGAAGAATGCCCGCTCCCATAGGACGGAGTGGAGATAGAAGGTCTGCCCGTTGCAGAGTGACCACAGAGGATGGATGTAGACCTGGAGGAAGCGGAATAGTGGGCAGCCTCACACAGAGCAAGGCAGAGCCGTGGCGCAGGATGCTGAGAAGTGAGAGAAACAGCGTCATTTGCCTGGGAGGAGATGTCTGCATTACCCCGGAGCATGGAAGCGACTCAGGTGGAGCGGGTGTACGCCACGGAAGTTGAAGATGATGGCGGCCCCAGTGAAGAATGTCTTCATTGTCCACAAAGTGGAAATATACAAAGGGTGATTTTTCCAGCCGCTTATTGGGGTGTGTGTTACTTTGGTGCAGGAAGGCATCAATATACAAGGTTTTTTATTGTGCAACTCGTCCTTTATCGTTTACGCTAATAAATGTCCCTGCAGTGTCGTATATGTTAGGGAAACTACCCAACATATACGGAACTGCATTTCCAAACACAAGGCCAGTATTCACTGTGAAAAGACATTCTTGTCTCTCCCATATCACTTTATCCTAAAAAACATAATATCTCCAAACTTTTATGCCAAGTGTTAGGTCTGGGTCACACTAAAGAGGAATATGGACGAATGAGAGGCGTGAAAATCACGCATTACACTTGGACCAATATTTATCTATGGGGCAGCTCTGATCATGCGTATATTTCTCGGGCGTATTTTACACTGCGAGACACTCGCAGCATAGAAATCATAGAATCATAGAATGGTAGAGTTGGAAGGGACCTCCTGGGCCATCTGGTCCAACCCCCTGCTCAAAGCAGGATTCTCTAAATCATCCCAGACAGATGTCTGTCCAGCCTCTGTTTGAAGACTTCCACTTAAGGAGAACTTACCACCTCTCGTGGCAGCCTGTTCCACTCCTTGATCACCCTAACTGTCAAAAAGTTTTTTCTAATATCTAATCTGTGTCTCCTCCCATTCAGTTTCATCCCATTGCTTCTAGTCTTTCCTTGTGCAAATGAGAATAAAGATGATCCTTCTAAAATGTGACAGCCCTTGAGATATTTGTAGACAGCTATTAAGTCTCCTCTCAGTCTTCTTTTTTGCAAGCTAAACATTCCCAAATCCTGCAACCGTTCCTCATAGGACATGGTTTGCAGACCGGTCACCATTCTGGTGGCTCTCCTTTGAACTTGCTCCAGTTTGTTGATGTCTTTTTTAAAATGTGGTGCCTAAAACTGGACACAGTATTCCAGATGAGGTCTGACCAAAGAGGAGTAGAGGGCAATAATGACTTCACGTGATCTAGACTGTATGCTTCTGTTGATACATCCTAGAATTGTATTTGCCTTTTTTGCTGCTGCATCACATTGTTGACTCATGTTAAGTCTGTGATCAATTAGTATACCCAAGTCTTTTTCACATGTGCTGTTACTTAGCCCTATTCCTCCCATTTTGTATATGCTTTTTTCATTTTTATTGCCCAAATGTAGTACTTTGCATTTTTCCCTGTTAAATCGCATGCTGCGATTGTCATCGTATTACGCCCGTAGTATGCCAATGAAAGTCTATGGGTGCGAGGAAAATACGATTACACACGGATCACACGTGTGACTTGCGAGAAATACGTTCTTGTCCCCTGAGAAAATGTTATTGTATCTTATAGATTTTGATATGTTGAACACAAATATGTGCTTCAAGTCTGTATCACATAATGTTTTTAAGAAACAACAGTTTATAGTCTGCATTATAACGTCTGAGACACTACATACATGTGCATCGATGTCAGTAGAAAAAGCAATTGTTGAAAAGTGTTTTGCAGACAACTTTCGTTTATAATCCGTATCAGATGCTTCTCAAATAAGATTCCAGCAATAGTCAGCCAGCATTGACGTACTCCAACTTTCCCTGGTACCTTTTCTCAATCAGCGCAATGTCTTGGTGAAATCTTTCACCGTGTTCATCGCTAACGACGGCACCAAGATTGGCTGGAAAAAAGTCCAAGTGAGAAAGTAGAAAATGCATTTTTAGTGACGTATTGCATTTCATCAAATGATATGCTGTGAGCATGTTGTCCACGAGTTGTTCAAAGTTAGATGCCCACTTTGATGCCACTTGTCAGCACCTTGCTTACAAAAGACCATCAAAGCTACTGTCATTCATTATATCTCTGATCTGTGGGCCAATAAAAATACCTTCTTTAATCTTTGCATCACTTATTCTTGGATATTTCTGTCGCAAGTAAGAAAAGGCTTCCGATTCTTTGTTCATTGCTTTGACAAAATTCTTCATAATCCCAAGTTTAATATGCAAAGGAGGGATAAATATCTTTTCTGGATCAACGAGAGGATTATGTTTAATATTCTTCTGTTCAGCAACCAGGTTTTCGCGAAGTGGCCAGTCCTTTCTGAAATAGTGCATTTCTCGTGCACGACTGTCCCATTCACAAATAAAGCAACAATACTTGGTATATCCAAGCTGCAGTCCAAGAAGAAGTGCAACAACTTTTAGATCACCACATATGTTCCAGCTATAATTTCTATAATTAATGTGGGTTAACAGTAACTCCATATTCTCATACGTTTCTTTCATGTGTATGGCATGTCCAATAGGTATAGAAGGATATATATTTCCGTTGTATAGTAAAACAGCCTTCAGACTTAAAACTGACGAGTCAATGAACAGTCGCCATTCTTTCGGGTCACGTTCGCATCCAAGAGCACCAAACAACCCCAAGACGTCGTTGCAAAAGATTAAACTGTCGACATGGTTGAAAAATTGATTAAGGTCTGATTGACGACTGCAAAAAAATAAAGAAACTCTTGTTCAGGTAATAAGAGATTCCGTTCTTGTAGCCTTGATCCCTATAATTCTGCCTGTCTCTTTGACAATTTCAAATCTCTGACCAAGTCACTCAGATCAGCTTGACTAAACAGATGTGGATTAGATGTAGAAGGCTCAAAGTCTGAGTCTGCAGCAGTTTCATTTTCCACTGACATTGTTAGTTCATCGTCGTCGTCCTCCATTGTTCATACTTTGGGCGGTTTTGGAACACGAAGACTTTCATAGTGTGGCACTGGTCTTATGGCTGAAGGAAGATTAGGATATTCTATTGATTTCTTGTTCTTTGCTGAATATCCTATTACATTTGTAAGGCAGAAGTAGCAATCTGTTATATGATCTCTCTGCTCTCTCCATATCATTGGGACAGCGACCGGCATTGAAGGTCGTGATCCATTCAGCCATGCTCTAAGGCTTCTAGAACAAGATGCACAGCATATATGAGGTGCCCACTGTTTGTCCTGATCTGCAATTGAACATTCAAAGTATAGTTCATATGCTTACTTAACAAGTGGACACTCTTAGAAACACCCTTGACCAAGTAGCACCGCTCACCCTCAGAACCTCCAAACACACAGTAAAACAGCCCTGGCTCACATTGCAAACTCGACTTCTTCAGCGATGCTCTAGGAGTGCTGAACGCCTCTGGAGAAAAACCTGCACACCAGAAGACTTCATCCACTTTAAATTCATGTTAAGAACTTATAATGCTGCCCTTCACCTCGCCAAACAGACCTACTTCACCACACTGATCTCCTCACTAGCCAACAACCCCAACAAACTCTTTGACACTTTTCACTCCCTCCTCAGGCCAAAAGCACAAGCCCCTATCACAGACATTTGTGCTGACGACCTGGCCTCCCACTTTATAGAAAAAATAGATACTATCCGTCAGGAAATCTGCTCTCAACCACCAAGTGCTGTGACCCCCATCCCACCCTGCATTTCCCCTGGCTCACTTTCCACATTTGATACCATCACAGAAGAAGAAGTCTCCAGACTCCTCTCTTCCTCTCTCCGACTACATGCACTACCGACCCCATCCCCTCACATCTCCTCCAGTCTCTCTCTCCAGTTGTCACAACTCACCTAACTACAATCTTTAATCTCTCCCTCTCCTCTGGCATTTTCCCATCCTCCTTCAAACACTCCATCGTTACTCCACTACTAAAGAAACCCACTCTTGACCCTTCCTGCACAAACAACTACCGACCGGTCTCCAATCTCCCCTTCATCTCTAAACTTTTGGAGCGCCTAGTATACTCCCGCCTCACCTGTTACCTCTCCACTCACTCCCTCCTAGACCCTTCACAGTCCGGCTTCCGACCCCTACATTCGACTGAAACTGCACTCATCAAAGTGACCAATGACCTTCTGACAGCAAAACGTAACGGTGACCACTCTCTGCTCATTCTACTCGACCTTTCTGCAGCTTTTGACACAGTTGACCACCGTCTCCTACTGTCTAGGCTCCAGTCACTAGGTATTAAGGACACTGTTCTCTCCTGGTTCTCTCCTATCTTTCTGACCGCTCCTTCAGTGTCTCGTTCTCTGGCTCCACGTCATCTCCTCTTCCTCTCACTGTCGGTGTACCCCAGGGCTCAGTCCTTGGCCCCCTTCTCTTCTCTCTCTACACGGCCCCAATTGGACAGACCATCAGCAGATTTGGCTTTCAGTACCATCTTTATGCCGATGACACACAACTATACACGTCATCCCCCTACCTTACCCCCACTGTTCTACAGAACACCACCGACTGTCTGTCCGCAGTCTCCAACATCATGTCCGCTCTCTATCTGAAACTTAACCTCTCCAAGACTGAACTGCTTCTGCTCCCGCCATCTAATAACCTCCCTAAATCTGACATTTCCCTCTCTGTGGGCGGCACCATAATAACACCCAGGCAGCAGGCTCGCTGTCTGGGTGTTATGTTTGACACCAATCTCTCCTTCACCTCCCATATACAATCTCTTGCCCGCTCTTGCCGTCTACACCTAAAGAACATCTCTAGAATCCGCCCTTTCCTCACAATGGAAACAACAAAAACCCTCACTGTAGCATTGATCCACTCCCGCCTGGACTACTGCAACGCACTATTACTTGGCTTCCCCATTACTCGACTATCCCCTCTCCAGTCCATCCTTAATGCAGCAGCCAGGGTCATCCATCTGGCTAATCGGTACTCGGACGCGTCCGCTCTTCGCCAGTCCTTACACTGGCTGCCCATTCATTATAGGATCCAATTCAAAGTACTGTTCTCACCCACAAATCTCTCCACAGTGCAGCACCCCCTACATCTCCTCCCTCATTTCTATCTATCGGCCCAACCGACTGCTGCGCTCTGCAAACGACGTTCGACTAACCTCTGCACTAATCCGTACCTCCCACTCCCGACTCCAAGACTTCTCCCGTGCTGCGCCAATCATCTGGAATGCTCTACCCCAAGAAATTAGGACTATCCACAATTTGCATGGTTTCAGGCGCTCCCTCAAAACACATTTGTTCAGAGTGGCCTATCACATTCACTAACCAAAGTCATTCTATGTGTAAGTGTGTGTGTGTAGCCCATTCACTATCTCCATCCATCCCTCACTCCCTCAAGATGGCTGGACCATCATTGTAAATGCACCATTGTATATATACACCTGTACTTTGTATCTCCCCCACCTCATTGTAGATTGTAAGCTCTCACGAGCAGGGCGGCTTATTTTGCTTTAATTATTGTATTGTTAACGTTGTTACCTATGATTTGTGTTTTGAAATTGTTAAACTGTAAAGCGCTGCGGAATATGTTGGCGCTATATAAATAAAGATTATTATTATTATTATTATTAAGTGGAGTCATTTTATTCTTTTGTGCTTTTATTGTATATTCTCCGCATATGTAGCAGAAATTATCACTGCTGTTGAGACACTGACGCGACATTTCAAAATAAATCTTCAGTTTTTACAATGAAAAGTATTCAGGCGAATCCCATATACTGTATGATAGTAACTAGATGGAGGCTCGATGCTATTGCATCGAGAGGGCGGTAGTGTTACGATGAGGGAAGGCTTTGCAGCGTTGAGAATCTCTCCCCCCATGTGCTCACCCACCTGTCCACTCTCTCTTTCCCCATGTGCTGACTTCTCACATCTGTGCTCTCTTGAGATCGCAGAGGATACATTTTGTGAGGTAAAATATTGTTTAAAAACAGTCAGTGAAATATTTTACCTCACAAAATGAATCCTCGATGATCCCCTGCTGTAATGTCAGTATTGACTTTTGATTCCTCCCCTTACCAGGAGATGTATGCTCCGTACATTGACAGCCGAATGATTCACTGCGCCTGCGCGGAATTCGCATAATAAGTGCTTGCATATGTAGATCAGCGATTTATGTTATTTCAGTGGAAAATTCAGAATATACTGTTTCAGAAAAAGTTCATATATGAGGTTTTAGAATTATAACAGAATATTATAATGTTTCGTATCATTTCTCAAAAACCTTACGTGATCGGAAAAATCTGAAGTCATTTCTGAAATCAGCATGAAAAAATCTATCAGGGACAAAACCCTGGAAACACAGTGTAATCTTTCCTATATTTAATCTTGTTAAGTGAATAAAGAAGAAGTAGATTGTTGATCCCACCTGTTTCTCCTGTGTTGCATTCAGATCACCCACTTCATAGAGTGACCCTGTTCTCTTCTGCCTGCCCCAACCACTTTCTAATCACTTTTTGTTTTTGTAAATTCTTTAGGTTTGATTATTCAAAAACAGTAATAAACATGACAAAAGAAATGTGTATATAAGGAAAGGTAAAAGGTTACATTAAAAAAACAAGTTTGTATATCACTGGTGGAAAGGTTGGGTCTCTAGGCAAACAAAGCAGAGTCCATCCTTCTGGGATTGATAACTGCACCATTTTCAGCATTTTGTAGTATATACATTACAATTAAGAAAAGATTGGCATCACAATTTCTCATATCTTCTTAAATTATTTGTCTCTTTCAGATACTCTTTAACTGATGTAGGTCCTTGTATTTTTAATGCCTCGCTATTAAGCTGTTTGCAACACTTAAAGGGAATCTGTCACTAGGTTTTTTCTACCTTATCTGAGATTAGGATAATGTAGGAAAAGAGACCTTAATTCCAATGATGTATCACTTGGTTTACTGGGTGCAGCAATTGTGACACAATCAGCATTTTTAGATGTAGCATGTAGCAGAGTTTGGAAAAATTACCATGTCCACACAACACGATTTCTGTGTACGTTGTCTATTGACAATAAACTGCTTATTGAAGGAGGGGGTGTGGTCGGACCACTTGGCATGAGGGAGTTATTCTTGGCAGTGATCTCCTGGTGATAAAACATTCATTGTATGGAAACAGTACACAGCCTAATAAGTGACACATCCCTGAAATCTGTGTCTCAGCCCCTACCTCATGCTGTCCAAAGATTTGCTGACAAATTCCCTTCACTAAATAGGGAAAACTGTAACAATTTAGTAAATCTAGTCTACTTCTAAGCTGTCTAAATTTGAGACAGTATTAATAAATTTTCCCTACTGTTCTTGAATTTGTAGCCAGGCAGGTTCAGCTTACTATATGCCAGAAAATGTGTTTAATTGATGAGAAATGAACTCTAACAAATAATTCTGATTAAGCCAAAATGGCACATAAATGGCAATTAAATTATCAGAACAGATGTCAACCACTGTGCGCACCAATAATGTTGGCTGCTCATAGACCAGTTTTGTTATTTTACAAAAGCTTCAGGAAAGAGCATTGTTTTTCAATTTAGCAGTCTACACATTGATGCCAAAACCCAGTTCTGTAAGCACATGACACACAGAATATTAGCAGCCTGGAACTACTTAAAGGAAATGTATAATCAGAAAATGAACTATTGTTTAAAGCAGGTTTTTATGTTCAAAGCATTTTTTTCTTTTTCTTGTCAGTTTTCTATTTTCCTATCTTCATTTAAATAAATAAAAATGAAATTTTGCATCTTTCAAGCTGGCCCCTAAGCCTATTAGTAATCTCTTCATAGCTGTTATTTGTAGAACACTTTTCAGGAGTCATTATTGTCACAGACAGGATTGCACTGAAATCTAACACCCCTATATACAGTAGATAACACATTATCCACAATCTGGTGAATTTATAGATCCCTTCCTCCCTTCACAATGACATTTACACAGATCAGAGTGTACAAATCAATCAGTCAGAGCAGGCATATTGCTGCTAATGTCCTTGTGGCTGCTGAAAAGAACAAGAAGTATGAGTCTGATATTAGGCTTAATGATCACTGTAAAGGTTGCAAGATTTTGGATTTTTTAAATATTGTTAGTAAAATGAAAAATTGAAAAAAAAAATGATTTCAAAGTATTTAACATAAAAACTTGTTTTAACCCCTTCAAGACCTTGCCCTTTTTTGTTTTTGCCTTTGTTTTTCACTCCCCTTCTTCCCAGAGTCATACCTTTTTTATTTTTCTGTCAATATGGCCATGTAAGAGCTTGTTTTTTGTGGGACATGTTGTACTTTTGAGCGACACCATTGGTTTTACCAGATCGAGTACTCAAAAATGGGAAAAAAATTCCAAGTGCGGTGAAATTGCAAAAAAGCGCAATTCCACAATGGTTTTTTGGATTTTTTTTTACCATGTTCACCAAATGCTAAAACTGATTCTCCAGGTCATTACGAGTTTATAGACACCAAACATGTCTAGGTTCTTTTTTATTTAAGTGGTGATAAAAATCCAAAGTTTGTTAAAAAAAAATTGTTCCATTTTCCGAGACCCATAGTGTCTCCATTTTTTCGTGATCTCAGGTTGAGTGAGGGCTTATTTTTTGCCCGCTGAGCTGACGTTTTTATTGATGCCATTTTGGTGCAGATATGATCTTTTGATTGCCCGTTATTGCATTTTAATGCAATGTTGCGGTGACCCAAAAAATCATAATTCTAGCATTTTGAGTTTCATTTCATTTTTTTCTCGCTACGCCGTTTAGCGATCAGGTTAATCCTTTTTTTATTGATAGATCGGGCGATTCTGAACGTGGCAATACCAAATATGTGTATGTTTGATCTTTTTTTATACCCGCAATCACGTGACAGGGGTCATCGAGGGGTGGATTTCCAGCCCGATGGCCGTAAGTGCGAGTTAAATGCCACTTTTAGAGTTTGACAGCGGCATTTAATGGGTTAATAGCCACAGGTTGATCGTGGCTATTTCGGGCACATGTCAGCTGTTCAAAACAGCTGACGTGCTGGGAAAGATGTGGGCTCATCGCAGGTGCCCACATCAAAGGGGGAGACACAAAATCCTCAATACATGTACAGAGCATGTCGTGAAGAGGTTAAACAATAGGTCGTTAACTCATGGTACATTTATTTTAAGCAAAAACTCAAACAACTGTTTTAGAACTTGCTCAGAATCAAAATTTTAGCCTTGAGTTAACCCCTTACAGACATGCGCTGTGTGGCATGGTGTGATCGGTGCTGACACAGCATCAATGGGTGGGGTGATCTCAATGTCACCTCGCCTGATTAACTCTTTTGGCGCTGATTGGCTGAACAATAGTTCTTGACCAATAAGCACCAAAGGGGTTAACCTAAAATAGCAATCCCACTCTGCACGTCATCTCTACTTCAGAGTTGGCATGCAGAGTGGTTGTGAGACCTCCCTGTGTTACCCTGAGAGAATCACTGGTGGCCAGTGCCATCCTCCTGCGATCTGTGCCTCCTGCTCTTGTGATTTCCTGCTGTGCTGTGTGCTGGCTGCTGTGACTGATCTGTGATCACAGAAGCAGCAATCCCAGCCCTAATTCCCACCTTTCCCCATCTCTACCCTCCCCATTATAATTTTGTGTATTTTTTTTGTGTGTGCTGCATCCTGCGCTGAGCATTCATGCTCTTCTCATGGCCGCAGCGCTCTGATAAGTATCGCTGCTGATTAGAGACTGCGCCAAGGGACATTTCTTTTTTTAGCTAGTTACTGTAGTGGACGTTGCAGCGTAAGTGATGTCCGATTTTTTTTTAGAAAAAAAAATAGTAGTTAGTACAGTGTAGTTTCACAGATAGCAAGATAGCGTATTAGAGTAGAGGATGTCATACTGTTAGTGATGTCTGATTTTCTTTTAGAAAAAAATAATAGTTAGTAAACAGTAGATTATTAGGCTGGGAGGTAGCTTTTTTTCTTTTGCAAAAAAATAAATAATTGTTTGTGCCTAGTAAATTTTTAGGTAGTGCATTAGGGAAGCATGCAAAGCATTGTTAGTCATGTCCATTTTTCTTTTGCAAAAAACAAAATAATTGCGTCGAGTAAATTTTTAGCTATTGCATTAGGGGAGCATACATCACATTCTTAGTCACGTCTGTTTTTCTTTTGCAAAAAAAAAATAATTGTTTGCGTCTAGTAAATTTTTAGGTAGCGCATTAGGGGAGCATACGTCACATTGTAATGGATGTCTGGTTTCCTTTTGCAAAAAAATAAAGAATAGTTAGTGCCAAGTAACTATATAGATACGGCATTAGTGTGATTTTTTTTTAGACAAACTTTTTCTTTTACATCTACTGATTTTCCTTTTCATTTTTTACTTATAGGTGTTTCTTCTAAATTTGTCCTTTTTAATTTTTTCTCTACTTCTTTCTTCTCTACTTTTATAATAAATTGTACCATTTACACAAGCCTCACACAATACAAGTGAAAAGCACAACTTATATACACATCCCCAGTGTTTTGAAGAATACAATAAAAATTACCAATTCGTCAAGAAGACGCTATTCACCAGAGGAGGCCTGCGCTTACCTTGCCTCCGACACAGATTCAGCCAGTGAGAAAGATCCCACATTGCTCTATTCCTCCTCCTGCTCCTCATCTAGTGAGGAGGGACCTACAGCAAGCATGCTAGGACCCAGGCAACCCCTACAGCAATCGATCCCATATGGACTCCACCCCTGAAAATTATCAGCCTGTTACTCCAGATTTCATGGGCAGCTCAGGAATCCAGTTTGATGTTACATGCCTCACTGAAAATGAATTTTTCAAATTCTTTTTCAGCAAGGAAATTATAAATCGTATGGTAGCCCAGACAAATTTGTAGGCTCATCAATTTTTCATCCAAAATCCAAAGTCATCATGTGCCAGATGGACCCCTGGAAATGCAGCAGAAATTATGACATTTTGGGGAATTGTATTGCATATGGGCATTATCAGAAAATCAAAGCTTTGTCAATACTGGAGTACTGATATACTCTACAGCACACTAGTATTCCATAGGCCATGACAAGGACATGATTTGAAGCGATCCAAAAATGTTTGCATTATAGTGATAATGCAGAGTGTCCTCCCTGAGACGAACCTAACTTTGATCGTCTATATAAAGACCACTCCAAAAGAAAATTTGCTGAGTCATACAACCCCCAATGCTTTTGTACTATTTCGATTTGCAGGCAATACGGGGACCTTCCTTCAGTTTCAGGAGGTAGTCATCAAGGCCCTAATGTTTGGCACTCAGGAAGTTGAGGGTTCCAGTACTTCTAAAACCGATAGTGTCGGTATTGTCCAAGGTAAACATTTTCAAGCAGAAGTTCCTTAAACAGCGAAGAAGGGAAGAACACAAAAAAGGTGCAGAGTATGCTCCATGAGGGGAATACGAAAAGACACAATTTAACAATGTGAAACCTGCCCTGAGAAACCTGGCCTTTGCTTTACGGATTGCTTCAAAGAGTAATACACGTCCACAAACTCATAAAATTTGTTTTTACCCTTTTTGCACTACACACTTAAAATAATTATTAACATTACTATAACTATGCTTACCAATAAATTCCTTGAGGGTGTAATTAAAAATGGGGTCCCTTGTGGTGGATTTACACTTTTTAGGCACATCAGGTGTTATGATCTGCTACAAGCACTAAGGAAAGATGGGAATTCTGTCCCTACAATAGAACGAAGCTGGATCCCTACGATGTAACGGGGAACCTGATCCTGCGACCATACCCGCTAAAGTCCTCAGCTAGTCTGAACGAAGACCTATAGTTGCGAGGGAGGAATCCCTACAAGATCTAGGGACTGGGAGAAAAGGTGGACACCTCCTAACAGAAATTGTAGCAGGGAAAATTAAACAGAAAACAAATTACTTAGAGGTCCTAAGATCAAGCAAAACTGACTGAGTAAGGCACCTAAGCACCCGGCTAGCTTAAGAGTAGATAATACAATGAAGTCCAGCAAAGCCAGAAGGGCAGAGCCAGACTAAATAGGGAAAAAAGGTCTTGTGACCAGCAAACTGAAACAAAACCTAACAAGAGGGTTCTAACAGTACCCTCCCTTCTAAGAGGATCCTCCGGATCCCCTAGGACTTAGGCTTATCCGGAAACCTCTTGTGAAATGCTCTGACAAGTCTAGACGCAGAAACATCATCCGCCCTCACCCATGAGTTATCCTCGAGTCCATAACCCTTCCAAGCGACGAGGTACTGCAAACCCCCTCTATACCGTCTAGAATTTAGGATGCGGGAAATCTCATATTGCCCGTCCTCCACCACCAGGGGAACAGTGGCCGAGACGTCTCCATCTGAGACCTCAGCTTTTTTCAAGAGAGATACATGAAACACCGGATTAATCTTCCAGGAGGTAGGAAGCTCCAACTTAACAGCAGATTGGTTAATAACCTGAAGCACCTTAAAGGGCCCTACAAACTTGGGACCCAATTTCTTAGATGGAATCCTCAAGCGCAGATTCTTAGAGGACAACCAAACCATGTCACCAATAGCAAACAAAACCTCTTGTCGTTTTCTATCAAAATACACTTTGGATCTTTTGTTAGCCTCCTGAAGATTACCACGCACATCAGTCCAAACTCTCTCCAAAACACCAGAAAAATTCTCCTCTTCAGGCACGGCCGATCCCAACTTGGAAAATGACCCAAACGACGGATGTCTCCCAGTACAACAAAAAAAAGGCGAACAACCAACAGAAGCGGATGTATGGTTGTTAAGAGCAAACTCAGCAAGTGGCAGAAACTCAGACCACCCTCTTGATTATCAGTCACAAAACAATGCAAGAACTGCTCAACATCCTGGTTTTTCCTTTCTGTCTGGCCAATAGACTCAGGATGATATCCGGATGAAAACGACAAATGAACTCCCAACCTGTCACAAAAGGCGCGCCAAAAACGAGCCACGAACTGAGGTCCCCTATCAGAAACAATGTCAGTAGGAACGCCATGTAGTCTGACAATTTCCTTGACAAAGGCCTTAGCGAGAGTCTTAGCGCAGGGCAGTTTGATGAAAGGAACCAAGTGACACATCTTGCTAAAACGGTCCACGACCACCCAGATGATAGTGAAGCCCTCAGAGGGGGGGAAGGTCAGTAATAAAGTCCATAGCCAAATGTGTCCAAGGTGCACTAGGGACCTCCAGAGGGCAAAGCAACCCCGCAGCAGGAGTATGAGAAGACTTAGATTTAGCACACACCGTGCATTGATGCACCCACTTAATGACTTCCTTCTGCCATCCAGGCCACCAAAAGCTGCGACCCACAAGTCTCTTGGTCTCAGAGATTCCAGGATGACCTGCCAACCGAGAGTCATGACATTCAACAAACAAATCTCTCCTCAGGGTACCAGGCACAAACAACCTCCCATGCAGCGTGTTAGATGGGGCATTCTCCTGTGCTTTAACAATCTCATCTTCCAACACTGAGTCCAAAACAGCAATAACAACCCCCTCTTGCAAAATGTTTTCCTCCTCCTCACTACCCACCATAGGAGAAAAGCTGCGAGACAAAGCATCAGCTTTAACATTTTTAGTACCTGGGATGTAAGTAACGGTAAAATTAAACCGCGAGAAAAACAGTGCCCACCTAGCCTGACGGGCATTCAAGCGTTTGGCAGCATCAAGGTAGACCAGATTTTTATGATCGGTGAAGACTTGAACGGGAAATTCCGCTCCCTCCAAAAAATGACGCCAGTGTTCAAATGCGAGTTTAATTGCCAACAATTCCCGATTACCGATATCATAATTTAAGTAAGGTGAGATTCACCGCACACAAAGACTGATAGTCATGCAAAAAAGATTTGTTTATTAAACGATATCCAATCCAAAGAGAAATAAGTGTCAGTGCCGTATGTAGCAAATGTACAATATACAGATACCCAACGTTTCGGCCCTTCCCGGGCCTTACTCATGGGTAACTAGAAGAGACAAACAAAAAATACATTGTGAGGCATATATACAGTGGCAAGGTATAATAGTATATACAATATGTACAATTTAGTAGAGCGGATTGAATAATATATAAAAACGTTAGCTAATATTGGATTTATATAGGATGTATCCAGATAAATGAGTCTTGATAGAGGTGTAACTCCATAAATATAGCTTACAGATATGGAAACAATTGTCATAGATATCAAATTGTAGAGGGCACAATCATATAGTGAACAAAGGACTATACATAGATTTACCTTAATAGTATATGTACAAAATTAGGACTGGCACAAAAAAAGGAATGGAATAGGATTCCTGGTAGCTTCCCTTGTGGCACACAGTAGACTGTGGATAATATTGAAATCAGATGTTTAAACAATGATGGAAGGAATCATGTTAATAAATATTATAACATAAGCTCAGTTTTACCTGTGTGTGGCAAAAGGGGGAAAAAAAGAGGTATATCCTAAGTGTATACAGGAGTTGCCCTGGATGGAGTGCCAATAGCCTATATGCGAGATATACATGGTTATATTAATGAAGATCTAAGGGGGGGAAACCAAGGTTTAGTAGAAGAGAGGTGCATCATACCTTAGTGCTCAATCAGATTTAAATGCAGCTGACGTTTCGGCGTCTTATGTGATAAGATGGCTGACACATGTAGCCTGTTTAGGTAAACATATGAGGCTTTGTTAAGGGTCAAACTTATATGTGGAAATGCGCTAATATGTGAGTCCGTGGAGAACCATGAGACATACCTGAGGAAAGTGTTGTAATCGATTACAGGCGGCGCTCCCACGCCCTGCCTTATGCTGAGTATCCAGACCGCAATGTAGGGGTGTTGAGATTTTATAGGCGGCGCCGTGTATCGCCGGACCGGATGTGCGTCATCCGGACCGGAAGTGACGCGGCGCCTGCTGTCAGTCATGCGCAGTAGAGATGGCGATCGCCATTTTGTTGGTGGAAGCCAAATGTCCCAGTGTGTGTTGTTAGCTATATCCGAACATGCGCAGTGGCACATGTAGCCGCCATCTTGTTGGTGGTCATATAATGGAGATAGTTATTTTCTTGCATTGGCACTATTTAAGAATCTTTTGCAAGGGAGGAGAAAACTAGGGGAAGAGGGAAAGCGGCCTAGACATATGTATATTATTATAGTGGAGATAAGTGGAGGTAACCAGCAGGTACCTGGATCATTTTACAAAATTTAAACATACTGTGGCACAACTAAAGTTTCAATTTATTGAACATGTACCCAAATCCTGAAGAGGAGGTAACCGTGTGAGACGTTTGAAATTACGAGAGAGCTATTGGATCCACAAATTGGATACACTGGCACCACGAGGCCTTAATAGGGAGATGGACTGGCTTCTATAATATGATATATTCTCCTTCTAACTAGTGTCTCAACTTTTTTGCAGACACGCTGACTTCTATCACTGGTAAGTCAATCAGTTTGTTCTTCATTTTTTATTTTCAATTTTTGTTTTTTGTTTTTCTTTTCTAATTTTCATTTTTTATTTTTTATTAATTATTTTTTATCTTTGTTTCCCCCCCCCCTTTTTTTACCATTGGTTTTTATTAATATTTTGTCCATTAAATTTTCATTTTTTTCATTATATATCCCCCCTTTTCTCCTCATTTCACCCCCCCTATTTTTTCTATTTTTTTCTATTTTTTTCTATTTTTTTCTTTTTTTCTATTTTTTATTTTTTCCTTTTATGCAATTCATTTCATTTCCAGCTTTTTTATTTTTATTTTTATTTTATTTTTATTTTATTTTATCTCAATTTTTTATTATTTCTCTTATATCCTATTTCTACATCGACACACTAGTATATCCCCTATTTCATCTGCTGGTTACCTCCACTTATCTCCACTATAATAATATACATATGTCTATGCCGCTTTCCCTCTTCCCCCTAGTTTTTTCCTCCCTTGCAAAAGATTCTTAAATAGTGCCAATGCAAGAAAATAACTATCTCCATTATATGACCACCAACAAGATGGCGGCTACATGTGCCACTGCGCATGTTGGATATAGCTAACAACACACACTGGGACATTTGGTTTCCACCAACAAAATGGCGATCGCCATCTCTACTGCGCATGACTGACAGCAGGCGCCGCGTCACTTCCGGTCCGGATGACGCACATCCGGTCCGGCGATACACGGCGCCGCCTATAAAATCATCAACACCCCTACATTGCGGTCTGGATACTCAGCATAAGGCAGGGCGCGGGAGCGCCGCCTGTAATCGATTACAACACTTTCCTCAGGTATGTCTCATGGTTCTCCACGGACTCACATATTAGCGCATTTCCACATATAAGTTTGACCCTTAACAAAGCCTCATATGTTTACCTAAACAGGCTACATGTGTCAGCCATCTTATCACATAAGACGCCGAAACGTCAGCTGCATTTAAATCTGATTGAGCACTAAGGTATGATGCACCTCTCTTCTACTAAACCTTGGTTTCCCCCCCTTAGATCTTCATTAATATAACCATGTATATCTCGCATATAGGCTATTGGCACTCCATCCAGGGCAACTCCTGTATACACTTAGGATATACCTCTTTTTTCCCCCTTTTGCCACACACAGGTAAAACTGAGCTTATGTTATAATATTTATTAACATGATTCCTTCCATCATTGTTTAAACATCTGATTTCAATATTATCCACAGTCTACTGTGTGCCACAAGGGAAGCTACCAGGAATCCTATTCCATTCCTTTTTTTGTGCCAGTCCTAATTTTGTACATATACTACTAAGGTAAATCTATGTATAGTCCTTTGTTCACTATATGATTGTGCCCTCTACAATTTGATATCTATGACAATTGTTTCCATATCTGTAAGCTATATTTATGGAGTTACACCTCTATCAAGACTCATTTATCTGGATACATCCTATATAAATCCAATATTAGCTAACGTTTTTATATATTATTCAATCCGCTCTACTAAATTGTACATATTGTATATACTATTATACCTTGCCACTGTATATATGCCTCACAATGTATTTTTTGTTTGTCTCTTCTAGTTACCCATGAGTAAGGCCCGGGAAGGGCCGAAACGTTGGGTATCTGTATATTGTACATTTGCTACATACGGCACTGACACTTATTTCTCTTTGGATTGGATATCGTTTAATAAACAAATCTTTTTTGCATGACTATCAGTCTTTGTGTGCGGTGAATCTCACCTTACTTATGTTCATTGGTACCGTTCTGGGCCAATTCACCAGCACCTTAATTTACATACCCTGAGTGCACACCATTCTACTATACGATATCATAATTTAGTTCAGACTCAGAAAATTTCTTTAAAAAAAAGCACAGGGATGTACTCCATCCATCTTTTCCTGAGACAACACCGCGCCGACCCCCACAGAAGAAGCATCAACCTCAACCAAAAATGGCTTAGTCACATCAGGCTGCGTAAGGATGGGAGCAGAGCTGAACTTCTCCTTTAGCAACACAAAAGCCTCAATGGCCTCAGTAGTCCACTGAACCGCATCAGCACCTTTCCTGGTGAGATCGGTCAGAGGTTTGGCAATCACAGAAAAGTTTTTAATGAATTTTCTATAATAATTGGCGAACCCCAAAAACCTCTGTATTGATTTCACACCAATAGGTCTAGGCCAATCCTGCACAGCTTGCACTATCACCGGTCCATCTCAAAACCTTCACTGGAGACAATGTAGCCCAAAAAACTAAGTCTCTGTACAGCGAACTCACATTTTCTAGCTTGGCAAAAAGTGAATATCACTCAGTAACTGTAATACTTCATAATAACTTCAATAATAATTACTTCGTAATAACACAGTGTCTGCAAATTGAGATTCTGGTTTGGCTATTATCCTAGGTCATGTGATAAGGCTCGTTAAAGGGTCGACATTGACTTGTAGGATTGCTACCTTCCAAAAGGGGGCACTAGAGTTCTAGCTCTCTTCCTCTCTGAAGAGACAATTTGCATAATTAGCATATTTCCCAGAGGAGCATTGCGGCTTTAAGTCTCCTCATCTGCATGCTTAGCATGTTGATCTCCGCAAGGAGTGACGATATTTCTTGGACAATGTAATACTTCACGCACACTCCTCCAATGAGACTCCAAATCCGGTGAATAAATCAAACTGTCATCCAAATACACAACCACACTTCTGCCGATCAAAGGTCTAAGGATGTCATTAATAAGATTCTGAAAAAATGCCGGAGCACTGGAAAGCCCAAAAGGCATGACCAGATTCTCAAAATGACCCAGTGGAGTGTTAAACGCAGTCTTCCATTCACCCCCCTCCTTGATGCGCAACAAATTGTATGCCCCTCGAAGATCAATTTTCGAGAACCACTTGGCCCCCACTAACTGGTTAAACAAATCAGGAATCAATGGCAGTGGGTAAGGATTGCGTACAGTAATCTTATTAATCTCACGAAAGTCTAGACAAGGCCGTAAACCGCCGTCCTTTTTTTTAACAAAAAAAAATCCAACCGCCACATGAGACTTAGAAGGCCTAATATGACCGGCGGCCAAGCTTGTCTGTATGTATTCCTTCAAAGCCTTTCTCTCAGGAATAGTCAAATTAAATAAACGACTTTTAGGAAGAGTCGCTCTAGGGACAAATTCAATTGCACAATCATAATCTCTATGAGGAGGCAATACCTGCGATTCCTTATCAGAAAAAACTTTCCAAAAATCCTGAATAGGTACAGGTAACTCCCCCTTAACTACAGCAGCAATACGCCCGTTACAACACTTGTCATAACAATTAGGACTCCAGGACTTAATTTCATTGGTAGACCAATCCAGTACCGGATTGTGCAATTTTAACCAAGGTAACCCCAAAATCACCGGTGAGGGCAAATTATTCAAAACTACCAAATCCAAATTCTCTTGATGAACACCATTAATAGTAAGAGGAAATTCACAGATATGGTGAGTAACATTTTTCAAGGGAGAACCATCCACAGAAACCACATTAATAGGGGAAGACAGAAGTTTGGGTTTTAATTTTAGTTTTTCCAAAAATTTCCATCAATCACATTGAGAGTTGAACCACAATCCACAAATACCCCAAACTCCATTAATTCCTCCTCAACAGCAGTGGTAGCAGAAAGAAAGACACCTTTATTGTTTAAACAAGCTATACGGGCGAAACTGACCTCATTTTTTTTTTCTCTTTATTCATTCGAAGCGCACAGTTCTTAATAAAATGCTTAGATTTGCCACAATAGAAACACAAACCTTCAGCAAATCTGCGGTCTTTTTCCCGAGAGTGAGGTGCCATTGCTCCAATTTCCATCGGCTCTCCAATGTCAGTACAGTCCCTCTCCAGACTTGGAGCTGACAAGGCAGATTTACTCTCATTAACCCTTGCACGCAGTCTCCTATCCACCCGTATGGCTAATTGCATAGCCTCTTGCAAGTTACCAGGTATAGGATAAGCAATCAGCAAATCTTTAACCCTTTCGCTTAACCCTAAAAGAAATAAACTTTTCAAAGCTGAATCGTTCCACCCCACCTGAGTGGACCACCTTCGGAAGTGAGTACAATATTTTTCCACATTACCTGATCCCTGTCTCAAACGTCTCAATTCTGTCTCAGCTGATGAAACAAGATCAGGATCGTCATACAATAACCCCAAAGCAGAAAAATAACTATCCACTGATCTAAAGCATTGATCACTAGGCTGCAGAGAAAAGGCCCAGTCCTGAGGTTCTTTGCGCAAAAGTGATATTATGAACCCTATGCGCTGTGATTCATCACCAGAGGATCTGGGTCTCAAATGGAAATACAACAAGCAAGCATTTTTAAAAGAAAAAAAATCTTGTTGTTCACCAAAAAATAAATCAGGCAAATGTACCTTTGGCTCCACGAAATGTGCTCCAGAACAACTACTCACGTGTTGCTGGAACTCAGCCACCTCCAGAGAGAGTCCCTGCAGGCATTGAGCCAAATCCTGAACCGACACCATGATGGAAACAGAAAATCTTTCCTTAGAGATTTATTTATTTTTTTTTTTATTTCTTCGCTGGACTTACTGTTATGATCTGCTA
The DNA here is from genome assembly GCA_033576555.1 of Oophaga sylvatica. Lineage (NCBI taxonomy): Eukaryota > Metazoa > Chordata > Amphibia > Anura > Dendrobatidae > Oophaga > Oophaga sylvatica. The sequence goes on from JARQOD010000002.1 coordinate 179,330,210, forward strand.
CAAGCACTAAGGAAAGATGGGAATTCTGTCCCTACAATAGAACTAAGCTGGATCCCTACGATGTAACGGGGAACCTGATCCTGCGACCAGACCCGCTAAAGTCCTCAGCTAGTCTGAACGAAGACCTATAGTTGCGAGGGAGGAATCCCTACAAGATCTAGGGACTGGGAGAAAAGGTGGACACCTCCTAACAGAAATTGTAGCAGGGAAAATTAAACAGAAAACAAATTACTTAGAGATCCTAAGATCAAGCAAAACTGACTGAGTAAGGCACCTAAGCACCCAGCTAGCTTAAGAGTAGATAATACAATGAAGTCCAGCAAAGCCAGAAGGGCGGAGCCAGACTAAATAGGGAAAAAAGGTCATGTGACCAGCAAACTGAAACAAAACCTAACAAGAGGGTTCTAACATCAGGGGCTCTCGAAACCCAACATGGTGCACGCAGTCTATTTCATCAAAGTCTGCGCTCCAAACAGTTACTGTTTTCCTTCTGAGACCCGCCGTACGTACAAACAGTAGTTTCCTCCCACATATGGGGTATCGGTGTACTCAGGAGAAATTGCAAAACAAATTTTGGGGTCTATTTTTACCTGTTAACCTTGTGAAAATAAAAAAATTAGGGCTAAAACACATTTTTGTGGAAAAAATGTGATTTTTTTTTACTTTTCACGGCTCAGCGTTATAATTTTCTTTAATCACCTGCAGGTTATAGGTGCTCACCACACATCTAGATAAATTGGTTTGGCAGTATAGTTTCCAAAATAGGATCACATAGGTTACCACTGTTTAGGCACATCAGGGGTTCTCCAAACATGACATGACGTGCACAGATTATTCCATGAAAGTCTGCGCTCCACTCAGTCACTCTTTTCCTTCTGAGCCTGTTGTGCTCCCAAACAGTAACTTCCCCTCACATATGGGGATCAGTGTATTCAGAAGAAATTGCACAACACATTTTGGGGTCAATTTTCTCTTGTTACCCTTGTGAAAATAAAAAAATGGGGCTAAAATATAATTTTTGGGGAAAAAATTTGATTTTTTTATTTTCATGGCTCAACATTATAAATTCTGTGAAGCACCTGGGGGTTCAAGGTGCTCAACATACATCTATATAAATTCCTCAAGGGGGTCTAGTTTTCAAAATGGGGTAATTTGGGGGGGTTTCCACACGTTTAGCCACATCAGGAACTCTCCAAACATGACATGGTGTCCGCTCTTGATTCCACACAATTTAGCATTTAAAAAGTCAAAAGGTGCTCCTCCCTTCCGAGTCTTGCCGTGTGCCCAAGCAATGGTTTTCCCTTTCATATTGTTTATCAATGTATTTAGGAGAAAATGCACAACAAATTTTGGGATCCATTTTCTCCTGTTATCCCTGCGAAAATAAAAAAATTGGATCTAAAGTAACATTTTTGTGAAAAAAATGTTAAATGTTCATTTTTTCCTTCAACGTTGCTTCAGTTTCAGTGAATCACCTGAAGGATTAATAAACTTCTTAAATGTGGTTTTGAGTAGAGATGAGAAAATTTGATCAGGTCCCTGCTTATTCGGCAAGCTATAGCGCCTACCGAATAAACCACAGTGGGAACCCGGATACATCTGATCAGCTGTTCGGCTTCTCAGATGTACCGTATATACTCATGTATAAGCCGAGATTTTCAGCACCTTTTTTTGTGCTGAAAATGCCCCCTCGGCTTATACACGAGTCATAGGGCAGAAACCAGCTGGGGAGGGGATGCGGCGGCAGAAGCCGGTGGCTGGGACATCATACTCACTCTCCCCGTGCCATGCTGAACGTCTCTGCAATCCTGCGTTCTCCCAGGCTTCCTGCAGCTCTCCAGCGCTGAGCGGTGACGTAATACCCGCTCATTAAGGTCATGTAATATGGACGCGACGCCACTCCCATGGGCGTGGCCTCCATATTTATGGCCTTAATGAGCGGTATTACGTCACCGCTCAGCGCTGGAGAGCTGCAGGAAGCCGGGGAGAACGCAGGATTGCCGGCCGGACGTTCAGCGATGGCACGGGGAGGGTGAGTATGATGGAGGAGGATGGGGGGAGCATGGAGGAGGACAAGGCGCATGGAGCAGGACGGGGGGGAGACGGAGAGCACGGAGCAGAACGGGGGGAGGACGGGGAGCATGGAGCAGAACGAGGGAGGACGGAGAGCACGGAGCAGAATGGGGAGGACGGAGAGCATGGAGCAGAACGGGGGAGGACGGAGAGCACGGAGCAGGACGGGGGGAGGACGGAGAGCACGGAGCAGAACGGGGGGAGGACGGAGAGCACGGAGCAGAACGGGGGGGAGGACTGAGAGCACGGAGCAGAACGGGGGGAGGACGGAGAGCACAGAGCAGGACGGGGGTGGGCACAGAGGAGAATGGGGGAGTGCAGAGCTGGATGGGGGAGCACGGAGCAGGACGGGGAGGATGGAAAGCACAAGCAGGACAGGATAATGGAGCAGGAGGAGGGGAGCACAGAGGAGATTGGGGGCACGCAGAGCTGGATGGGGGAGCACAGAGCAGGACGGCAACTTATACACCCGGCTTATACGCGAGTCAATAAGTTTTCCAAGTTTTTTGTGGCAAAATTAGGGGGGTCGGCTTATACACGGGTCGGCTTATACATGAGTATATACGGTATGTGTCACGGCTGTGTCACAGTCACAACACATGCATGGAGAGCCTGTGTGTTGGACGTATGCGCTGACAGGGCCATACACTACTATAATGGTGCCTACAGAGCGAATGTGGTCTCTGCTGTGCACCATTTCTGCGCGTGTACGCCTACTGGAGTCAGACACATAGATGTTTTACATTGCGTCTGGGTGTCGAAAATGTGTGGGTTGGGGAGGAGTTGGGACGTAAACTCTGACAGGGCCACTGAACAGATGCCTAAATGCAATGTGAAAACACTATTGGGACATTTTCACATGTCCAGTGGTTATTTCAGTTTCTTATTTCACTTAGTGATGACAAAAATGGAAATAAAACTATCCAGTACAGAATCCATTCATTTGAGTGGGGACAGTAATGTCCTAAAATGTCTTCTGCTTAACTGCAATCCATCTGCAATCCATTTTTTATTGGCTAGATCAAATAACATAGTCCTCACAAGTATTTTATATGGATGGAAAAAATGGACAGCAACAGAATTTATTTTTTAACTTTTAAATCTATGGGAAATAGATGATAATGGATGGTCATTTGCTGTTTCATCCGGTAATGATCTGAGTTTTAACCCCTTAGTGACAGAGACAATTTGGTACTTAATGTCAAGGCCAACTTTTACAATTCTGACCACTGTCATTTTTTGAGGTTATAACTCTGGAACGCTTTAACGGATCCCGCTGATTCTGAGATTGTTTTTTAATGACATATTATACTTCACGTTAGTAGTAAAATTTCTTCAATATGACTTGCATTTATTTATAAAAAAAAAGGAAATATGGCAAAAATTTTAAAATTTAGCAATTTTCTAAATTTTAATTTTATGCCCTTAAATCAGAGAGATATGTCACACAAAATAACATTCCCACATGTCATATTTACATAAGCACAATTTTGGAAACCAAATTTTTTTTGCTAGGAAGTTACAAGGGTTGAAAGTTGACCAGCGATTTCTCATTTTTACAACAAAATTTACAAAACCATTTTTTTAGGGACCACATCACATTTAAAGTAACTTTGAGGGGTGTACATGACAGGAAATACCCCAAAGTGACACCATTCTAAAAACTGCACAACTCAAGGTGCTCAAAACCACATTCAAGTAGTTAATTAACCCTTGATGTGCTTCACAGGAACTGAAGCAATGTGGATGGAAAAAATTAATATTTAAGCTTTTTTACAAACATTTTACTTCAGAACCAATTTTTTTTATTTTCACAAGAAAATGAACCATAAAATTTGTTGTGCAATTTCTCCTGAATACACCGATACCCCATATGTGGGGGTAAACCACTGTTTGGGCACACGACAGAGCTTGGAAGGGAAGGAGGGCAATTGACTTTTTCAATACAGAATTGGCTGTAATTGAGATCGGATGCCATGTTGAGTTTGGAGAGTCCCTGATGTGCCTAAACAGTGGAAAACCCCCACAAGTGACATTTTGGAAACTAAACCCCTTAAGGAACTTATCTAGATGAGTTGTGAGCACTTTGAACCCCCAAGTGCTTCACAGAAGTTTATAACTTAGAGCCGTGAAAAAAACATTATATTTTTCCACAAAAATGATTTTTTCACCCCAAAATTTTTATTTTCCCAAGGGTAACAGGAGAAATTGGACCCCAAAAGTTGTTGTCCAATTTGTTCTGAGTATGCTGGTACCACCTATGTGGGAGAAAACTACTGTTTGGGTACACATCAGGGCTCAGAAGAGAAGAAGAATATAATGCCATCTGCAGAACCTGCAGGGCACAAATCAGATTATCTAAAGCTGACAATGAATTAAGGCTTGCAAGTGATGTCAAAAGCAACAAAAAAGGATTTTGGGGATACGTCAAAAGTAAAAGAAAAGTCAAAGATGCTATAGGATTTTTACAGGATGAAAATGATGAAATGGTAAGTCAGGATGTTGAGAAGGCTGAACTTTTAAATTCCTATTTTGCATCTGTTTTCTCTCAGAAAGGAAATGTAACATCAACTGATCTTCACTGTCCTACTTTAAAGGAATAGAAGAATCCAGGATATCTATAAACAGAAAGACAGTGAGGAAACATTTAGCTAACCTAAATGAATTCAAGTCTCCAGGTCCAGAAGAATTACACCCCAAAGTACTGAAGGAGATAGCAGAAGAAATTCTTGAACCACTGTCCATAATCTTTGAAAATTCTTGGAGAACAGGAGAAGTCCCAGAAGACTGGAGAAGAGCAAATGTTCCTATCTTCAAAAAGGGGAAGAAGCTGGACCCAGGGAATACAAGCCGGTGAGTCTGACTTCTAGACCAGGAAAGATCTTTGAACAAATTATTAAAGAACATGTATGCAAGTACTTGGATAAGAATGAAGTGATTAAACAGAGTCAGCATGGGTTTGTAACTAATAAGTCATGTCAGACTAACTTAATTTCCTTCTGTGACAGAATCACTGACTGGGTGGATCAGGGAAATGCTGTAGATATAGTATATCTTGACTTCAGCAAAGCATTTGACAAAGTATCTCACACAATCCTTATTGAAAAAATGACTAAGTATGGAATGGACAAGGCAACTGTTAGGTGGATTCATAACTGGCTTAGTGATCGGACCTAAAGAGTGGTCGTAAATGGCTGCACATCCAGTTGGAAGAATGTCTCAAGTGGGGTACCACAAGGCTCTGTTTTGGGCCCTGTATTGTTCAACATCTTTATCAATGATTTAGATGAAGGAATTGAGGGTAAACTGATCAAATTTGCTGATGACACAAAGCTAGGAGGGGTAGCTAATACTAGAGAAGAGAGAGAGGATTCAAAAAGATATAAATAAACTGGAGCAGTGGGCAGCAACTAACGGAATGGATTTTAACAGGGAAAAATGCAAAGTACTACATCTGGGCAATAAAAATGAAAAAAACATATACAAAATGGGAGGAATAGGGCTAAGTAACAGCACATGTGAAAAAGACTTGGGTATACTAATTGATCACAGACTTAACATGAGTCAACAGTGTGATGCTGTTGTGAATGTGCTAGAAATGAATTCTGAGCAGAAGCTCCCTCTGGTGGTTACAAACAGTACTGAACTATTCATTGAAGATTGTGAAGATTGGCGATCAGGTGTTACTGACTGGTCTTATATAAGGGAGGATTCCCTCCCATCAGGGTTGTCAGTGATCAATTGTTCTGGTCTCAACTTTTGTTCCTGGTTCACTTTGAGGCTTGCTGTTTCGTGCCTGCATCTTCTGCTAACAGATAAGACATTTTCTTCTTTTTATTTTTTGTGCTTGTTTTTTGCATTTTGTCCTGCACTTCTGTGGGGGTCTGCCGGGTCCCCTCCGGGGGCTTGTGCTCCTCTCAGTTTAGTTCAGCCAGTTGTTTGTTCATTTGCCTTTTCCAGTTTTTTCTGTGGCTTCGGCTTAGTTTTGTTACACCAGAGAACTAATTTAGGGGTAGAGGTCGTGTGATCTCAGTGTTTTTGCAATTAGTGTGTTGGTATTTTTTTAGGGTTTTTTGGATTGCAGTAAGTGACCTTCCTATCCTTTTCTGTCTAGGAAGATTGGGCCCCAACGTTTGCTCATACTATTTTCTGTCTGTGTCTGTATTTCCTCTTGTCTAACCGCCATTACATGTTTGGGGGCTTCCTATGTTCTTTGGGGATCTGCTCCGGGGCAAGAGTTTTCCTCTTTCTATCTTTAGGTGTAGTTAGCTTCTCAGGCTGTGACGAGGCGTCTAGGACCAATGTAGGTACGCTCCACGGCTGCCTTTAGTTGTGGTGGTTAGTCAGGGTACTGCAATCCAATAGATTCCAACCTCTTGGTGTATTGCCTTTTTTGCCTGCTTCCTCAGCTACCAAATCATAACAATATCACCGGCCTAAAACTGATAATTATATGGTACTCACAGAAGGGAAAAATAGTGTGAAAGAAAGAAGATTGTCAGAGTTGTCAGAGATTTTTTTTCTTTTTCCCTCTGTATCTCTGGGTGCTGAGGAGGATTTTTTTTTTTCTCTCAATGGAGTTTGCACAGTTGTCTGGCCGTGTGGATCAGCTTGCCACTAAGGTTCGGAGTATTGCTACCTATCTTGCAGGGTTGCCTGTTGTGGAACCTAGGATTCCCATGCCAGATTTGTTTTTGCGGGATCGAGCTAAATTTCTGAATTTCAAAAATAACTGTAAGTTGTTTTTTGCCTTAAAATCTAAGTCCTCAGGGAACGCAGCACAGCAGGTTCAAATTGTCATCTCTCTCCTGCGCGGCGATCCTCAGGATTGGGATTTTTCCCTGACACCTGGGGACCCTGTTTTGAGTAATGTTGATGCATTTTTTCGGGCTCTGGGGTTATTGTACGATGAGCCTAATGTCACTGATCAAGCTGAAAAAGCCTTGTTGGCATTAAATCAGGGGCTTGAGGACGCTGACTTATACTGTCAGAGATTCCGAAGGTGGGCAGTCCTGACCAAATGGAATGACGATGCTTTGGCAGCCCTTTTTCGGAAGGGTCTGTCAGAGAATGTAAAGGATGTTATGGTGGGATTCCCTGTCCCCTCTGGTCTCAGTGATTCTATGTCATTAGCGATTCAAATTGACAGACGTTTGCGTGAGCGTAGAGGTATGCGTGGAATAGTGTTGCCTTGTGAACTAGCTTCTGAACCCATGCAGTGTGATAGAGTGGCTTCTGGGGCACAGCGTCATGAGTTTAGAAAACGCAATGGGTTATGTTTCTACTGTGGTGATGCCTCTCATGCTATTTCAGTCTGCCCTAAGCGGGGAAGACGTTTTGTACGTTCAGTTGTCTTGGGTAGTGTTCAGACTAAATTTTTGTTGACTGTTACCCTGATTTGCTCCCTGTCCACATTTTCTGCTCAGGCTTTTGTTGATTCGGGAGCAGCTATTAACCTGATGGATTTTGATTTTGCTAAACGTTGTGGGTTTCCCTTGATACCCCTACGGAAGTCTATTCCCCTACTGGGGATCGATTCTACCCCTTTAGCTGAGAATAAACCCCAGTTCTCTACTCAGGTGATAATGAGGGTTGAACCTGATCATCAGGAGAGTTGCAAATTTTTGGTGCTGTATAATCTGCATGACATTATTGTGCTGGGTTTCCCTTGGTTACAGTCTCATAATCCTGTTTTGGATTGGAAATCTGTGTCTGTAACCAGTTGGGGCTGCCAATGTGTTAATACCAACACTCCTGTTTTTTTCTGCCTCCCCCAGGCTCAGGATGTTCCTGACTTTCTGACTGATTTTTCTGATGTGTTTAGCGAAAGTAAATCTGCATCTTTGCCCCCCCATAGGAGCTATGACTGCGCTATTGAATTAGTGCCTGGTAGTAAATTCCCTAAAGGTCGCCTTTTTAACTTGTCTGTACCTGAACATGACGCTATGCGGTCTTAAACTCAAGGAGTCATTGGAGAAGGGTCATATCAGACCATCCTCTTCACCCTTGGGTGCCGGTTTTTTCTTTGTGGCCAAAAAGGATGGTTCATTAAGGCCGTGTATTGATTATCGTCGCTTGAACAATATCACTGTGAAATATCAATATCCGTTACCCTTGATTTCTGACCTGTTTTCCAGGGTGAAAAGTGCTACTTGGTTTACCAAGCTTGACCTCAGGGGGGCATATAACCTTATTCGCATTAAGCACGGAGATGAATGGAAGACGGCATTTAATACCCCAGAGGGGCATTTGGAGTACCTAGTGATGCCCTTTGGGCTCACTAATGCTCCTTCCGTCTTCCAGTCCTTCATGAACGACATTTTCAGGGATTTTGTGGATAAATTTCTGATTGTTTATTTGGATGATATCTTGATTTTTCCAATGATTGGGACTCTCATGTGAAACATGTTCGGACTGTGTTCCAGATTTTCAGAGAGAATGCTCTGTATGTGAAGGGATCAAAGTGTCTTTTTGGCGTACAGAGGATCTCATTTCTGGGATTCATTTTGTCCCCATCTGTTATTGAAATGGACCCGGTCAAGGTTCAGGCCATCTGTGATTGGGTCCAACCTACTTCATTAAAGGCTCTTCAGAGATTCTTGGGTTTTGCCAATTTTTATCGTAAATTTATTGGTAATTTCTCTGTTATTGTTAAACCATTGACTGATTTGACCAAGAAGGGTTCTGATGTGGTGAATTGGCCTCCTGAGGCAGTTTCTGCGTTTCAGGAACTTAAGCAGAGATTCACTTCTGCTCCTGTTCTACGGCAGCCTGATGTTTCTCTGCCATTTCAGGTGGAGGTTGATGCCTCTGAAATTGGGGCAGGTGCCGTCTTGTCCCAAAGAGATCCAGAGACCTCTAAAAGTAACCCTTGTGCCTTTTTCTCTCGAAAATTTTCTCCAACTGAACGTAATTATGACGTGGGTAATTGGGAGTTATTGGCCATGAAGTGGGCTTTTGAAGAGTGGAGACATTGGCTGGAGGGAGCCAAACATCAGGTGGTGGTCCTCACGGACCATAAGAATCTGGTTTATCTGGAATCAGCCAAGCGACTTAATCCTAGACAGGCCAGGTGGGCCTTGTTTTTCACACGATTTAATTTTGTGGTTTCCTTTCTTCCTGGCGCTAAGAATGTTAAAGCGGATGCCCTCTCGAGGAGTTTCCTTGCTGACTCTCCCGAGTTATCTGATCCTACTGCTATTTTGAAAGAGGGTGTAGTTCTTTCCGCCATCTCGCCCAATTTGAGACTGGCTCTGGAAGGGTGTCAGGAGGATAAACCCGAACTCTGCCCTATTGGGAAATTGTTTGTCCCAGACCGGTGGAAAAAGAGTGTGATGTCTGAGATTCATTGTTCCGCATTGGCCGGTCATCCCGGAGTTTTTGGTACCAGAGACTTGGTTAGTCGGTCCTTTTGGTGGCCTACTTTGTCTCGTGACGTCAGGGAATTTGTGCAGTCCTGCAGTACTTGCTCTCGCTCCAAGCCTTGCTCTCGCCCTAGTGGTTTGTTGATGCCATTGCCTGTGCCCAAGAGACCATGGACCCATATCTCTATGGATTTCATTTCCGACCTCCCTGTTTCTCAGAGAATGACCGTTATCTGGGTGATTTGTGATAGGTTTTCCAAAATGATACATCTTGTGCCATTTCCTAAGTTGCCTTCCTCCTCCGAATTGGTGCCTTTGTTCCTTCAGCACGTGGTTCGGTTACACGGTATTCCTGAGAACATTGTGTCTGACAGAGAAGTCCAGTTTGTTTCCAGATTTTGGAGGACTTTTTGTTCTAAACTTGGTGTTCAATTGTCTTTCTCCTCAGCTTTTCATCCTCAGACCAATGGACAAACTGAGAGAACAAACCAGACATTGGAGACTTATCTGAGATGCTTTGTGTCTGCTGATCAGGATGACTGGGTCTCTTTTTTGCCTTTGGCTGAGTTTGCCCTTAATAATAGGGCTAGCTCTGCAACCTTGATGTCTCCATTTTTCTGCAATTTTGGGTTTCACCCTCGATTTTCTTCAGGACAGACGGAGGCTTCTGTCTGTCCAGGTGTTGACTCTGTTGTGGAGCGTATGCAGCAGATTTGGGACTAGGTAGTGGAGAGGTTGTCCCTCTCTCAGGAGAGGGCCCAGCGGTTTGCCAACCGGCATAGGACTGATGGTCCTCGGTTTGAAGTGGGGGACTTGGTCTGGTTGTCCTCAAGAAATATCCCTATGAGAGTTGCATCTCCTAAGTTTAAGCCTAGGTTCATTGGACCTTATAAGATCATGGAGATTTTTAATCCTGTTTCCTTTCGTTTACTTCTTCCAGGGACATTTAAGATCCATAACGTGTTCCACAAGTCCTTATTGAAGAGGTTTGTTGAGCCAGTGGTTCCTATGGCTGTGCCTCCTGACCCTGTTTTGGTTGAGGGCAATCTGGAGTATGTGGTTGAGAAAATATTGGATTCTCGTTTTTCTAGACGGAAACTCCAGTATTTGGTTAAGTGGAGAGGTTATGGTCAGGAGGACAATTCTTGGGTGTTTGCTTCGGACATCCATGCTAGAAGACTCATCCGTGCGTATCACAGAGCTCATCCTGACCGACCTGGTTGCCCAAATGAGGGTTCGGTGACCCCTCCTCAAGGGAGGGGTACTGTTGTGAATGTGCTAGAAATGAATTCTGAGCAGAAGCTCCCTCTGGTGGTTACAAACAGTACTGAACTATTCAATGAAGATTGTGAAGATTGGCGATCAGGTGTTACTGACTGGTCTTATATAAGGGAGGTTCCCTCCCATCAGGGTTGCCGGTGATCAATTGTTCTGGTCTCAACTTTTGTTCCTGGTTCACTTTGAGGCTTGCTGTTTCGTGCCTGCATCTTCTGCTAACAGATAAGACATTTTCTTCTTTTGTTTTTTGTGCTTGCTTTTTGCATTTGTCCTGACTTCTGTGGGGTCTGCGGTCCCCTCCGGGGCTTGTGCTCCTCTCAGTTTAGTTCAGCCAGTTGTTTGTTCATTTGCCTTTTCCAGTTTTTTCTGTGCTTCGGCTTAGTTTTGTTACACCAGAGACTAATTTAGGTGTAAGGTCGTGTGATCTCAGGTGTTTTTGCAATTAGTGTGTTGGTATTTTTTTAGGGTTTTTGGATTGCAGTAAGTGACCTTCCTATCCTTTTCTGTCTAGGAAATTGGCCCAACGTTGCTCATACTATTTTCTGTCTGTGTCTGTATTTCCTCTTGTCTAACCGCCATTACATGTTTGGGGGCTTCCTATGTTCTTTGGGGATCTGCTCCGGGGCACAGAGTTTTCCACTTTCTATCTTTAGGTGTAGTTAGCTTCTCAGGTGGACGAGGCGTCTAGGACCAACGTAGGTACGCTCCACGGCTGCCTTTAGTTGTGGTGGTTAGTCAGGGTACTGCAATCCAATAGATTCCAACCTCTCTGGTGTATTGCCTTTTTTGCCTGCTCTCCTCAGCTACCAAATCATAACATGATGCATCAGCAAAAAAGGCAAATGCAATTCTAGGATGTATCAACAGAAGCATACAGTCTAGATCACGTGAGGTCATTATTGCCTTCTACTCCTCTTTGGTCAGACCTCATCTGGAATACTGTGTCCAGTTTTGGGCACCACATTTTAAAAAAGACATCAACAAACTGGAGCAAGTTCGGAGAAGAGCCACCAGAATGGTGACCGGTCTGCAAACCATGTCCTATGAGGAACGGTTGCAGGAATTGGAAATGTTTAGCTTGCAAAAAAGAAGACTGAGAGGAGACTTAATAGCTGTCTACAAATATCTCAAGGGCTGTCACATTGTAGAAGGATCATCATTATTCTCATTTGCACAAGGAAAGACTAGAAGCAATGGGATGAAACTGAATGGGAGGAGACACAGATTAGATATTAGAAAAAACTTTTTGACAGTTAGGGTGATCAATGAGTGGAACAGGCTGCCACGAGAGGTGGTGAGTTCTCCTTCAATGGAAGTCTTCAAACAGAGGCTGGACAGACATCTGTCTGGGATGATTTAGAGAATCCTGCTTTGAGCAGGGGGTTGGACCAGAAGGCCCAGGAGGTCCCTTCCAACTCTACCATTCTATGATTCTATGAGAAGTAGTGACATTTTGGAATGCAGACTTTGATGGAATGGTTTGCAGGCATCATGTTGCATTTGCAGAGCCTTTGATGTGCCTAAACAGTAGAACCCCCACAAGTGACCCCATTTTGGAAACTAGACCCCAAAAAGAAACTTATTTTGGTGTGTTGTGCAATTTGACTTGACTATGCTGATACCCCATATGTGGGGGTAAACCACTGTTTGGGTGCATGGCAGAGCTGGGAAGGGAAGGAGCGCCGTTTTGAAATGCAGACTCTGATGGAATGGCCTGCGGGCATCATGTTGCATTTGCAGAGCCCCTGATGTGCCTAAACAGTAGAAACCCTCAAATAAACCCATTTTGGAAACTAGACCCCCAATGAACTTATTTAGATGTGTGGTGAAAACTTTGAACCCCCAAGTGTTTCACTAAAGTTTATAACGCAGAGCCGTGAAAATAAAAAATTATTTTTTTCCACAAAAAATTTTTAGCCCCAATTTTTTATTTTCCCAAGGGTAACAGGAGAAATTATACACCCAAAGTTGTTTTGCAATTTGTACTGAGTACGTTGATACCTCAAACATGGGGGTAAACACTTGTTTGGGCGCATGGCAGAGCTCAGAATGGAGGGAGCACCGTTTGACTTTTTCAGCGCAAAATTGGATGGAATCAGTGGTGGGTTTGGAGACCCCCTGATGTACCTAAACAGTGGAAAACCCCCAATTCTTACTCCATCCCTAACCCCAACACACCCCTAACCCTAATCCTAACCATAACCCTAACCACAACCCTAACCCCAACACACCCCCTAACCATAATCCCAACCCTAATCATAACTCTAACTTTAGCCCCAACCCTAATCCTAACTTTAGCCCCAACCCTAACCCTAACTTTAGTCCTAACACTAACCCTAACTTTAGCCTCAACCCTAACCCTAACTTTAGTCCCAACCTTATCCCTAACTTTAACCCCAACCCTAACCCTAACTTTAGCCCATCCCTAACCCTAACTTTAGCCCAACTCACATTAGCCCAACTCTAACCCTAATGTGAAAATGGAAATAATTACATTTTTTTATTTTATTATTTTTCCCTAACTAAGGGAGTGATAAAGTGGGGGTTGATTTACTATTATTTTATTTTGATCACTGTGATAGGTTCTTTCGTATTGTGGACTCCTGGTCCCCTTAATCCTATGTGGCTACCTTTTCAGCGAATGTGTGTGGATTTGGCTGTCACACATACAGTCACTACAGCCTCCGGTTTGCTAGCTGAGTCCTACAGTCTCTCCACTAGTCTGGGGCCAGTCACCCACTGCGACCTGTTCTCTCCATCTGACTATGGTTGGCCTGGATCTGGGCACCATGGTGAATTCCTCACAACCGTAACCCTAACTTTAGCCCTATCCCTAACCCTAACTTTAGCCCAACTCTAACCCTAATGAGAAAATGGAAATAAATATTTTTTTTTTATTTTATTAATTTTCCCTAACTAAGGGAGTGATAAAGTGAGGGTTGATTTACTATTTTTTTTATTTTGATCACTGTGATAAGGTCTTTCTTATGGTGGACTCCTGGTCCCCTTGATCCTATGTGGCTACCTTTTCAGCGAATGTGTGTGGATTTGGCTGTCGCACATACAGTCACTACAGCCTCCGGTTTGCTAGCTGAGTCCTACAGTCTCTCCACAAGTCCGGGGCGGTCACCCACTGCAACCTGTTCTCTCCGTCCGACTATGGTTGGCCTGGATCTGGGCACCACGGGGGAATTCCTCACGTCTCTGGCCACTAGGACCTCTTTTTCCTCAGGAGCTCCTTTCTTCACCACTGCTCCTCTCAACTTCCCGCCACCAACTCCTCACTTCCTGCACTCACACCCTTTACTTGGTTCACCCTCAGCCTGAGATGGGCCCACCCAGCTCACCTGGTATAGGGAGGTGTTGTCTAGGATGCTAGTATGCAGGTACCAGGTAGTGCCCCCTCCTTACCCGAGAGCTGAGTACCACACTTCTGGCTGAGGTCCAGTACTTCTGTGGCGACTGGACCCTCAGTTGCAATTGAACGAAACATGAATGCTGCCAAGTACAGAGATATCCAGGATGAAAACCTCTTCCAGAGTGATCTGGACCTCAGGCTTGGCTGAAGGTTCACCTTCTTTTGTTGAATATGTATTTATTAACACACATGTATAACACATATCAAGGATATGAACAGTAACAAAACATTTCACATAATATAAGCCAAGTGTCATCATATCAGGTCATGTCCAATAAAACAGAGCACAATATATATGAATGAAACAGCGTGATCGAGGATCACTACTAGTATTGCGTGAGATTTGGCACACAAATTGGGTTCCTGGACTAACGAACCCCAATAACATTCTACAGGAACAAGAACTAAGAACAAAATAAAACAAGAAAACACAGAAAATATAAGGGGAAATAAAGAAAAATAAGGGAATTAAATGAACCTAAATGAAAAATAAATAACTGGACAAAGAAAAAAGGAAGAAGGTTAAAGGTAAGGGGAAGGAAGAAGGGGAGGGGGGGCGCCCTCGGTCTCCGCCCACAGCACACCACGTGGCAGAGAATCTTACATACAAAAATAGCACTCCAATGAGTCACTTACACTATGTAGGCGAAGGGGTACGAAAGGCAATCCACGGGGACCAGATGGTCTGGAATTTATCCCGGGTATGGTTGATCCATGCCGACAGGTCCTCCATGTCCCTGATATGGTCCACAGCAACAGTCCACTCCTCCAGAGAAGGCGCCACAGTAGACAGCCAATGCTTAGGCACTAGAAGTTTGGCAGCCGTCAACATAAAGGTCGCCAGTTTGTGCTTAATGGGGTTATAACCCGTCGCCGGCACCCAAAAAAGGACTGAGTACCTGGGTAAATCACAAGGCAGAAGGCAGATATCTTTGATTTTTTGTCGTATCGCATTCCAGAAGGGCACAATGAGGGGACAATCCCACCAGATGTGAGCATAAGTTCCTGAACCCGCCCCACATCTCCAGCAGATGTCAGAGGTCTGCAAGCCATGGCGAAATAGGAAGGACGGGGTTCGGTACCACCTGGCAATCAGTTTATAAGAATTCTCTTTAATGCGAATGCACCTAGAAAATCCCAGTGCGTGTCTTTTAATACACCTGGCGACTCGTAGGGACAATGGGTGCCCCAGTTCCCGTTCCCAGGCAGCAAGGTAAGTAGGCTCAGTATCAGAGTGAAGAGACATAAGCCATTTGTAAATGGTGGAGATCACGCCTTTGACAGGACTCTATGCCAGCAACAGCCGCTCCAAGTTGGAGGCAGCCCGCAAGGGACGATGTTGCTCCATAAAGTTCTGACAGACATGATGTACATGTGCTAGCGATAAAAAGTTGGCGTGTGTAGGTCCGAGGATGGATGACAGACCCTCCGCCGAAGGGACATTGCCTCCAGCAAAAAAGGAATTGAGGGGCGTTACCAGTTTGCTCCACAAACCCTGAAAAGTCCAAAAACCCTCATCCGAGCAGGTCAACAAAGGGAGTAAGCGTACAGGCATGAGCGGAGAGGGGAACTTACTCATAGTGTCATGATGTAGACAGTTCAGGCATGTGTGGAGCAAACCCTTCAGGAGAGGGGAGAAGCCGCGTGTACGAGGGATCTGAGTATGCACACCCCATAACTCAAGTGCCTCCCGAGGCGAAAGAAGAGCCGTTTCTAGGGAGGACAAGAAAGACCTTTTGTTCCAACTGTTTATCTCCACCCAACGACGAAGATGGCAAGCGAAGTAATAGTTCTTCAGGTCGGGCAAACCCACTCCACCTGCATCTGTGGGCAGAGTCAAAGTCGAGAAAGCGATACGAGCCGGACGTTGGTTCCATAGGAACCGTGAGAACAGAATGTGTAAGGCACGAAAAAAGGAATTGGGAAGGAATATAGGAGCTGCCTGGAATAAGTAGAGGAATTTTGGGACTATATATGTGGACAGATAATTTTTTCGGCCCAACCAAGACATGAACGGTATTCGTAGACGCTGGAGCTGTGTCCTAACTGAGGAGAGTAGGCGTAGGTGGTTCAGAGCGTAGAGGCGAGAAATATCCCTCGGAATAAGAATGCCTAAATATTTTACATGGTCTGTCTTCCAGGTGAACGGTGACATTCGTTGGAGGCGGGTTAGAGTGTCCCTGGGGAAGCCGATAGCAAACGCGACCGATTTATTATAATTGATTTTGAAGTTTGAAAGAGTACCAAAATGGTGAAAAAGATCCAGCACAGCGGGTATAGCAGTCTCCGGGTTAGTGATACTAAGCATGATGTCATCAGCGTATGCGGACACGAGGGCCTCGCCTTTAGGCGTGGACGAGCCTCGGATGTCTGGGTGTGTACGAAAAGCCTGTAACAAAGGTTCCAGGCACAGAGCGAACAGACTGGGGGACAAGGGGCAGCCCTGGCGGGTTCCATTGGATATAGAGAATGGAGCCGAAAAAGAATTGTTCACCTTGACCCTGGCAGTGGGCGAGGTGTAAAGTGTAAAAATGGAGTCTATAAAGCGATCGGGAAAATTAAATAGGCGTAGGACCGACTTCATGTAAGACCAATCTATGCGGTCAAACGCCTTTTCGGCATCAGTACTTAACAACAACAAAGGCGTTTTTCGGGAAACTGCTCCATGGATTAGGTGTAAGATCTTTGTGGAGTTTTCCCTCCCCTCTCTACCCAATACAAATCCAGTCTGATCGCTCTGCACCAGGAGGGGAACCAAGTGAGACACCCGGTTCGCCAGAACCTTCGCCCAGAGCTTCAAATCACAGTTAAGAAGAGATATTGGCCGATAACTACTACACTGTGCTGGATCTTTGTCTTCCTTATGGATTAAAGCTATATCCGCAGAAAGGGATTGGGGAGGAAAGGAGGAGCCAGTCATCAAGGCGTTAAAAAGTCGGGTGAGGTGTGGGAGAAGGGTAGCTTTAAACTTTTTGTAGTAAAGTATTGTCAGACCATCTGGGCCAGGAGATTTTCCTGATGGAGTAGACTTCAGAGCTTCCTCCACTTCCTCCACCGCAATTGGAGATAACAATTCCGCGTGATGGGAAGGTTTCAATTTAGGGAGGTTCAGGGAGGAGACAAAGTCCACAATAGCAGGATGGGGGTCTGCAGTGGGGGCAGATTCATACATGGGGTTATGTAAGTTATACAAGGCGGTGTAATATTGATGAAAATCTTGCACGATTTGCGCTGTCTCGGTGTGTGCGGCACCCGAGGGGCATCTTGTCTCAGCGATGAATGTACGCGGAGACGTTTCTTTGACGTAGGCGGACATAAGTTTCCCACCTCTGTCACCTGAAGCATAAAGACGGTGTTTCGCGTGTAAGAAATTTTTCGCAATTTTTAGGTTTAGGAGGGATTTAAGGGCCATACGCAAGGACAGGAGATCAGAGAGGTGTTGTTGGCACAGAGATCGCTTGTGGAGCGACTCCAATTTGCAAATTTGAAGGAGCAAGGCATCGGTTTGTTTCTCCCTAGATTTTTTAAGTCTAGAGGCCAGTGAGATGAATTCACCCCTGACAAAAGATTTGTGAGTTTCCCAGACGATGGGGATTGGCATGCCTGGAGTGTAATTTCTATGGAAGAAATCCTGAAGGGGTATTTCAATGGCATTTATATTATCTTGAACGTCCAACAGTGTCTCATTGAGTCGCCAGGTATATCCGAGACCACCACCCCAGGTAAGGCCAGTGTTAAGGATACAGGCGCATGGTCCGATACTGTCATGGATCCAATATCCGCCGATAGAATAACACCCCAGGTGGCGTCGGGATAGAAAGAGGTAATCAAGTCTTTGGTATGAGCGATGCGGCGTCGAATAAAATGTATAATCCTTAGTGTCAGGATGGAGGACTCTCCAGGCGTCCACCAAGGACAGTTCCGCCAATAGCAGTTTAAATCTTCTGAGATTCCGAAAAGAGATGGCGGAGCGGCCCGTGGAGGAGTCCACGAGAGGCTCCATAGTGAGGTTAAAGTCTCCACCCAGTACCACTAGCCCCGACATAAATTGCTGTAAAAGACGTAGAGTTGATAGTAACCAGTCGACTGTGCGAACATTGGGCGCATAAATATTAGCAAAAGTCACTAAAGTGTTTCCCAGTTTACCCTTCAAGAAAAGATATCGACCATCTGTATCTGCCAACTGCGCTTGCAACTGAAAATGAAGATTGCGGCAAAAAGCTATACTCACCCCTCTCGAGGCGTGGGAGTCGCTGCAACTGTGGAACCATACTGGGAATGAAGAGCGAGACAGCTGTGGAACATGATCGTGGCGGAAATGTGTTTCCTGCATAAAAATAACAGAGACACCATCTTTTTTAAGGAGTCGCAAAACCTGAGCACGTTTCGCAGGCGCATTCATACCCTTAGCATTATAGGATTGTATAACAATATCACGTGGAGTCATCATGGAGGTGCACTGGGAGGATAGAGAAGCGATAAAGCGGTGTACCGTAGCAAGGACAGAGAGCGACCCCAAGGAAAGAGGAGTGTGACAAGGAGGACACAAGAGGGAAAGAACACAAAAAAATCAAAACAGAGACAAAAAATAAAGCACCATAGGTAGCGGTGCTTGTAAACATTTGGAGAAATGTGAACTAGGCGGATCCACAAGGGGAGCCGGGAGAATTGCACCCCTCCTGAAGGAGGAGGGGGCAGTGGAGGTGATGCAAGGGTCGCATAAGAGCCCACCTGCAATAACCTCCAGCCAGCCTGTGGAACCCAAGAAAACCTGGGTCATAGTGAAATGTATTTGCCCAAAAATGGGGAGGAGAGTGGGGAGAGAAAGGTAAGGAAGAAAAAAAGGGAAGGGACCAAGAGAAGAACAGCAGGAGATGATGCCTTCCCAGGTGCAAGCAGAAGGGGCAGCGTATAGGAGAGAAAAAGGGGGGAGGGGGGAGAGAGTGAAGGGGGGAGAAGGGAGAGGATAGCAGACCAGACCCACATATAGCTACAGGTGGGGCGACTACCCGGACCAAGAAGGTGAAGAATAGGGTAATGGAGGAGAGAGGCCGGGGGTCAGGAGGGTAGGGAAGGAGGATGGGGGAGAAAAAGATTGTGACCGTAAGGCGGACCGTGTCCTGTGTATCAGGATCCTATGATATAGTATTGAAGGGCAAGGGTGCCCTAGTGTGGAAGGTGAGAGGGAGATTATGAGAAGTAGGGTCAGGTCCCCAAGGATGAGTGGAAGAGGGAACGGAGAGAAAAGGGAGAGGAAGGGAAAGGTAGCCGGAAAGAGGAAACAGTGAGAGGGGAGAGTGGGGAGGGAAAAGATAAAGGAATGCATAGAATGGCAAGATAGAGGGAGGAGAAGAAAGTGCTGTGTAGTGTAACAACAGTAGTAACTGTAAATGAACTGCAGATGGCAGCAGTGAGCAATGTACCAGAAAATAACAGCATAATGAAACGTTGAAAAATTGCAGGTAATTTTAAAACAGACCACAGGGGAACAAAAGCCATCTCTGTTGTCCAAAATCAGCAATGACAACAGGTAGATCCTGAAAATCAGACAGGGCAGTGCAGTGCAATAGGTCATGTGAACAGCACACTACAGCAATCTACAAAGCACATAGGAAACCTAGATATCACATTGAGTTTCAAAGGTGAAAGAAGAGAAGATGGAGGAGGGGGAGGGGAAGAGGGACAACATAGTAACATAGTAACATAGTAACATAGTTATTAAGGTTGAAGGAAGACTTTAAGTCCATCTAGTTCAACCCATATCCTATCCTAACCTGCCCTAACATGTTGATCCAGAGGAAGGCAAAAAAAACCAAGTGGCAAACAGTAAGCTTCACATTGGGGAAAAAAATTCCTTCCCGACTCCACATACGGCAATCAGACTAGCTCCCTGGATCAACGCTGTATCTAGGAAACTAGTGAATATAGCCTGTAATATTATACTTTTCAAGAAAGGCATCCAGTCCCCTCTTAAATTTTAGTAAGGAATCACTCATTACAACATTAGACGGCAGAGAGTTCCATAGTCTCACTGCTCTTACAGTAAAGAATCTGCATCTGTGATTATGGCTAAACCTTCTTTCCTCCAGACGTAGAGGATGCCCCCTCGTCCCCGTCACAGGTCTAAGAGTAAAAGATCATTAGAAAGGTCTTTGTACTGTCCCCTCATATATTTGTACATTGTAATAAGATCACCCCTAAGCCTTCGTTTTTCCAAACTAAATAAAAACTAAATTAACAAGGGTGAAGAGAGCACAGGAAAGCAGTCAGCACTAGCAACAATACGAGCCTGAGTGAACAGAATCATAAGTTGGATATAACCACAGTGAGTCAACAATTCAACAGGGAGGCTGCAAAGTGGAAAATGTAAACCTCAGGTTTCAGGTAGAAGGAGGGCAGGAGACCTCCAGAACAAAGGCATTACACCGGGTCTACCACGTCCTGGCAAGAACAAGAGCAGCAAGCCAGTCTGGTAACAGCTCAGTCTCCAGCCGGGTCATCGCGGGCAGATAGAGAGCGACGATGCGACTTGTTCTTGGAGCGGTGACTTGCCAATCGTCCGGGTGCGGCTGGATGGGTGGTATGGACGACTCCGGAACAGGCAGCCAGGACGGCACAGGCAGTGAAGGGATGGATAAGGCCTTCCACAAAGTAGGTAAGTCCTCTGGATGACGTATAGTAACTTTCTTGTCGTGGCGTGTAACAAAGAGCCCAAAGGGGAACAACCATCTGTACTGGGCGTCATGTTCCTTCAGGTGGGTCAGAAGAGGCTTTAACAAGCGGCGCTTCTGGAGGGTAGAATTGGCCAGGTCTTGCTAGAAGGCCACTGGGGACCCGTCTAGCATCGGGGACCCCTGCTCCCTCGCAGCAGTGAGAAGCGCAGCAGTATGGTTGTAGTCCAGTATACCACAAATAACATCCCTGGTGGGATCAGTGTCCCTGGGGCGAGCTCTGAGGGCCCGGTGAATGCGCTCCACAACCACAGCTTCAGCAGGTTCTTCCCCCAGCAATGCAGAGAATAAAGTGCGTGCCACAGAGCGCAGGGCCTCGGGGGCATAGGACTCAGGGATACCTTTCATTCGCACATTGCGGCGGCGATTCCTGTTCTCAAGGTCCTCGGCAGCACCGAGGGCCGCATTAAGACGCTTGGAGTGGTCCTGGAGCGTGGTACAGATGCCATCGCCGAATTCCACATAAGAAATGTGGGCCTGCTCCAGCTCCTCCACACGGCGTCCCACATGCGACACCTCCGCCTTAATGCTGGCTAGCTCCTGTAGCACAGGAGCAATGATCCGGCGGATGAAAGAGCGGGTGACCTGGTTGGAACGCTCCGGCCTGCGAGGTGATTGCCCTGAGCAAGCATCAGTGTCTATATCCGAGTCCTCTGCGTCAGACAGAGAGAGGGTTCCGGGTGCCATCTTAGGCGAAAGCACTGGTGCAGAAGCTGGCTTTCTCCGGAGATAATGATCCAAATCCCCCGTCTTTCTTGGGGGTTTTGGGGTGCCAGTGGAGTCTTTAGCCTTTTCTCTTCCTGATTTCCCCAATTTGGGCAGAAATACTCTGTGACAATGCTAAAGCTGGCTGGGTTGAAGAGAGGAGCTCACAGACTCAGCTCCTTCCTCATGTGCAGCTAGGCTCCGCCTCCCTGAAGGTTCACCTTCTAACAAGACAATGACCCTAAGCACACAGCAAAAATAACAAAGGAGTGGCTTCAGAACAACTCTGTGACCATTCTTGACTGGTCCAGCCAGAGCCCTGACCTAAACCCAATTGAGCATCTCTGGAGAGACCTGAAAATGGCTGTCCATCAACATTCACCATTCAACCTGATGGAACTAGAGAGGATCTGCAAGGAAGAATGGCAGAGGATCCCCAAATCCAGGGGTGAAAAACTTGCTGCTTCTACTCAATACTGAGCAAAGGGTCTGAATACTTATGACCATGTGATATTTCAGTTTTTTTTTATAAATTTGCAAAAATTTCTACATTTCTGTTTTTTTCAGTCAAGTTGGGGTACATTACAGAGTCTACATTAATAAGAAAAAAATGAACTTTTTTGAATTTACCAAATGGCTGCAATGAAACAAAGAGTGAAAAAATTCAAGGGGTCTGAATACTTTCCGTACCCACTGTACATGTTTGTTAACATGTTTGTTACACATTGTACCAGGCTAGCTAGTTTGTTGAGCTGCAAAACAGAGAAGGATGAACTATGCAGATTGATTAAATACTCAAACAATGAGTGGTAAACTCATCCCACCTCCCCCCTGACCTGTGGATGATGACCTGAGCCACAGATGTGGGTATAAAAAGGGAGTTCTATCATTCTGCAAGAAGAATCAGAGAGACTTTACAAAACCACAGCTCGGAACATTCTACAGGATGTCAGCTTATGGGATTACTCCCCCAGCTGGAAGAACACAGATCTGCTCTAATAACCATCTCTGAACCCTCAGAGACGTCTTGAAGAATCCAGGTTGGGACAATCAGGTAACCTGGCCACATAACTAAGTACTCTCGGTCAGCTTCCTAAGCTTATTGTCAAAAAGGTGGATTCCATTGGTGGTGGTAGTCAGCCCTGGAATTTCCGAAGTCACAGCTGCTCTAAACCCGGAGAGTCAATGGAAGGGTGAGACTGCAATTTGCATAATCTTGGGTACTTGCTGAGACTGTTCTATATGCTATTGCATGTTGGTGGTTCAATAAATTATTGCCACACAGTTTTACCCTCACACTGCGTTGTCTGAGTAGTGTTCTGCCCATGGGAAAAGATAATGGGCATTCAGTGGGATGAGCCAGGGCCGGCATCAGCACCCGGCACACCCGGGCAAGTGCCGGGGCCCTGAGCAGGCGGGGGGCCCACTCGCCATCTGGCACTCTGGCGCCCGTTAGCGGTGTCAGCGCCACCACTGGGCCCCCCCCCGCTTGCACAGGGCCCCGGCTGCGGCCGGCTCAATACTCACCTCTCCCCGTGCCTCCGCTGCTGAAGCTCCGCCTCCGGGCTCCAGGGGGCGCCTGCAGGACGCCGGCGCTTCCTCTCACAGCAGCGCCGCTGAATGACATCATCATTCAGCGTCCGGCTGTGGCAGTGAGCGCGCGGACGTCGGACAAGTGAGATGTTTGTGTGTGTGTCTGTGTATGTGTCTCTGTGTGTGTGTGTGTGTGTGTGTGGTGTGTCTCGCTGTATGTGTGATGGTGGTGGGGAGGGCAGTGATGATGATGATGGGGAGGCAATGATGATTGATGATGATGGGCAGGCAATTATATTGCTGTGGAGACAATGATGATTATGGGCAGGCATTGATGATGATGGGCAGGCATTGATGATGATGGGCAGGCAGTGATGATGATGGGCAGGCAGTGATGATGATGGGCAGGCAATGATATTGATGGGGAGGCAATGATGATTATGGGCAGACATTGATGATGATGGGCAGGCAGTGATGATGATGGGCAGGCAGTGATGATGATGGGCAGGCAGTGATGATGATGGGCAGGCAGTGATGATGATGGGAGGCAGTGATATTGATGGGGAGGCAATGATGATTATGGGCAGGCATTGATGATGATGGGCAGGCAGTGATGATGATGGGCAGGCAATGATAATGATGGGGAGACAATGATGATTATGGGCAGGCATTGATGATGATGGGCAGGCATTGATGTTGATGGGCAGGCAGTGATGATTATGGGCAGGCAGTGATGATGAAAATGGGCAGGCAATGATGATGATGGGAGTCTTTCCACGGCGCCCTTTCCTGAGCCGTAACAGTGCAGAACTCAGCACAGTGCAGAGGAGAGCACCATATTTTGTATGGAGCATTATATGTGGCCCAGTATTCTGTATGGAGCATTATATTGGGTCCAGTATTCTGTATGGAGCATTATATGGGGGATGGCGGGGTGACATCCTGCATGGGGTATTATATGGGTGATGAGGGGGAGACTATGTGGTGCCCATAATATTGTATGGAGGACTGTACTGTCCAGTCTGCACTGTGCGCTGTGAGGATTTGGCGGTTTTTGAGCTATTGTACAATTTACAATAGCTATCAGTCGTAATGGAAGAAGAGAAGTGTTTGGCGTTGTGCCATACCCATATTTCTCTGCAGTATCTGTGCATCATGAATCGTGGTCTGTGTTTAGGGGGTCCACTGAGACTCTTTCACCCGGGGCCCATGAAAACCTGGAGCCGGCCCTGGGATGAGCCCTGGTGTCTTTCTAAAGACAACTGGGTCAGCATATGAGAGCACCCACTGACCCCCGTGTCTCCACATTACTATGTTTTATAATTTATAAACTTATATAGGAAGTGAAAGATTAAATAAAAAGTGTCTGATCCATGATATGTCAAAATTTGTCGTCATCCTCTCTGTTGAAGTTGTGCACAAACCTTTCAATAACTAGTGACATTTCTCACATGGATTCGGCTCATGAATATTTATTTATGTGAGAGAAGAAATCATTGCTTTCCATCTAGAAGGGAGTTAACAATCTTTAATAGCTTCTTCTGATTTGATTGATGTTTTTGTCACTTTCTGCAGTAAATAGATTGCCATTAGCATACCAATGTTATAAAGCCTTCTACCTTAGACTGCACTTAAATGGCCACATTTTAATATCCCACCTAGGGATTCTTTGTCACTTGAGGGTCAGTCTTTGCTGTTAGCAGAGATAAAGTACATGTGCATTTTTCTACTTGTTCTTTTTTGCTTAATATGCCAGAGTCAAGCTTATTTGTTCATAAACTAAAACATTGAAAGACCTTGGTATTGTCATAAAATGTGGCTCCAGCTCTGAGCTATTTATTCTTTTGCTGTTACAGTAAAGCAGTGAAGTATACACACTTCAAGTTAGTTGCAGACCTTGATGTAATGGAAAGTACAACATCCTTTATAATAAAGTATGACATTGTATGTAGTCAGGGGGTTGTGTTATGAAAGCTTGGACATAAATCACTTTGTGATACACTACTAAAATTTGTCTACCCGGATTTCATTTTGTGCTTTGACTTAAATAGTTGGTAAATGATTATCTCAATGTTTTTATTCCTGTTATAAAAAATAACAGACTTCCAGAATGGCTTCTAATTAATCAAAAGACACTTACCTTGCAGTTTTTACAGGTCATGTTTACTATTGAAAAGTTGGAAGGAACATCTGCTGTATCATAAAACATTATGGAAATGAAAACATTTCAGCCCAGAGGAATATTACTGGGGTGCACGACCTTTACCCTTCAGGGATCCTGGGATAACTGTAGTCCAGTTGAATGATTATTGAACATCATCATGATCTGACAGCTCTTTGCTGACTTGTTCCAGATGAATTATGTCATGGGTATTTAGTAATGTCATTGTTTTGAAAACTATGAAATAGGAATGTATATTCACTTAAACAGATTTGCAGAATGTATTGATGCTTTTTAGCAAATATACTATTAAATTACACTGTATATGCTAATACACAGTATGTATTATAGGGCACTTAATCAATTTAACCATGAGGTGTGCAAAAATTATAAAGTAGGTGAGATGTAGAAAGAAAAAAACCTTCTGTAGTAATAAAATATTGAGAAACTTTTTGACTTACTTTAACTAATGTCAAAGAGTAATGTGCTTAAAAACTAATTTTCTACTGTTCTGCACCTGTGTCTGTGATAGTACTGTGCGTGCAAATTTTTTTTCTAATCTGCAACAGTGTCTGTGAGAGTAATATGTATAAAAACAATTTTTTTGTCACGCTGGGTGAAGGATAAGTATGTGCATAAAAACGGGAATAGGGAAGAGCGAGCCCAAACACTAGGGAAGGTGGGGGTGGAGACCACTAGGCATATCTAAAATCACTCTGCCTAAACATGTTCTGCACCTATCACTGATCAGTAACCCCTGACCCTAGCGATATGCCCTACATAGGGAGGGGATGGGGTTTGCTAGTGAGTCCCCACTAAAATTAAAGACAGAGAGAGAAGACTTATGGGGGAAAAACACTTAGTTGAGAAGACAACCGAGATGTCACGCCAGCAATCCTCCAAGGGTCCTCAGGGAAAGACACTAACCGACTACTAGAGCTTCCAACAAGACTGAGACAAGTGTGAACTAACACCCGCAACGTGCTGCAGCAATTGAATATATTTAAACCTACAGTCCAGGTGTGTGATTAGCAGCAGAAGGTGGAGGTAACTATTGGGTCCTAGAGGGAGAAGGATATCGCTCTATAGATGCTAAAAATCAAGAAGGAGCTTACGCTAAACGCAAAGACCTTCTACAGCCAGATCCAGGATGACTGTCACATCTGATACATATCAAAAAACTGACCGGCACATCCAAACATAAATTCAGTGTGAACAGGTGCTAAACCTAGAGTCACCAACTCATATACATACAAAAAACAAAAAAATGTGCATGAAAAACATTTATCTACTCTTCAGCATCTGTGTCTGTGATAGTATTGTGGGAACAAAAATGTTTTTCTAATCTGCTACCGAGTCTGTGATAGTACTGCACGTACATTTTTTTCTAATCTGCACTCTGTGCCTAAAAAACCACTTCAAAAAATGAGGAGAGCATCAAATAGGAGATGTGGCTGTGGAGCTGGTTGTGTAGTGTGCCCGTATTACAGCCTGCTGCCGTGTGTCCGTAATAAAGTCCAGTGTAACATGCCCGTAGTACAGCCTGGCACTGCTGAGGTGTTATAGAAGCCCAGGTTGCTTTGATAGCAGCCTTCAGCTTGTCTGCTTTGCTGGGTCTGGTGTTTCTCATCTTCCACTTAACAATACCCCATAGATTCTCTATGGGGTTAAGGTCAGATGAGTTTGCTGGCCACTCAAGCACAGTGCTACTGTTGCTTTTAAACCAGGTATTAATACTTTTGGCAGTGTAGACAGGTACCAAGTCCTGCTGGAGAATGAAATTACCAGCTCCAAAAAGCTTCTTGGCAGAGGGAAGAATGAAGTGCTCCAAAATTTCCTGGTAGACAGCTGCGCTGACTTTGGTCTTGATAAAACACAGTGGACCTACACCAGCAGATGACATGGCTCCCCAAACCATCACTGATTGTGGAAACTTCATACTAGACCTCAAGCAGCTTGGATTGTGTGCCTCTCCATTCTTCCTCCAGCCTTTGGTACCTTGATTTCCAAATGAAATGCAAAATGTCCTTTAATCTGAAAACAACACATTGGACCACTGAGCAACAGTCCAGTTCTTTTTCTCCTTGGCCCATGTAAGATGCTTCTGGAGTTGTCTATTGGTTATGAGTGGCGTGACACAAGGAATGCAACACTTGTAGCCCATGTCCTGGATATGTCTATATGTCTGTGTGTGGTGGCTCTTGAAACAATGACTCCAGCAGTAGTCCACACTTTGTGAATCTCCTCCAAATTTCTGAACGGCCTTTTCTTTACAATGCTTTCAAGGCTGCGGTTATCCCAGTTGCATGTGCACCTTTTTTTACCACATTTTTTTCCTTGAACTCAACTGTCCGTTAATATGCTTGGATACAGCACTCTATGAACAGCCAGATTCTTTAGCAATGACCTTTTATGGCTTACTCTCCTTGTGGAATGTGTCATTGACTGCCTTCTGGACAAATGTCAAGTCAACAGTCTTACCCATGATTGTGGATCCTACTGAAACAGACTAAGGAACATTTTTAAACGTTTAGGAAGCCTTTACATGTGTTTTTTGTTAATTATTCTAATTTACTGAGATAATGACTTTTAAGTTTTCACTGGCTCTAAGCCATAATCATCAACATTAACAGAAATAAACACTTGAAATAGATCACTCTGTTTGTAATGACTAAATAACATATGAGTTTCACTTTTTGCATTGAAAAACTGAAATAAATAAACTTTTTGATGATATTCTAATTTAGTGAGAAGAATTTATATATCAGGTGAGCAAGTTTCTTTATACATCTCACCTTTTACAACTTGACATAAACTTACTACGCTTAGATAGCACCACGTCTTTTGTCTCTTTTAGGACATTCCATGCAAATAGTGACTTTTTGCCATCTTATGTTTCTTATAGTCTCATTGGTATCATCTGCTGGAAATGAGTGTTCATTCTGATCACATTAATCTCTTCCACAGTCCATAACTTGAGAACTTTTTCCACTGACAGATTCATGTTGTTTATGGTGATTTGTAGTCAGAAATTCATCAAAGCAGGCAAAATCTACTAATTAAATGACAATTCGCAGTTTGACTGTACCATCCATGTGTACGCGGTAGTCATGGGAGATTTTAGTGTGCGCTAATAGTGCTGGAATTACAGTGGCTGCTGGCATCAAATTTGTCCTCCAATAGATCCTTATTAAAGGGTTTAAACAATTTATTCCAATTACAGATCCTATAAATAGTCATGGATGGTTATTTTGTCTTGCCACATCACCTGCTCAGAAGTGGTTAATTTGCATGCCTTCTACGTTCCTTGAATGTGGTAGCTGTTTCTCAGACTCTCTCTCCTGAATCTAACCCTGATTTTCCATTACCCGCAATCACCATGATCTGGAGCCTGTACCGCACGTGGGGTAGTCGGAAAAGAGAGCGGCTACCTGTGCGGCAGGTCCTGAAGACGCAGGCATCTGGAAAACACCCCTTGGACAAGGAGGTGACTGGTCTCCAGGGGACACCACGGTCGCCCTGCCTCATCACCCACCATGCCCAGGGTAACATACAGGGTTTCTCGGGAGAGGGAGAGGACTTTGTGGCCTATATGGTGCCTCTGTCATGCTTAGACCTGACTCCTAGACCCACCATCTGACATGCATTGGGATTTAGAAAATGGGCTGGCTGTCAGGGTCCACTACGCCTCACAACACAAACTGAGTAAATGTAGCCATAGCTGGGCCTGAGGTGTACAGTGTTTTGGCGCATGTCCTACCACTACTGAAGTGTGTGCCATGTTGCGCTGCTTCAAGTACTCCACGAACATGGTAAGTGCTGACGATGCCATCATCAGTTTTACTATCCCACTTCTGTGCTTCCATGAAAAATGCTTCAGCCGATGATAGATGAAGTGGTGTCAGAAGAGGAAGAGGAGGAGTAACAGGGACATTCACACCATTATCAGGCCAGTTATCCACAAAAGGCTTGGAGGGTGGGTTCCTGTACCAACAGCCTGGAGACAGTTTTGAAGGATGAGGAGTAAATGTGTTCACAGTAGGGTATCACTCAAAGCAGCTAATGATCATCACGAGCGTGGGTGGGTGGATATAGAGGACCCAGATAATACACCTCCCACTGAAGACAGCTTGTCGTTGCCTCTGGGCAGCCTTGCACACATGAGCCAATACAGGTTGCTGTGTCTGCACAACGACCGTTGAGTTGCACCGGATAGTTACCAGTACTGATTACTGGGTGGCCACCCTAGAAGGACAACGTACCATCCTTACTTTCATCACTGGAGTGGGATTTGAAAATGTGGGAATACAAGCGCACACTGGTAGATTCACTACTGAAAGCGTTCCCACCTGGTAGCGAGGGCTCAGTGGAAGCACAAGGCAGAGGCGAAGGAGGAAGTCATCAATGCAGCTGGGCACCAGCAGCATTTCGAAAGGAGGGTTAACATGGCCAAAATGTGGAAAACCTTCCTCAGTACGCCACAACATTCAGCAACAATAGCTGATATGATCTGTATTAGCAGGAGGCAGCAAACATAGTGGAAGAGTACGTGTTCACACATCTCCACGTACTGAGGGATGGATCTGCCCCTTTAACTTCTGGGACTTCAAATCGTATACACGGCCTGAGCTTGCCCTTTACACTTTGGAAGTGCTGGCCTGCCGTGCTGCAAGTGTACTGTTGGAACATGTGTTTAGCATGGGTGTGATCACAGACAGGTGCATCTGCCTGTCCACAGCCAAAGTAGGGAAAGCTCACATTCCTTAAAATAAACCAGATGGCGGATCCTACAGGACTTGTCCATACCTTTGGCTGACTGACTACAGATGTAGACCAGCCACACCCAGCCATTGTTAAACTCCACAACAGTTTGTTAGTTCTATTTGTCATTCCCAATGTTTTGGGGCCTCCTAAAAACAAACAAAAAAAAAAAACACACCAAAAAAAAAACATGTATTCTATTTTATTATAAAAGTGTTAACCAACAAATAAAGTAGCACTCTGTAGTGCTATAGCATGCAAACATGAAATATATGAAATTTGAATTGCATTATTGCTCAGAAAATTAGAAAAATTTAGAATACTTAGCGCATAATTGGCCAATTCATGTGTACCTGGCAATAACGATAAGGCGATTCTCGTTGCTGTAAACCTGCCTAGGTGATTCCTCACTTGGGCTAAAGCGTATATTTATTTGGGAAGGTAGGATTCTGCTGTAATTAAAAATGCCTGAGGCCGAGGGGTAAAGTACTCAGTCAGAGAGTCTATGTATACAAATATCAAAAGACTGACAGGCACATCCAAGCAGAAAACAGGTGTGAACAGGTGCTTACTAAGAGTAGCCATCTCCATATATAACCAAAAAATAAAGTAGCACTCTGTAGCACTTTAGCATGCAAACATGAAATATATGAAATAGATGAATAATCGGCAACCATGATAAGGCGATTCTCATTGCTAAGAGCCTTATATATGGAGATGGCTACTTATAGTAAGCATCTGTTCACGCCTGTTTTCTGCTTGGAAGTGTCGGTCAGTCTTTTGATATTTGACATTACAATTCAATTATATAAAATTATACAATGTGATTTTCTGTTTTTTTATTTTTAGATTCTGTCTCACACAGTTGAAGTGTAAATACAATAAAAATTACAGACCTCTCCATTCTTTGTAGGTGGAAAAACTTGCAAAATCGGCAGTGTATCAAATACTTATTTTCCCACTGTATCTCATAGAGCATTAAGCTCATGGTTACCTGTAAGCTTCACACACTAGTCTTCACAGTCTCCTACCCTAGTGCTTATGCATGCACATAATATAACCTGGTGGTCAGTAGTAGTTTACAATATAATATAATCTATAATGTAATCTTCTGTATGTTTACTATTTATCCTGTGCAACCCTTTGGTGGTCTCCTTTCTATAATAATCCCAATTTTATGTTATGTTCTTATTATTATATTAAAAATGAAGATTATATTAATTTGTATATAATTTTGTTATCCGCATTGTTTCTTGCTTTAGTACATATTTTGAGACTAACACCATTTTTATTTTTCCATTGCTTGTTTTTTTGTGTAATGAGCTGATGATCTTATGTGAGGTACATGCAGCATTTTAATCACTTTTTATTGTATTTTATAAGGAAAGTGTGACGACTGAAAAAATCCAATTCTGGTGTTTTGATTCTTTTTTATTGTATGAGTTATTTAATTTTACATTTTGATAGACCAGACTTTTATGCACTTGGTGATACCAAATATATTTTTAGATTTTTTCATTTAATATATATTTTTTATTTTTAGTCTTCTTAGATGGATGTAAACCGGAAATCCTTTAATTGCTTGTTCTCTAAACTGCCATGCCGCACAGCAATACCAAGATAGCAGCTAGAGGGACTTCAGCAGGCATTCACTGACATGGTAACAAATCAGAACTTTTTTTTTAACAATTGAAATGCTGCTGTCAGTGATTGATAGTGGCATCCAAATGGTTAAACAGTGGCCGGAGCAAAGTTCGGTTGCTCTTGTTAGAGACACATGCTGGCATCTGCCGCCTGCCAAGTGGGCTTAGCTCCTGAATCCCCTCCACACATGCCGACTCCAGAATGAACGTAGTAATACATTTTCACTAAAGCGTTGATAGTCTGTTTAGAGAGGCCGACTACACTTTCATGCTCATAGAACGATTGTTAATATGTGATCATAGAACATCATGTTCTGGTTAGCACATGTCCCATGTCCTGTTTATACAGATTAATGTACTGTCGAGAACTGTCCACTCTAACCTTGCTCTATCAGAGCTACAGTCAGGGCCAGAAATATTTGGACAGTGACACAATTTTCGCGAGTTGGGCTCTGCATGCCACCACATTGGATTTGAAATGAAACCTCTACAACAGAATTCAAGTGCAGATTGTAACGTTTAATTTGAAGGGTTGAACAAAAATATGTGTTAGAAAATGTAGGAATTGTACACATTTCTTTACAAACACTCCACATTTTAGGAGGTCAAAAGTAATTGGACAAATAAACATAACCCAAACAAAATATTTTTATTTTCAAAATTTTGTGGCGAATCCTTTGGAGGCAATCACTGCCTTAAGTCTGGAACCCATGGACATCACCAAACGCTGGGTTTCCTCCTTCTTAATGCTTTGCCAGGCCTTTACAGCCGCAGCCTTCAGGTCTTGCTTGTTTGTGGGTCTTTCCCTCTTAAGTCTGGATTTGAGCAAGTTAAATGCATGCTCAATTGGGTTAAGATCTGGTGATTGACTTGGCCATTGAAGAATGTTCCACTTTTTTGCACTCATGAACTCCTGTGTAGCTTTGGCTGTATGCTTGGGGTCATTATCCATCTGTACTATGAAGCGCCGTCCAATCAAGTTTGCAGCATTTGGCTGAATCTGGGCTGAAAGTATATCCCGGTACACTTCAGAATTCATCCGGCTACTCTTGTTTGCTGTTATGTCATCAATAAACACAAGTGACCCAGTGCCATTGAAAGCCATGCATGGCCATGCCATCACGTTGCCTCCACCATGTTTTACAGAGGATGTGGTGTGCCTTGGATCATGTGCCGTTCCCTTTCTTCTCCAAACTTTTGGCTTCCCATCATTCTGGTACAGGTTGATCTTTGTCTCATCTGTTCATAGAATACTTTTCCAGAACTGAGCTGGCTTCTGGAGGTGTTTTTCAGCAAATTTAACTCTGGCCTGTCTATTTTTGGAATTGATGAATGGTTTGCATCTAGATGTGAACCCTTTGTATTTACTTTCATGGAGTCTTCTCTTTACTGTTGACTTAGAGACAGATACACCTACTTCACTGAGAGTGTTCTGGACTTCAGTTGATGTTGTGAACGGGTTCTTCTTCACAAAGAAAGTATGCGGCGATCATCCACCACTGTTGTCTTCCGTGGGCTCCCAGGTCTTTTTGGATTGATGAGTTCACCAGTGCTTTCTTTCTTTCTCAGGATGTACCAAATTGTAGATTTTGCCACTTCTAATGTTGTAGCAATTTCTTGGATGGGTTTTTTTCTGTTCTTGCAGCTTAAGGATGGCTTGTTTCACCTGCATGGAGAGCTCCTGTGACCACAGGTTTCCTTCACAGCAAAACCTTCCAAATGCAAACACCACACCTCAAATCAACTCCGGCCCTTTCATCTGCTTAATTGAGAATGACATAACAAAGGGATTGCCCACACCTGTCCATGAAATAGCCTTGGAGTCATTTGTCCAATTACTTTTGGTCCCTTTAAAAACAGGGTGGCACATGTTAAGGAGCTGAAACTCCTAAACCCTTCATCCAATTTTAATGTGGATACCCTCAAATGAAAGCTGAAAGTCTGAACTTCAACTGCATCTGATTTGTTTTGTTTCAAATTCATTGTGGTAATGTCTAGAACCAAAATTAGATAAATGTTGTCTCTGTCCAAATATTTATGGACCTAACTGTAGCAATGTCACAAGAGCCCTGCAGCTAATCAACAACCATTTCCTTCTCACCTCCTTCTTTGACATCGGGAGGAAGTCAGAAAGTAGCAGGACACTCTCTCTTCTTCTAGGTCTTAGTTTTGTACAAAGCGAGTGAAAAAAAGGGTCCACTGATTAGCAATAGGGCTTTTGTGACATATCAAGAGTAAGTAGAAGTCAACATCGACAGCACTGAACGTGAGTATAACTGTTATTATTTTATAAATGGGGAAATATAGTGATTAAAAAAGGTTGTCTGAGTAGTGGACACCCCCTTTAAAAATCATTTCAGTGTTTTGTTTGTTCTACGTGTGTTTAGCTGCCTACGGACTAATCTAGACTTCATCAGTTTTTGGGTCAGATTTTTATCAGTCTTTAGTCAGTGTCTCAGTTTTTCCTCATATTTCAAAAAAATTGCAAAGCTTCTCTTATCCATTGCAATGTCACCAACGTACTGCATATGAATTGCACATGGCTGACAATGTGTGCTGTCCGTGATCTTCACAGACCCATAGATTAATATGGATGATTTTAATCTATGACTTGGATCAAAAACGGTGATGTCTCTGATTTTTTGCAGATGCACACAGTCTGCAATAAAATACAGACATGTGAACAGCTTCATAGATTACAATGGGTACATGCTATAACTGGGGAAAACACTAATAAAACACGTACATGAAAAAGTCATGTCTAAATGAAACTTTATAGATACAGTAGAACTCCAGCCTGGTTACAGTCAGTGTTTCTACAAGCCTGCTCGCTCACATTACACTCGCCATGCCTGTACTCACCCCTGTGACAGAGAGCGCTTGAATCAGAGCCAATGATACTGTGATCACAGTACTTTATTAGCGAGCAGTAAGTTTTCTCTACAGACACATCGTGTAATACCCTGTTTTAATAAGATATTTTAGTTATTTTATATATATATTTAGCTTTTTTAGAAAGGTCTTACCCTGCCCTATATTAAGAGGAATGAAGTGTGGTTTGCTGAAGGTGAGTGACTCTAATTAACTCTAAGGGCATGATCAGACAGCCGTATTAATTATACCCAGATTGGAACGCAGTACATGGACTGGCCGGTGGCAATCCCAACTCAAGTGGGACAGCTATATAGAAATACATGATGCTGTCACGTTCAGGTTGGGAGAGCCGGCGGACAGTCCATAAACTGCGCACCAATTTTGGCACGATTTATACAGCCGTCTGGCTGCACCCTAATATTCAGCACAAAGCACTCATTTTTTCAATCTTAGAGAAAATCATGAATTTATACACTCTGGTGCACATTCTCAGAACTTTCACAAAAGGTACATATTCATGTAAATCTGTGAAAAATACAAACAATCATTAAAGGGGTTGTCCGGTCTATAATGATAAGTTTGCTGTCACTCTGTGTGCAGGGCCGCCATCAGGGCATTACTGCCCTTACTGGCGTATGGAGCATGATGAGCAGAGAGGGCCCGGACCGGGCCCCCATCTGCTCACCAGACCCCAGGGGTAGGAGGATCCTGCTGGTTCAGTAACTGAATGTGCATCCTTGGCAAGTCCGTGCTTCAAATATCTGGAGGAGATGATGAAGCTGGACTGCAGCCAGGTAAGGAGAAAGTTTTTTTTCCTTTTTATTGAAAGCAGAAAGCCGCAGTACTCAGATTGGGCAGCATGATGGGACACATTGTGCAGGATCATAGGGCAGGACGGAGACACATGGTGCAGGATCATGGGACAGGATGGAGACATATTGGGTAGGACCATGTGGCAGGATTGAGACACATGGGCCAGTATCATCGGGCAGGATGGAGACAGATGGGGCAGGATGGAGACACTTGGTGCAAGGATCATGGGGCAGGATGGAGACAGACGGGGCAGGAACATGGTGCAGAATGGAGACACATGGTGCAGGATCATGGGGCAGGATGGAGACAGATGGGGCAGGATCATACGGCTGGATGGAGACACATGGAGCAGAATCATGGGACACATAGGGCAGGATCATGGGACAGATGGGTCAGAATCATGTGACAGATGGGAAAGGATCATGGGATGGGGAATTATCATGGGAAAAATAGGGCAGGATCATGGGACAGATAAGGCAGGATCATGGGACAGATGGGGCAGGATCATTGGACAGATGGGCAGGAGCATGGGACAGATGGGGCAGGATCATGGGACAAGATCATGGACAAATGGTGTAATGTAGAAGTTGGGAAAAAATTAAATAATGTGCTCTGCTGACTTATGAATCCCCCCAAGACACACACTGTGTGCTGTGGGGATTCACCAGTTTCTGAGCCAGGACGGGTGGGTGCTTATGCAGTATGTATATTCCCAACCAGGGCCCATCTAGTGCACACAGCCTCGCTCCATAGAAGTTTATGGAGCAAGGCCGTGCCCACTAGATGGCTTCTGCCCGGGAGTATGCATAACGCATACGTACCTGGTAACCCAGCTCAGAAACCCGTGAATCCCTGCAGCGCTCAGTGCGTGTCCTGGACAACCCCTTTAACCTAACACAGAAGACATGCACCATACTACATTTCCCAGATAAGAAGCTTAGTTTTTATAAATGCATATGGCAATATAGAATTGCATTTATCTCATCCATTTACAGAACTTTGTGTCCTAAAAAAGGTTAAAACACAGAAAGTACAGCAGTGCAGCCATATTGTTTCTTTCATTTGACTGTTCTTTGGCAATGCCAACTCCACATATTATCTTATTTCTCCGCTTTCAGTTTATTGCCTGTTCCATATTTATGTGAATGTGTTTCAGACGTTTATATAAACAAAATGAATTGTCGAGTTGATATAAAAGATCAACTAGGAGACACAATTTACAACTTACATGGCAGAATTAAGTTGCCTTCACTGTAATAATTCACACACAAATGCAATAAGCCATAGAGGACATAGAAATATCTGTGAAAAATGGATTTGGGAATATTTGCTGCAAAGAAGAGATGTACCATAATAAGTTAATCGGAAAAAGCAACATGAAACATCGAAATGTTCACCCTTAGAAGATAGTAAGGACTATAAAAATAATTTAAAATAGCTCCTTTTAAAGAAGAAAATCTTTATATTATTTCTTTAAATCTTAATTAATTAAAATGTAATTGCAATATTTGTTTCAATTTAAGTTTGATAGTGTATCATGTATATTATAGTTTGTATTTGTATAATTTGGGCATAGTACATCTATGTGACTGTTCACACAACTGTATTTTTGGTCCAAGTGCTATCTGTGGAAAAATTTTTGTTTTTCAATGGCGCTGTTCAGATGACAGTTTTTTTTTACATTAGATAAATAATGATTGGATTCCATGCAGATCATCCGTACAGAAGTCAATTTTAGGGCACATACCCATTTTCGAGAAAAAAGT
Organism: Oophaga sylvatica; assembly: GCA_033576555.1. Classification (NCBI taxonomy): domain Eukaryota; kingdom Metazoa; phylum Chordata; class Amphibia; order Anura; family Dendrobatidae; genus Oophaga; species Oophaga sylvatica. Next base: position 179,367,330 of record JARQOD010000002.1, read on the forward strand.
CTGATTTCCAGATCGAAAAAACGGACAAGTGCTATGCGAGTGTCATGCGAGTGCCATGTGATTTCCGTGCAATTTTTCCACGGAACATCCGTATGACATGCGTATGCAATCCGTATTCAATGTGATTTTTATATATATATATATATATATATATATATATATATATATATATATATATAAATAGATAGCTAGAAAATTCAAAAAGATTGAGGCAGCACACCATTTGAAATTAGAAAAAAGTGCTTTTTAATAGCCCATGTGGCGATGTTTCGGTCTCAAGTGCAGACCTTTCTCAAGCACTTGAGACCGAAACGTCGCCACATGGGCTATTAAAAAGCACTTTTTTCTAATTTCAAATGGTGTGCTGCCTCAATCTTTTTGAATTTTCTATTTACAAGGACTGGTATTTACCTGTGAGGCTTTGCACCCTACTTTTTCCTGTGCTGTTGTTTTTCTATTTTTTTTAAATAGATAGATAGATAGATAGATAGATAGATAGATAGATAGATAGATAGATAGATAGATAGATATGGGATATATAGATAGATAGATAGATAGACAGAAAGCTTAAAAGCCGGCAGATGTCGGGTACTGTATAGATTAGAGTAGGTTAGAATATAATAGAAAGAACAGATATATACACGTAGAATATGTATATATATATGCCATTGACACATATATACAGTGGTGGCCAAAAGTATTGGCACCCCTGCAATTCTGTCAGATAACACTCAGCTTCTTCCTGAAAATGATTGCAATCACAAATTATTTGCAATTTTTATCTTCATTTAATTTGCTTGCAAGAAAAAAACACAAAAGAGAATGAAGCAAAAATCAAATCCTTGATCAATTCACAAAAAACTCCAAAAATGGGGCAGACAAAAGTATTGGCACCATCAGCCTAATACTTGGTTGCACAACCTTTAGCCAAAATAACTGCGAACAACCGCTTCCGGTAACCATCAATGAGATTCTTACAATGCTCTGCTGGAATTGTAGACCATTCTTCTTTGGCAAACTGCTCCAGGTCCCTGATATTTGAAGGGTGCCTTCTCCAAACTGCGATTTTGAGATCTCTCCACAGGTGTTCTATGGGATTCAGGTCTGGACTCATTGCTGGCCATCTTAGAAGTCTCCAGTGCTTTCTCCAAAACCATTTTATAGTGCTTTTGGAAGTGTGTTTTGGGTCATTGTCCTGCTGGAAGACCCATGACATCTGAGGGAGACCCAGCTTTCTCACACTGGGCCCTACATTATGCTGCAAAATTTGTTGGTAGTCTTCAGACTTCATAATGCCATGCACACGGTCAAGCAGTCCAGTGCAAGAGGCAGCAAAGCAACCCCAAAACATCAGGGAACCTCCGCCATGTTTGACTGTAGGGACCGTGTTCTTTTCTTTGAATGCGTCTTTTTTTTCCTGTACACTCTATGTTGATGGTTTTTCCCAAAAAGCTCGACTTTTTTCTCATCTGACCAGAGAACATTTTTCCAAAACGTTTTCTCAGGTGAGTTTTAGCAAACTCCAGCCTGGCTTTTTTTTTATATCTCGGGGTAAGAAGTGGGGTCTTCCTGGGTATCCTGCCATACTGTCCCTTTTCATTCAGATGCCGACGGATAGTACGGGTTGACACTGTTGTACCCTCGGACTGCAGGGCAGCTTGAACTTGTTTGGATGTTAGTCGAGGTTCTTTATCCACCATCCGCACAATCTTGCGTTGAAATCTCTCGTCAATTTTTCTTTTCCTTCCACATCTAGGGAGGTTAGCCACAGTGCCATGGGCTTTAAACTTCTTGATGACACTGCGTACGGAAGACACAGGAACATTCAGGTCTTTGGATATGGACTTGTAGCCTTGAGAATGCTTATGCTTCCTCACAATTTGGTTTCTCAAGTCCTCAGACAGTTCTTTGGTCTTCTTTCTTTTCTCCATGCTCAATGTGGTACAAACAAGGACACAGGACAGAGGTTGTCAACTTTAATCCTTGTTAACTGGCTGCAAGTGTGATTTAGTTATTGCCAACACCTGTTAGGTGCCACAGGTAAGTTACAGGTGCTGGTGATTACACGAATTAGAGAAGCATCACATGATTTTTCAAACAGTGCCAATACTTTTGTCCACCCCTTTTTTAGGTTTGGTGTGGAATTATATCCAATTTCGCTTTAGGTCAATTCTTTTTGTGTTTTTTCATTGAAGACAAATTAAATGAAAATAATAATACCAAAGAATTTGTGTTTGCAATCATTTTCAGGAAGAAACTGAGTATTATCTGACAGAATTGCAGGGGTGCAAATACTTTTGGCCACCACTGTATATATATATACTGTATATATTTATATTTCACATAGATAGCAGAATAGCTGACAATTCAATTGTTGGCATCTGTAAAATCATTACAGAACCCGACCGGATATGAGACATGGTTCACATACAGTAAACCATTGCATATCCATTATTTTTTTATATGTCCCTCACTAATAATGTTAGTAGTGTCTGAGTGTAAAATTTTGGAGCTGTAGGTGTTAATTAAAGGATTAATTTACGGAAAAAACTTGTGTGGGCTCCTGCGCAATTTTCTCCGCCAGAGAAGGCAAGCCAGTGACTGAGGGCAGAAATTAATAGCCTAGAGAGGGACCATTGTTCACCTCAGATTAGGCGGGGAGTCTGCACAGCCTAAGTGACGTCAGTGGTAGTCACTGAGGCTGTGCAGACTCCCTTTCTGACCGGCGGTGAACTGACAGCGTGGGAAAATGTTCTGAAACTTTCCCACGCTAATCAGTTCATGTCCGGTCAGTCAGGGAGGTGCGCATGCAGCTTTTCCTTCATTCCTCCGTGATTTACAGCCAGGCCAGTCGCATTACCACCGCTCCCGCTTGTAACCTATTTAACCCCTTCAGATCGATTGCGGCATGGCACTTGACTGTACGGTGGACAGGTATATTGTTGGTTTTTTATTTTGTCTTTTTTCCAGGAGAACGATGGCTTTGAATGTATTGGGAGTATAATAAAGATGGAAAACAATGTGTTTATTTATTTCATTAAAAGTCTTTATTCTTAACGTGTGTGTGTTTTTTTTAACCCCTTTCAGGCTAGTGGCTTAATAATGTATACAGTCATGGCCAAAAGTTTTGAGAATGACACAAATATTAATTTTTACAAAGTCTACTGATTCACTTTTTCTAATGGCAATTTGCATATACTCCAGAATGTTATAAAGAGTGATCAGCTTAACAGCAATTACTTGCAAAGTCAATATTTGGCTAGAAAATGAACTTTATCCCCCAAAACACATTTCAACATCTTTGCAGCCCTGCCTTAAAAGGACCATCTAACCTCTTTTCAGTGATTGTTCCATTAACACAGGTGTGGGTGTTGATGAGGACATGGCTTGAGATCAATCCGTCATGATTAAGTAAGAATGACACCACTGGACACTTTAAAAGGAGGCTGGTGCTTGGCATCATTGTTTCTCTTCTGTTAACCATGGTTATCTCTAAAGAAACACGTGCAGTCATCATTGCAATGCACAAAAATGGCCTAACAGGGAAAAGTATCGCAGCTAGAAAGATTGCACCTCAGTCAACAATCTATCGCATCATCAAGAACTTCAAGGAGAGAGGTTCCATTGTTGCCAAAAAGGCTCCAGGGCGCCCAAGAAAGACCAGCAAGCACCAGGACCGTCTCTTAAAAGTGTTTCAGCTGCGGGATCGGGCTACCAGCAGTGCAGAGCTTGCTCAGGAATGGCAGCAGGCAGGTGTGAGTGCATCTGCATGCACTGTGAGGCGGAGACTCTTGGAGCAAGGCCTGGTCTCAAGGAGGGCAGCAAAGAAGCCACTTCTCTCCAGAAAAAACATCATGGACAGACTGATATACTGCAAAAGGTACAGGCAGGGACTGCTGAGGACTGGGGTAAAGTTATTTTCTCTGATGAATCCCCTTTTCGATTGTTTGGGACATCAGGAAAACGCCTCATTCGGAGAAAACAAGGTGAGCGCTACCACCAGTCTTGTCTCATGCCAACTGTTAAGCATCCTGAAACCATTCATGTGTGGGGTTGCTTCTCAGCCAAGGGAATCGGCTCTCTCACAGTCTTGCCTAAAAACACAGCCATGAATAAAGAATGGTACCAGAATGTCCTCCAAGAGCAACTTCTCCCAATCCTCCAAGAGCAGTTTGGCAATCAACAATGCCTTTTCCAGCATGATGGAGCACCTTGCCATAAAGCAAAGGTGATAACTAAATGGCTCAGGGAACAAAACATAGAGATTTTGGGTCCATGGCCTGGAAACTCCCCAGATCTTAATCCTATTGAGAACTTGTGGTCAATCATCAAGAGACAGGTGGACAAACAAAAACCTAAAAATTCTGACAAAATGAAAGCATTGATTGTGCAAGAATGGACTGCTATCAGTCAGGATTTGGTCCAGAAGTTGATTGAGAGCATGCCAGGGAGAATTGCAGAGGTCCTGAAGAAGAAGGGTCAACACTGCAAATATTGACTTGCTGCATTAACTCATTCTAACTGTCAATATAAGCTTTTGTTACTCATATGTTTGCAATTATATTTCTGTCTGTGATAAAAACATCTGTCAAAACACACATAAAAACCAGAGGGCAGCAGATCATGTGAAAATATAATATTTGTGTCATTCTCAAAACTTTTGGCCATGACTGTACACACACACTACTAACATTATTAGTGAGGCACATATATAAATCTAACGGATATGCAATTGTTACTTATGTAAACCAAGTCTCATATCCTATTGGGTTCTGTAATGATTTTACAGAAGTCGACAATTGAATTATCAGCTATTCTGCTATCTACCTCTGTATGAAATATAAATATATATATATATATATATATATATATATATATGTGTCTCACTGACGTGTATATATTTATTTATGTATTCTATGTGTATATATCTAATGTTTTGTGAGCTGTCAGTGTGATGTTACAGTAGCCGGACATGAATTACGTACTTTTCAAAGGACATCGGTGCGTATACGTCTCACCCATCAACTTGTATTGGCGAGTCTCGTCCAAGAATCACAGCAATACGCAGCATGCTGCGATTTTTTTCTCAGTCTGATTTCGGCTGAGAAAAAACTCGCAAATCAGATGTCACCTATTGAATAACATTTGTCCGAGTGCAATCCAATTTTTTATCAGATTGCACTCGTCCGTATTTCTCGCAAGAGGGTATGAGCCCTTAATGGATAGGTTGTAGTTCTTTAACAAAGGAAACTATATTGATTCTTGTAAGTTTTAGTAACTGCTGATATAAAGAAACGCCAAAAACCACAACTATGTACCATATTTTTCAGACAATAAGACGCACCTTTTCCCCCAAATATGGAAGAAAAATGGGGTGCGTCTTATAATCCAAACATAGCTTACCTGGCTCACTGTCAGGGGTGGGGCGGTGTCACCAATGCAGGAAGCAGGCAGCGGTAGGAGTGGGGCAATGCTGCGGGCCCTGGGCTGAGAGAAGATAGTGTGACGCAAGGGAGACAGGAGCGGAGTCACTGCTGCAGCATACTATAGTACTAGGGAAGATGGTACAGGCAGTACATGCACGTTAAGAAAGGAAAGCCTGCTTGTACATGCCTCCATCACGTGATGTGTGTGTCCCCATTATCATTAACATCGGCAAATTCCACTGCAGAGCCACCTGTCATCGTGACTCTGCAGCTGTTGCAAAACTCCCATCATGCTTGGAGAAGTCGTGATGATGGGAGCTGTAGTTTGGCAACAGCTGCAAATCCATACAGATTGTGCAAAAATGCTGTCCCTATAGAAATGGGTTTCACAACCTGTGGCCCTCCAGCAGCAGATATCTCCATAACAGTGCATCAGCAGCAGATCTCCCCATAACAGTGCATCAGAAGATCACCCCCATAACAGTGCAGCAGCAGCAGATATCCCCATAACAGTGCATCAGCAGATCTCCCCTATAACAGTGCATCAGCAGCAGATCTCCCACATAACAGTGGCAGTAGCAGATCCACATTTTTTGCTTCAAAATGTTTTTCCTATTTTCCTCCTCTAAAACTTAGGCATGTCTTAAAGTCTGAAAAATGAGGCAAAAAGCATAGTTATAATTAACTTCAATAAAAGAAAAAACTTTTTCTGAGGCCAAGTAAAATATGCAATAATTTTATTCATACAAGTAATGTACGGTATTTAAGAAAGGTAAGAAGGTGGATCCAGGCAACAATTGTCCGGTAAGTTGGACATCAGTAGTGTACAAAGTTTTTGAGGGCATTATAAGAGATATATTGCAGAGGATAATATAATAAATGACAAGAAGCACAGATTCATGAAAGATATGTCGTGTTAAAAAACATGTTTGGTTTCTATGAGGAGGTAAGTGCAAATCTGGATGTTGGTAATGCTGCTGATATGATTAATCTGGACTTTGCAAAGACATTTAATACGGTACCACATAAGAGCCTTATACTGAAGCTACAGAAGCAAGGACTTGGGGAAACTATATGCAGATGGGTAAAGAACTTGCTAAAAGAAAGGAAATAAAGAATCGTCTTAAATTGTACATTCTCTAAATGGGATACAGTCAATTGGGTACCGTAAAGATCTGTACTAGGACCAATTCCTTTTAATCTCCTTATTAATGATCTTGTGGATGGGATTCAGAGCAGGGGCAGACATACCAACAATGCAGCTGCACCAGGGCCCGGAAGTGCAGTGGGGCCCTTGCAGGGCAGCTAATACTGCAGGCAATCTAGCCTCTTTCTCAGAGCCCGAGGCCAGATTGCCCTCATATGCGGTGGTACCGATGCCTACAGGAGAAAATGGCAGTGGTGCAGAGCTGCAGGGATCCTGCAGGGCACTTTCCTTCTGCCAGGCGCATGTGGCTGGATGACGTCAGCAAGCAACAGTGAGGGCCTGTGTCAGAGAGAAAGTTGCTGGTGATGACAATGCTGCGGGGAGCGGACAGAGAGGTGAGTGGTGGTGTTTGTTTTTTTAAACAATACACTGGGAGAGGTCCAGGACAATCAAGGGTGATGGGGAGAAGGGAACAATGACATGGATGGTGGAGAGGATAGTGATGGAGATAGGGAAGAACGCAATGATAGATGTGGGGAGAAGGCAATGATAGAGGTGGGTAGAGGGCAATGATGGGGAGGGGGAGAGGACAAGGATGGAGGTAGAGGAGAGGTAAGTGATGAAGGTGGTGGGAGAAGGCAATGATAGAGGTGGGGAGAAGGCAATGATAGAGGTGGAGGAGAGGGCAATGATGGAGGTGGGGAGAGGGCAATGATGGAGGTGGGGAGAGGGCAATGAGGGAGGTGAGGAGAGGGCAATGATGGAGGTGGGGAGAGGGCAATGATGGAGGTGGGAAGAGAGCAATGATGGAGGTGGAGAGATGGAAATGATAGAGGTGGGGAGAGGGCAATGATAGAGGTGGTGAAAGGGCAATGATGGGGTGGGGGAGAGGACAATGATGGAGATGATTGAGAGGGCAATGATAGGGGTGAGGGAGAAGAAAATGATAGAGGTGGGGAGAAGAAAATGATAGAGGTGGGGAAATTGCAATGATGATGGTGGGGGAGTGAGCAATGATGGAGGTGGGGGAGAGGGCAATGATGGAGGGGGGAGAGGGCAATGATGGAAGTGGGGAGAGAGCAATGATGGAGGTGGAGAGATGGAAATGATAGAGGTGGGGAGAGGGCAATGTTAGAGGTGGTGAGAGGGCAATGATGGGGTGGGGAGAGGACAATGATAGAGATGATTGAGAGGGCAATGATAGGGGTGAGGGAGAAGAAAATGATAGAGGTGGGGAGAAGAAAATGATAGAGGTGGGGAAATTGCCATGATGACGGTGGGGGAGAGGGCAATGATGAAGGTGGGGAGAGGGCAATGATGGATATGGAAGAAAAGGGAATGATGGAGGTGGAGAGAACAATTATGGAGGTAGGGGAGAGGATACTGATTGGAGTGGTAGAGGACAATGAGGAGGTCGTGAAGAGGGCAATGATGAAGGTGTGTGAGAGAACAATGTTGGAGGTGGGGAGAAGGCAATGATAGAGTTGGTGGAAAGGGCAATGATTGAGGTGAGGAGAAGGCACTGATGGGGTGGGGGGAGAGGACAATGATGAGGATGGAGAGAGGGCAAATATAGTGGTGAGAGGGAAGAAAATAATAGAGATGGGGAGAAGGCAGTGATGAAGGTGGAGTGAGAGGGCAATGATGGTGGTGGGGGACAGAGCAATGATAGAGGTGGGGAGAAGGCAGTGATAGAGGTGGGGGAGAAGGCAATGATAAAGATGGGGAGAGGACAATGATGGAGATGGGAGAGGGCAATGATAGAGGTGGGGGAAAGGGCAATGATGGAGGAGGGAGAGCAATGATGTAGGTGGAGAGAAGGAAATGATGGTGGTGGGGAGAGGGCAATGAGGGAGGTGAGGAGAAGGCAATGATGGAGGTGGGGAGAGGGCAATGATGGAGGTGGGGAGAGAGCAATGATGGAGGTGGAGAGATGGAAATGATTGAGGTGGGGAGAGGGCAATGATAGAGGTGGTGAGAAATGATGGAGTGGGGGCGAGGACAATGATGGAGATGATTGAGAGGGCAATGATAGGGGTGAGGGAGAAGAAAATGATAGAGGTGGGGAGAAGAAAATGATAGAGGTGGGGAAATTGCAATGATGACGGTGGGGGAGAGGGCAATGATGGAGGTAGGGGAGTGCGCAATGATGGAGGTGGGGAGAGGGCAATGATGGAGGTAGGGAGAAGGCAATGATGGAGGTGGAGGAAAAGGCAATGATTGAGGTGGGGAGAACCATTATGGAGGTAGGGGAGAGGATACTGATTGGAGTGGTAGAGGACAATGAGGGAGGTCGCGAAGAGGGCAATGATAGAGGTGGTGGAAAGGGCAATGATTGAGGTGGGGAGAAGGCACTGATGGGGTGGGGGAGAGGACAATGATGAGGATAGGGAGAGGGTAAAGATAGGGGTGAGGGAGAAGGAATTGATAGAGATGGGGAGAAGGCAGTGATGAAGGTGGAGTGAGAGGGCAATGATGGTGGTGGGGAGAGAGCAATGATAGAGGTGGGGAGAAGGCAGTGATAGAGGTGGGGAGAAGGCAATGATAGAGATGGGGAGAGGACAATGATGGAGATAGGGAGAGGGCAATGATAGAGGTGGGGAAAGGGCAATGATAGAGGAGGGAGAGCAATGATGTAGGTGGGGAGAAGGAAATGATGGTGGTGGAGAAAGGGCAATGATGTAGGTGGGGAGAGGGCAATGATGGAGGTGGGGGAGTGCAATGATGGAGGAGGGAGAGAGGGCTATGATGGAGGTGGGGAAAGGGCAATGATGGAGGTGGGAGAAGGCAATGATAGAGGTGTGGGAGAAGGCAATGATAGAGGTTGGAAGAGTACAATGATGGAGATGGGGAGAGGGCAATGATGGAGGTGGGGAGAGGGCAATGATGGAGATGGGGAGAGGCAATGAACGAGGTGGGGAGAGGGCAATGATGGAGGTGGAGGGAGAGCAATGATGTAGGTGGGGATAATGAAATTGTGGTGATGGGGAGAGGGCAATGATGGAGATGGGGAAGAGGGCAGTGATGGAAGTGGAGGGAGAACAATGATGTAGGTGGGGAGAAGGAAATGGTGGTGGAGAGAGGGCAATGATGGAGGTGGGGAAAGGGCAATGATGAAGGTGGGGCGAGGGCAATGATGGAGGTGGGGAAAAGGCAATGATGGAGGTGATGAAAGGGCAATGATGGAGGTGGGGAGAGGGCAATGATGGAGGTGGGGAGAGGGCATTGATGAAGGTGAGGGAGAGGGCAATGATGGAGGTGGGGGGAGGGCAATGATTGAGGTGGGAAGAAGAAAATGATGGTGATGGGGAGAAGGCAATGATGAGGTGGGGGAGCCAGAAATGAAGGTGGGGAGAAGGAAGGCAATGATGTAGGAGTGGGAGAGGGCAATGATGGAGGTGGGAGAGAGGGCAATAATGGAGTTGGGGAGAGGGCAATGATTAAGGTGGCAAGAAGTAATTGATGGTGATGGGGAGAAGGCAGTGATGGAGGTGGAGGAGCAGGAAATGAAGGTGGGGAGAAGGCAGGCAATGATGGAGGTGGGGTAGAAGGCAATGATGTAGGTGGGAAAAGGCAATAATGTAGGTGGGGAGAACAATTATGGAAGTGGAGAGAGGAGAATGATTGGAGTGGTAGAGAGGACAACTGTAACGGGTCTGGGAGGTGGAACCACTGAGCTTTATTATACAAGGAGGCTTTCCTTGTAAAGGAGCGGGTGGCGCCCGGGGAGACGGACAGGAAGTCACTGCAAGTGACGGGGGCAGTCTCTGGACAGACAGGTGGGATGTCACGGCAGGTGACCGGGGCAGTCTCTGGATAGACAGGCGGGTAGTCACGGCAAGTGACCGGGGCAGTCTCTGGATAGACAGGCGGGTAGTCACGGCAAGTGACCGGGGCAGTCTCTGGATAGACAGGCGGGTAGTCACGGCAAGTGACCGGGCAGTCTCTGGATAGACAGGCGGGTAGTCACGGCATGTGACCGGGGCAGTCTCTGGGTAGACAGGCAGGTAGTCACGGCAAGTGACCGGGGCAGTCGCTGGGTAGACAGGCAGGTAGTCACAGCAAGTGACCGGGGCAGTCTCTGGATAAACAGGCGGGTAGTCACGGCAAGTGACCGGGGCAGTCTCTGGATAGACAGGCAGGCAAGGGACCGGGGCAGTCTCTGAATGGACAGGTATATACGACCTGAGATGGTGGAGCCTCCCGGTAGGCTAGCAGGCAGATGACAGATGAGCGCCCCCAAGTGAGCAGGCGAGAGTCTCTGGAATAGCCAATGGACACCGCAGGTGATGGCCGAACCTCCAGGTAGGCTTGCAGGCAGATGGCGGATGAGCGCCCCCAAGTGAGCAGGCGAGAGTCTCTGGAATAGCTGATGGACACCGCAGGTGATGGCCGAACCTCCAGGTAGACTTGCAGGCAGATGGCAGATGAGCGCCCCCAAGTGAGCAGGCGAGGTTCTCTGGAATTGCCGATGGTCACCGCATGTGACGGCCAAACCTCCAGGCAGGCTTGCGGGCAGGTAGCAGACAACAAACTGGCAGGAGACAGGCAGGTAACTGGTAACGGACCCTGAGGGCTGAAGCAGAGTAAACAGTGCAACAACAACATTGCTCGGGCACCTCCATTAAGGAGGAAGTACTTTATATAGGGAGGAGTCCTCCGGCTTTGGCCGGGGACCTTTTTTGAAAAATGCGCGCGGCCCCTTCAAGAGCGGGGGAGCACGCGGCCCCAGCAGGGCGGAAGGAGGACGCTGAGCGCAGGTAAGGGGGGCGACGTCCCTGCCTGGCAGAGGACGCTGTCGCAGGGGAACAGCGTCCCTGCCTGGCAGAGGGCAGGGACGCCGACGCTACAGTACCGCCCCTTTAGGCCCCCCTTTTTTAGGCCAGAAAGAAATTTAGCTAGGATGAGAGGGGCATGGATGTTCTCCCGAGGCTCCCACGTTCTCTCCTCAGGACCAAACCCCTTCCAATCCACCAGAAAATAGGTCTTTCTTCCTACCCTTTTGGTGGCCAGAATGTTCTCTACCTCAAATTCGTCTTCAGCAGACACTGGAGCAGGAGGTGTACCTCTAGATTTGACAAAAGAGTTAAGTACCACCGGTTTGAGGAGAGATACATGGAAGGAGTTAGGAATCCGCAAATTGGCCGGGAGTTTCAATTTATAGGACACCGGGTTGATCTGACTGATGATCTCAAAAGGACCGATGAACCGAGGACCTAACTTGTAGGAAGGAATCTTGAGCCGGACATACTTGCACGAAAGCCAGACCTTATCCCCAGGACGGAATTGAGGAGGATCCAGACGTTTTTTGTCAGCATGTTTCTTCATGCGCTCGGATGACAGAATGAGTGCGGACCGGGTACTCTCCCATATGGAGGAAAATTCGTTAACCAGAGATTCCGCAGCTGGATTGTCCACAGAGATGGAGACAGGAACAGGGATCCGAGGGTGTTGACCGAAGACTACAAAAAAAGGAGATTTGGAGGAAGATTCGCTCTCGTGATTGTTGTAAGAGAATTCGGCCCAAGGCAGGAGATCCACCCAGTCAGAATGGTGGGCATTAACGAAGTGCCGGAGATAACTGGTCAGATTCTGATTGATTCGCTCGACTTGTCCATTGGACTGCGGGTGGTAAGCGGAGGAGAAATCCAAGGTGACGTCTAGCAACTTACAAGTGGCTCTCCAGAAACGTGAGGTGAACTGTACCCCACGATCCGACACAATGTGACGAGGCAGACCATGAAGACGGAAGATGTGGCGGATAAAGTCTTTAGCCAACTCGGGTGCAGACGGAAGCCCTGGCAGGGGAATGAAGTGAGCCATCTTGGAAAATCGGTCAACGACCACCCAAATGACCGTACAACCGGCAGAGACGGGCAGATCTGTTATGAAGTCCATGGCTATATACTGCCAGGGGGCAGCGGGTACAGGAAGCGGAAGAAGACGGCCGGCAGGCTGGTGTCTCGGAACTTTGTTGCGGGCACAGGAGACACAGGCAGAAACAAAGTCTATTACGTCCTTGTGCAGGGTAGGCCACCAGTAATGCCGAGTAATGAGCTGGAGGGTCTTTTTCTGACCAGCGTGGCCAGCTAGTTTAGACGAATGACCCCAGTGTAGGATTCTCTCCCGATCGGTTACCGATACGAACGTCTTGCCAGGAGGGAGACGATTTAGACTCACGGGAGCCACCTGCATCACTCTGGCGGGATCGATGATATGTTTAGGTTCCTCCTCGAGATCCGACACCAGGAAGGACCGGACAAGGCGTCCGCCTTGATGTTCTTGTCGGCCGGGCGAAAATGTAAGAGAAAATCAAAGCGGGCAAAAAACAAGGACCACCGAGCTTGGCGAGGGTTAAGTCTCTGGGCATGCTGGAGGTAAGCCAGATTTTTGTGGTCAGTGTAAATGATTACCGGATGAAGAGCCCCCTCGAGTAGGTAACGCCACTCCTCCAATGCCAGCTTGATGGCCAATAACTCTCGGTCTCCTATGGAGTAATTGCGCTCAGAAGAGGAGAAGAGTTTGGAGAAGAAGCCGCAAGATACCATCCCCGGATGAAGATTTTTGAGTAAGTACCGCTCCGGCTCCAGAAGAGGAAGCGTCCACCTCTAGGAAGAACTGCTTGTTGCCGTCCGGGCGATGCAGCACTGGAGCGGAAGAGAAGGCCTGTTTTAAAGAAAGAAAGGCCTCCTCTGCTTCGTGCGTCCACTGTTTGGGATTAGCATCCTTGCGGGTGAGCGCGGAGATTGGAGCAGTCCGGGAAGAGAAGTGCGGTATGAAAAGACGGTAATAATTGGCGAATCCCAGGAACCGCTGAATGGCCTTCAACCCCTCCGGTCGGGGCCATTTCTCGATGGCAGACAGTTTCTCCGGATCCATTTGTAGGCCTGTCTGAGAAATGATGTAGCCCAAAAACGGAAGCGAGGTCTGCTCAAAGAGGCACTTCTCATATTTGGCGAAGAGGTGATTCTGCCTGAGCCTGAGCAGAACCTGACGAACATCCCTCCGGTGAGACTGGAGATCCGGAGAGAAGACCAAGATGTCGTCTAGGTACACCACAACGCAGGAGTAGAGAAGGTCCCGGAAGATGTCATTGACCAACTCCTGAAAGACTGCTGGAGCATTACAGAGACCAAAGGGCATTACCAAATACTCGTAGTGGCCGTCCCGGGTATTGAATGGCGTCTTCCATTCATCTCCCCGACGGATACGGACCAGGTTATATGCCCCACGAAGATCCAGTTTGGTGAAGATTCTAGCCCCCCTCAGACGATCAAACAATTCTGGAATGAGCGGAAGAGGGTACTTATTCTTCACCGTGATCAAATTTAGGCCTCTGTAGTCAATACAGGGACGGAGAGAGCCGTCTTTCTTTTTTACGAAGAAGAAACCTGCTCCCGCTGGGGAGGTGGATTTCGGATGAATCCCTTGGCCAAATTCTCCTCGATATATTCGGACATCGACCTGGTCTCAGCAGCGGACAATGGGTAAATACGCCCACGGGGAGGCGTAGTACCGGGTAGCAGGTCGATCGGGCAATCATACGGTCTGTGAGGGGGTAATGTCTCTGCTTCCTTTTTATTAAAGACATCAGCGAATGACCAATATGGAATCGGGAGCCCTGGTAGATTAGTTGGTGTAGGAGAAGGACAGACGGGATGAACAGGAACCAAACAAGTTTTATGACAGTCCTGTCCCCAGCGAAGGATCTCTCCAGTCTGCCAGTCGAGCACGGGTGAATGCTTTTGGAGCCAAGGCAGACCTAGTAAGAAAGCGTGAGAGAGTCCAGGCAGAACATGAAACGAAATGCTCTCAGAATGCAACATTCCCACCTGCAGGGTTATGGCTTCAGTGATAAGTTGGATGGGACGTGGTAGGAGGCCCCCATCCACAGCAGCAACAGATACTGGTTCAACCAGAGGTTTGGTAGGAATGCGATATTTTTCTACTAGAGCCTGTGAAACAAGATTCCCGGCTGCTCCAGAATCAAGTTGGGCTAGTTCGAAATAACGGTTCTCACCGAGGAGAATTGAGACTGACAACAGCAGAGATGAAGAGGATTTATTTTTGTCTAGGTGGACCTCTCCGAGCGAACCTAGACACAGGCGTTTCCCGACCTCTCTGGGCAGGTACGGATCCAGTGCTCTTTACTGCCACAGTAGAAGCAACTCCCCTCGGTACGGCGTGAGTCCTGACGGGCTTTGACCATCTTGGTCTGGTCAACTTGCATAGGCTCAGAAGAGTGTACCTGAGGAGAAACGGAAGGAGTTACAGGTCTCTGAAAAGAAGGAGCTAGACGAGGAAACCTTCTCTCACGGGTGACCTCTTTAGCGCGCTCCTGGAACCGTAGATCAATTCGATTGGCAAGAGTTATTAGGTCATCGAGAGAGGTTGGAATGTCCCGACCGGCAAGTTCATCTTTAATACGGCCGGACAGACCCTCCCAGAAGACAGATATCAGAGCGTCATTATCCCAAGCTAGCTCCGAGGCAAGGGTACGGAACCGTATGGCATATTGACCCACGGTGATACTTCCCTGACGGAGACGCAGCAGAGAAGATGCAGAGGAGGTCTTCCGTCCGGGTTCGTCGAATACCTTCCGGAAGGCTGAGAGAAAAGCAGACAGGTCAGACACCAGAGGATCCTCTCTCTCCCAAAGAGGATTTAGCCAGGCCAGGGCCTCTCCGGTGAGATGGGACATGATGAAGGCAATTTTGGCCCGGTCGGAGTTAAACTGGTGTGCCAGGAGTTCAAAATGCAGGGTGCACTGGTTAATGAAACCCCGAGCCAGAGCAGGGTCGCCTCCAAACCGAGGAGGAGCTGAAAGTCGAGGTCCAGGAACGGAAACCACGGAATTGGTAAGCAGTGGAACTGCCGGATTGCGAGTCATGGCGCCCGCGGTGGTTGCTGGTGAAGTAGTCAGGGTGTCCAGGCGGGAATTAACATTCCGCAGGTGACCCAGGATGGACTCCTGTTGAGACCTCTGACGAGACAGTTCATGACACAGGTCAGAGAGCGAGGGAGTTTGGGTGCCACCGGGTTCCATGGCCCGAGCAAACTGTAACGAGTCTGGGAGGTGGAACCACTGAGCTTTATTATACAAGGAGGCTTTCCTTGTAAAGGAGCGGGTGGCGCCCGGGGAGACGGACAGGAAGTCACTGCAAGTGACGGGGGCAGTCTCTGGACAGACAGGTGGGATGTCACGGCAGGTGACCGGGGCAGTCTCTGGATAGACAGGCGGGTAGTCACGGCAAGTGACCGGGGCAGTCTCTGGATAGACAGGCGGGTAGTCACGGCAAGTGACCGGGGCAGTCTCTGGATAGACAGGCGGGTAGTCACGGCAAGTGACCGGGGCAGTCTCTGGATAGACAGGCGGGTAGTCACGGCAAGTGACCGGGGCAGTCTCTGGGTAGACAGGCAGGTAGTCACGGCAAGTGACCGGGGCAGTCTCTGGGTAGACAGGCAGGTAGTCACAGCAAGTGACCGGGGCAGTCTCTGGATAAACAGGTGGGTAGTCACGGCAAGTGACCGGGGCAGTCTCTGGATAGACAGGCAGGCAAGGGACCGGGGCAGTCTCTGAATGGACAGGTATATACGACCTGAGATGGTGGAGCCTCCCGGTAGGCTAGCAGGCAGATGACAGATGAGCGCCCCCAAGTGGGCAGGCGAGAGTCTCTGGAATAGCCAATGGACACCGCAGGTGATGGCCGAACCTCCAGGTAGACTTGCAGGCAGATGGCAGATGAGCGCCCCCAAGTGAGCAGGCGAGGTTCTCTGGAATTGCCGATGGTCACCGCATGTGACGGCCAAACCTCCAGGCAGGCTTGCGGGCAGGTAGCAGACAACAAACTGGCAGGAGACAGGCAGGTAACTGGTAACGGACCCTGAGGCTGAAGCAGAGTAAAACAGTGCAACAACAACATTGCTCGGGCACCTCCATTAAGGAGGAAGTACTTTATATAGGGAGGAGTCCTCCAGCATTGGCCGGGGACCTTTTTTGAAAAATGCGCGCGGCCCCTTTAAGAGCGGGGGGCGCGCGGGCGCGCGCCCTAAGACCAGAAGCAGGGAAGGAGCGCGCGGCCCCAGCAGGGCGGAAGGAGGACGCTGAGCGCGGGTAAGGGGGGCGACGTCCCTGCCTGGCAGAGGACGCTGTCGCAGGGGAACAGCGTCCCTGCCTGGCAGAGGGCAGGGACGTCGACGCTACAACAATGATGGAGGTCGGGAAGAGGGCAATGATGGAGGTGGGGAGAGGACAATGATGGAGGTGGGGAAAGGACAATGATGGAGGTGGGGGAGAGGACCATGATGGAGGTCAAGGAGACAGCAATGATGGAGGTAGGGGAGAGTGCAATGATGTTGGTGGGGAATGGGCATTGATGGAGGTGGGGAGAGGGCAATGATAGAGGTGATGTTGAGCACAATGATGGAGGTGGAGAGAGCAATGAAGGAGGTAGGGGAGAGGGCAATGATGGTGGTGGGAGTAAGGGTAATGATGGAGGTGGGGGAGTGGGTAATGATGGAGGTGGGTGAGAGTGTAATGATGGAAGTGGGGGAGGGCATTGATGGAGGTGGGTAGAGGGCAATGATGGAGGTGGGGAGAGGGCAATGATGGAGGTGGGGAGAGGGCATTGATGGAGGTGGGGAAAAGGGCAATAATGGAGGTGGGGTTGAACACAATGATGGAGGTGGCGGAGAGAGCAATGATGGAGGTAGGAGAGAGCACAATGATGGATATGCAGAGAGGGCAATGATGGAGGTGGGGGAGATGCAAAGATGGAGGTGGGGAGAGGGCAATGATGAATGTTGGGGAGAGAACAATGTTGGAGGTGGGGAGAGGACAATGTTGGAAGTTGGGGTGAGGACAATGATGGAGGTGTGGGAGAGGACAATGATGGAAGTAGGGGAGAGGGCAATGATGGAGGTGGGGAGGGCATTGATGGAGGTGGGGGAAAGGACAATGATGGAGGTGGGGGAGAGGACAATGATGAAGGTGGGGGATAGGGCATTGAGGAGATGGAGATTGGGATGGGAAGAAGGGGTACCTATAATGGATTTCTGAACAGGGGGAGGGGGGGAAGGACGTTAGATTTGGATGTAAAATGAATTAGGTGGTGGAAAGGGTGCTAAATCCCTGTTACCGTCCTACCCATCTCAACAATTGATTTTGAGATCATGAGGACTTAAAATTTGCTGGCGAGTAGGAGAGGAGGGTGTAAGGTGAATAGGACACTTATGATGCTTTGAAAGGTGGGAGAAGACGCTGTCAGGGACTTGTAATGAATTGGGAGGTGGCGGAGGATGCTCAGTACCTGATAATGTCTTCTCCCACCCCCAAATTCATTATGATGCTATCAAGTACTTATAATGAATGGGCAAGGGGACACAGGACAGGGACTAAGGCTATGTGCACATGTTCAGGATCTGCAGGAGAAACTTCTGCAGCATATCCTAATTTGTTGGCAGGAAGAAAGACTTTTTTATGCCATGTTTTTGACATGCTTTTGTTACGTAATTTTCCCCACTCATTAGTATGAGTGAAATACACTACAAGGACTGACATGCAGATTTTAATCTGCTGCAAATCTGCAAGGAAAAAAATGAGCAATGTGTGCATGAGACAGGGATCTCATTCACTTTACTTGTACTGTAAACCTGTGCATATTTTTTGTGTGCACATAGCCTTAAAATTAATTGGGAGAGTCAAAGACTGAATATATATATTTATTGGGTGGCTGAGATTATAGTTAATGGGGGGAACAGTTCTGCTCATCACTTTATATTTTGACTGGTGGGTAGCTAATAGTATATTAATGGTGGGGTGCATATCTATATTCAGGGAGGAGACACATGTATGTATACAATATATGTGACCTTGTTATTTTCAGGGCTCCGACTATCATCATGACAAGACAAGTTGTGGCTGGAAGATGTCGACATTAGGGTCTGACCAGATTGAGAAGAAACAACAGAAAATTACTCTAATCAGACGAAACATCAGCAGTAAGTTCCTGGATGTAAATATTATTATGTATCTGCACTGTGTGATGTGGAGTGATAATGTTATCTGTAAAATCCCTTAGGTTGCATTCTCACATTTCTGTGAAATGTCTGTGTGTTGCCAGATTTTTTTATCGAACGGCATATTGACTTGTAGAGTGTTAGAGGTCCACTCACACATCAGTGAAAATCACGGATATGAGCATGAGATCCATGAGAGTCAGAGAATGTTCAGTTCTGATTCGATTTTGAGGATCACAATAGGACATGCTCAATGGGCCGGTTAAAGCGGGCAGCACACTGACACTGCACATGGATACAGGAATGTAGTCTTATTATGTATAGTAAAGCACCGATCCTTAGTTTATAGTGTACTCACTTATTATGTATAGTGCCGTCCTTAGTTACATAGTTTCCTCTTTTATTATATATAACACCGTCCCTTATTATGTACCACCCTCGCTAGTTATATATGGTGCCATTCCTTATTATATAGCTTCCTCTGCTATATGTACAGTGCTATCCCATTATTACATAATATTATGTCTTGTTATATATAGCACCGTCCTTTACATAGTGTATGCCTATGTGTGCATCATGCTAAAACTCCTATTGCTTGAGTAAGATTTGTGGTGTAGAGAATGCCAGTATGAAAATGTGAGATTCTTCATAAGAAAGACAAAGTGCAGTAGCAGCAATACTGTCAAAAGTCATTTCCACAGGTCAGTTGCATATAATGTTAGTGCCTCTAACATATATTTTACCATCCATAGTTACATAGTTATGTAGGTTAAAACAAATTGGGCCAACTCATTTAATTTTTTTCCACTAGTTATAAATTCTTCATCGTTAGATTATTTATATCACACACTGCCATTTGCTGTGAGAAAAGCATCGAGCATCTTTTAAAAAGTTACCAAAGAAAAAGCTTGAAAGAAGTCTCCCTCTGCGGTATTCTTTGAATGTTCTTTACTATCCAGTACACATTTCAAGACTGTTCCGGTGACTTTATCAAGGAGGAAAAACCGACAGGAACAACTGATTATTACTTCAGAATAACCTTTTTAAAATGTGGAGCACCAAACTGGATCCTATACTCTAGATGTGGTCTTACAAGTGATTTATAGAGGGGTCATACTACATTTGGATCCCTTGATACAGAGCCAGCGTTGTCAGCAGGACGTTGCGCGATGAGGTGGTTTGTATTCACAGCCATTGTTAACAGATGAGAGTGACCCTAAAGGTCATTGAAGAAAGATGAAGGTAACAAGCAGGATGCAGACAGCATCAGAAAAAGACTAAAGAGAGCCATTTAAGGAGACAAAGAACTTTATTATCAAAACATATGTGCAAAGATAGAAAGAGAACATTTGAGGGGCACTCCAGGAAGGTATACCTAAAGATCATAGAGATACAACAAGTTTCAACCAAGAGTAGGCATGTTGAAAGACACCAATGGGAAAAGCCAGTATGGATCAAGGAAAGATGGAAAGAGTACACGGAGCACCCATAAAAGAACAACTTAGTGATATGGGAAGAAACTGATACTGAAAATGATACAGTACCGAACATCCTGAAAGATGAAGTCGTTACTGAGATAAAGCTTGTGTCAAACAACGGACTGCCTGGACGTCATAATCCAATAGAGCTAATAAAGTCTTCTGTGCCAACAGATATGAACAACTGGTAAATGACCCAAGAACTGGACAAGATCCGTGTTTATTCCTATTCCGAAGACGGGAGATGCTACCGATTGTGGAAATTATTGGACTATTGCTCTCATCATCATGCGAGCAAAAATACTACTGAAGATCCTACAAAGATGGTTACTGTCTTACTTTAGCAAAGAGCTGCCAAAGGAACAAGTAGAAGTCAGAAAAGTCAGAAGAACAAAGGATCAAGAGTAGAGTTGAGCGATACTTTCCGATATCCTAAAGTATCGGAATCGGAATGGTATCGCCGATATCACTAAAATATCGGCGATACCCGATACCGATACCGGAAGTCCCATGTAAGTCTATGGGAACAAAATATCGCAACTAAAAAAACCCCATTCTTTCCTTGTAAACACTAAATATACACACATAGAATACATATATATATATATATACATGTCATTGTGACATATATATATACATATATGTATAGTTTATACACTTCTACATAGTAAAATATCCTTTGATTCAATTGCCGGGTAAAGCCGGCTTCAGTGAAAAGACAGAAGCACCCGACATGAAATGACACTTGGTGTACATAGGGTTAACCATGTCTTTTCATGTCGTTTGCTATCTGATTTGCACAAACAATTAAATCAGTCTATGTGTGCAAAATTTCACACCTGTAGGGGTTAATTAAAGGTGTAAATTCGTTGTAAAAAAACCGGACTTTTTTGCTACGAATTTACACCTTTAATTAACCCCTACAGGTGTGAAATTTTGCACACATAGTCTGATTTAATTGTTTGTGCAAATTAGATAGCAAAGGACATGAAAAGACATGGTTAACCCTATGTACACCAAGTGTCATTTCATGTCGGGTCATAGGTCATAGGTGTTCGGTCTGGATGCCGAACTTTACTGTTCGGGTTCGCCCCATCTCTACTTGCAAAATCACCAATCTATAGCACTAGCTTCTCCAAGAGCAGTTCTCCTAATCACAGCTCTGACTATCCTGAGCTATGTGCTTGTTCAAGTGCCATTATCTCTATATGTACCGTAAATACAGTGATAGTGTACATTATAAAACAAATCACTAATAGCTGAATGTGTTACAGCAGAACTTTATAGTTCTACTAATACTATAACTCAGCCTATCCTATCAGAAACAAAGAAGTAAAGAGCAACATAGCTCTGACCTGCTCCAGAGACAAATTGAGAATATTTCTTTAATTGTAACCACAACAATACCAGCACATTAAAAAGTTGTTGTTGTCCAATGTCCATATAGTACTATATTATGCTAAACAGTGGCCAGAGACCGCCATACCATGCCACAATAGTCCCATAGTTTGTTTTCATAGGACAGTGCGATTCTGTGCCTGCACACAGCCATATACTTTGCATAAAGTACCATATTCTACCTGCAAAGAACCAAATTGTGTGTTTGCAGTCCTACAATGAGCCTATATTGCACCCAATAAACTACACATTAGACCCAAATTAGAGTAATACTTGCCCATGTACATAGATGCCAGAGAGAACCACGTTTGTAAGTTACTGTGTATAACAACGCACATTATTCCATATTGTGCCCTGTTTGATTGATCCGATTCCTAACTGAAGGTGGTTTTCCAATCCTTAAAGAAAACTTCAAACTTGCTCCAAATAGTAAAACATAATCTAATATATTCATGTTTTACCCTTACCCCTCCTGTGCTGCTGGCCACAGGACCAACCGTGTGTTGCTTTCCATTGCGCTTGACAGCAGTGATTGGCTGCCTGAGTGACATGGCATTCAATCGACCTCAAAGCATGGTTAACAACTCCTGAAGGTTCTCAGCTTCCAAAACTTTCATGAATGGGCTAATCTCTAAATCCCACCCTTGCCCACTCAAATTGTATAAAATATAGACATGCGGACCCTCGATTTTACCTGATCCGTAGACCATATTGTTTTATATCCATTCAGGAGTTAGGAACACTCTGGCACAACAAGATACTTCTCTTTTATATCCTAAATATGCATGCATGCTAATATTCTGTTACTTTTGATGATGCCAAACCCTATATAGATTTGTATAATCATTGGGTCACATGGCAAAACAAAAATAGGGACAAAGTCAAGTTTGACACCAAATCAGACAAATTCACATTTAGGAGAATCAAAGAACAATCAGACTAATGATCTGTTGAGACTGGGTACACCTTTAGAATACATATAGCCAGTGGCACAACATAAATCTTTTACACGTCAATGCAAAGTCAATAACATGGCCCTCTATAATTGAAAATAAAAATAGTTTGCGCACATAAAAACTACAAGACACAAAAGGATCTGTAGAAAAATAGGAATATGCATGTGTCAAATGGAAAACAATACATAAATTCAGACGCACTCTGTAGAACAGTTTGAGATGCAGATGTAATAATACAGTAATAAATAAATATTGCACTAAGACCCGTGAGAAAAAGGTGATGAGAAAAGCCTGTAGTCTATTATGTAGTAAACCCCAAACCAAAGGACTAAATAGTCATAATACGCATAAGGTATTTATTCATATGGGTATTAATATGGACAAACCCTGAAAAAGTAAAAGAGGTCCTCTTTTAACGATGGAGCAGAAAAACGCTGCAGAAATCCTAAAAAACCTTTTATGCAGAAAGGTCAGAAGAAATTGACACTGTCCCGGCCGGTGACAGCTCAGATGAATGAGTATTAGTGTGCACTGTGGAGAAAATAGTCCTGTTTGCACAGGTTTTACCTGACAACCCCGATGGGTCACTTGCAATAGAAAGTCCAATTTCAGCCTCCTCTGGCCTGCTGACAACCCCGATGGGTCACTTGCAGTAGAAAGTCCGACTTCAGCCTCCTATGGCCCGCAGACGAAACTTACATCCGTTGATGAAAGCCGGTGATCTCTGGCCTCCGTGGCCAGATCAGGAACGCCGGCTGATGATGTTGAATCCTCACTAGGAAGAAGGATGTGGGCAGGACCTGTTGGTAAACTAGCCTGCCTCAAGCACAGTAGTACACAAAATCGCAATATCTAACTGTCCCTCAGAGTGAGCAGAGTAGCGTTCTGTCCCTAACTGAGTTCACAGCACAGTGACGCTAAAATGGCTGCGGCGCCTTTTATAGTGCATTCTGACATCATTTCAGCAGCCAATCACAGCCATGCCATTAGTTAAGATGACCGCAGCATTACAGGATGTGCCCACACTTCATAAGATTCATCATTGGCTGACTAACATCACATTGCCTCTCAAAGAATTATGGGAACTTCCGATTCCGGTATACGATATTGAAAAAGTATCGGAATTAAGTATCGGAATTCCGATAACGCGAATATCGGCCGATACCCGATACTTGCGGTATCGGAATGCTCAACACTAATCAAGAGCTGTGATCACGAACATTAGATGGATTTTGGAAAAAGGCCAAAGAGTACAAGAAGATGATCTATTTTTGCTTCATTGACTACAGCAAAGTGTTCGACTGTGTTGATCATCAGAAACTTTGAAATACCATGAAAGATACAAGTGTTCTGAATGATCTGATCAGCCTCCTTAGGAACCTTTACATCGACCAACATGCAACCGTCCGAATGGAACACGGCGACACAGCATGGTTCAAAGTACAGTACAGACCAAAAGTTTGGACACACCTTCTCATTCAACGATTTTTCTGTATTTTCATGACTGTGAAAATTGTAGAATCACACTGAAGGCATCAAAACTATGAAGTAACACATGTGGAATTATACATTACACTTTACAAAAAAGTGTGAAACAACTGAAAATATGTCTTATATTCTAGGTTCTTCAAAGTAGCCACCTTTTGCTTTGATTACTGCTTTGCACGCAGAAAAGGTGAACGGATGAACTCTACATGCCTGGTACCCACCGTGAAGCATGGAGGAGGTGGTGTGATGGTGTGGGGGTGCTTTGCTGGTGACACTGTTGGGGATTTATTCAAAATTGAAGTCATACTGAACCAGCATGGCTACCACAGCATCTTGCAGCAGCATGCTATTCCATCCGGGTTTGCGTTTAGTTGGACCATCATTTATTTTTCAACAGGGCAATGACCCCAAACACATCTCCAGGCTGTGTAAGGGCTATTTGACCAAGAAGGAGAGTGTTGGGGTGCTACGCCAGATGACCTGGCCTCCACAGTCACCAGACCTGAACCCAATTGAGATGGTTTGGGGTGAGCTGGACTGCTTACAGCTTCAATTTTGAATAATCCCCAACAGTGTCACCAGCAAAGCACCCCCACACCATCACACCACCTCCTCCATGCTTCACGGTGGGAACTAGGCATGTAGAGCCCATCCGTTCACCTTTTCTGCGTGCAAAGCAGTAATCAAAGCAAAAGGTGGCTACTTTGAAGAACCTAGAATATAAGACATATTTTCAGTTGTTTTTTGTAAAGTGTAATGTATAATTCCACATGTGTTAATTCATAGTTTTGATGCCTTCAGTGTGATTCTACAATTTTCATAGTCATGAAAATACAGAAGAATCTTTGAATGAGAAGGTGTGTCCAAACTTCTTTTGGTCTGTACTGTAGAGCGAGACATCAGAAGAGGTTGCATCCTGTTATCATTTCTCTTCAATTCATATGCAGAAGCTATATTCAGGAAGGCTGGACTTGCCAAATGTCATGATTTCACCACTCACGGTGTTCTGAGGATGCTGTGAATAAGAACTTAGCTGACCTATGGGATCAAGGGTGTGCAGGGCTGTCAAGTATTGTGAGTGTGAGAAGTTGGCCTTGTTCTAAAGACTATTTATTTATTGGACCAATGAACATAGAGCGGAATCCACGGTTCTAAGGGATGTGGACTATTTCCAGCACTGAGCACCGGTTATGTCGATCTTATTGTTGTGTTTTATTAGATATTTGCTTGCTCATCAGTTCATCCTCAGGAATTAATGTTTCCATTCAGTGACAGTAAGCAAAGGAATAAGTTTGGGCAAGATCTTATACATAAGGCCAGACATAAGATTAGTTATCAGGTAAGGCAATAATTCCATTACTCTTGTCAGTGTCCCAGGGGCCTCAAAACATTGTTCTCCCAGTCACTAGTCCCAGTATGTGATTGGGGATGGTAGACCCAGTGGAGCCATCACCACAGTGGGTCTCACATGCAGTCCCATATGAGGGTCTAGGACTGAGGAAAATACCTCCACCAATGCACATTTAGTTTTGGTGGGGTGTTTCCCTAGGGTCAGGCCTAAATTCTGGGTGTCAACTTGGGGTATTTAGGACACTTATGAGATAATGGAGGGGTTGTTGCTGGCTGGATTGAGATTCACGTGCTACGGTCATGATATCTGTCGTCTGCAACAGCATGGGCTGTGACTGCAGACTATACCGGCAGGAGATACAAAAGCTGTGGGCCAACCAAAAGTTGGGAGACAGAGGATATCACCTGTTACTGGGGCAATGGGAGTATTGGCTGCAGGATGGGATCTTGTGGACTGGAGACATTGCATTGTGATTGTCTACCTGTATTTGCTGTATTACCAAGGTCATACGGAATAAAAAATTGTAGAATTGTTAACCTGCCTAGGTGATTATTACAACCCATAACCTAGGATCTATATAGTGAATGACAGCCCAGTCATCCAATCTGAGGTAGGGGGCGTGCTGTGCTGTCAGTATTCTGCCCACCTGCCTAATCTGGCAGAGCCTGTGGGGTTTAATCCAGGAGTCACTTGTTCAGAGTGATTATCTGACTATTTAGCTGGCTGACATGTTTAGAACGCTGCCAGTTGTTGCCTTGCTTCGTGGTATGTTGCTTTGTACTCTGTGTTCTGATTTTCTGATCTTTGTTGCCGGACCTTTGGTTTGCCTTTTGACTACTCATTTGAATTGCCTCGTTTGGCTTTAGAGCAATCTGACCTTAGTTACCTGACCCTGGACTTTTGCCTCTGACTATCCGTTTGTCCTTGACGTACCCTCCTAGCTTTTGATCTGTGAGAAGTGACTCAGTGTCACAGCGAAAAAGAAGAAATCTAAATTGCTTGACGATTCATCAACAATTTTAAATATGCAGACAATACAACATTGATAGCAGCAAGCATAGAGGAAATGAAGGATTATTACGGAGGCTTAAGATGGAAAGCTTGAACATGAGACTGCTTCTCAACAGAAAGAAGACAAAAGATATTAAATACTGCCAGGTACAACTGGCACACAAATGAGATGGACGGCAATAAACTAGAAGTTGTAAAGAACTTCAACCTACTCGGATTGATGATAATTTAAGATGCAGCAATGACACTGAAAGTCAATAGAAGAGTATCTATGGGCAAATCAACAATGAAGTCAGTCAACAAGGTCTTCAAATCTAGAAACATTTCACTGGTGACGAAGACTCAGCTAGTTTGCTCTTTTCTGTAGTAACATATATTCCGTTGTGAAATCTAGACGATAAAGAAAAAAGATAGAAGAAAAATCAATGCCTTCGAAATGTGGTGCTGGAGAATGATGTTATCAATAACATGGATAGCAAGAAGAACAAAAAAACAACAATTTTGAAACAAATCAAGCCAGACATGTCACTCGAAGAAAAGATCATCAAGCCATGACTTGCCTATTTTGGACACGGCATATGAAAAGAGCAATCACTGGAGAAGGACATCATGATCAGAAGAATAGAAGGAACAAAGCGAAGAAGTCCAATCCGATGGCTTAATACTATCAAGGTATTAACGTCGGAGAAGACCCTGTGGACCCATCTACTGTAGGTTTGCACAAGTTTGATCTTCTTACAGATCGTTATTCCAGCAAGTCGGTATGGCTCAAGACAGAGCTAAAGGCCCTTAAATAATAATAAATAAATAATACATTTGGATCACGTGATTTTATCTCTCTTATTTTAGTCCTTAAAATCTTGTTTGCTTTTGCAGTCACTGCTTGACTTTTAGTACTGCTGCTTAGTTTACTCAGAGCCAGAATACCCAAGTCCTTCTCCTGTTCTGTAATCCTGAGTATATTTAGATTTAATGTATATGCGGATATGCAGCAATGGGATTATGATGGCCTACGTACATTACTGTACATTTATCAACATTTAGGGTATGTGCACACGTTAAGCATTTGGTGCAGACATTTCTCCACCATTTCTACATCTGTTAGTGCATTTTTACATGCATTTTTGTTTCCCACTCATTAGTGTAATCTACAGCAAAAATGCTGAAAAAATTGACATGTTGCAGATTTATATCTACACCAAATCTGCAAGTCACAAATAAGCACTGTGTGCATGAGACATCAGGATTTTCTTTCATTTTCACGACATCAGGAACCCCTTCAGGTTTTGTGACAAATCTTTGGGAAAAAAGCAAAAAATCTGTGACAAATCTGCAATGTATTCACAGGCACCAAAGCTCGTCTGCAATGTGTTTGCCCATGTAGGTCACTACCAGGGGCGTACATAGAAATCATGGGGCCCCATAGCAAAAGTCTGAATGGGGCCCCCCCAAAAAAAAAAAACAGGTGCTCTTAACTCCACACACACACACACCTGCATACCTCCCAACTTTTGAAGATGGAAAGAGGGACGGCAAATTTTAGGCCACGCCCCTGACCACACCCATTTCACAACTAATCACACCCATGTCCACGCCCCAACTACACCCATTTAGCCCTGCTGATCACACGGACTGGTACTGAGGGCACAGTGGCTGGCATTATGGGATCAGTGGCTGGTACTGTGCGCACACTGACTGGTACTGAGGAAAAGAAAGAAAGAGCAGAGTTTTAAAGTGCCTCCTCGGGGCTCCGCCGTGTACTCCTGTGTCCACGGGGAAAGTAAGCTGCCAGCCGGGACAGCGGGGCAGACCCTCTCTCAAAATCGGGACTGTTGGGAGGTATGAATGCTCCCCACAATACACCTTGTACATGCACGGCTCCGCACACCTCATACACACACGGTTCCCCTCTGTACACCTCGCGCACACACGGCTCCACTCCGTACACAGCTCCACTCCGTACACCTCGCGCACACATGGCTCCACTCAGTACACACACGGCTTCACTCCGTAAACCTCCTACATAAGCAGCCACGCTCCGTAAACCTTGTACACATGTGGCTTTGCACCATACACTTCGTACACATGCAGTTCCGCTCCATACACCTCGTACACATGCGTTTCCGCTCCGTACACCTCGTACACACGCGGTAACGCTCCATACACATGCGGCTGCACTTCTCTACACCCCGTACACACACGGCTCTGCTCCGCTCCGTACACACACGGCTCAGCTCCGTACACTTCGTACACACAAGGCTCCGTTTTGTACGCCCCGCACACACACAGCACTGCTACAACCACCTCGTACACACACAGCTCCACTCCATACACCTCGCACACATGTGGTTCCGCTCCATACACCTCGTACACACGAGGTTCCGCTTCATACACACGCGGCTCCACTTCTCTACACCCCGTACACACACGGTTCTGCTCCGTACACACACGGCTCAAGCACGGAGCCCTGTGTGTACGGAGATGAGCGGCTCAGCTCCGTACACACACTGCACTGCTAAAGCCACCTCGTACACACACAGCTCTGCTCCATACACCTCATACACACACGGCTCCGCTCCGTACACCTCGTACACAACACGGCTACGCTCCATACACTTTTCACACACGGCTCCACTTTATACACCTCATACACACACGGCTCTGCTCCATACACCTCGTACACACACGACTCTGCTACATCCACACTGTAAATCCCTCCTGACCCCTCACATAAACTTACCCTCACGACAGCCAGCACCCATGACAACCAGCACAGCAGACTTGCACACGGAGGAGCCTGGCCATGTGACACCCAACTCCTCCCCTCCTGTGACCTCATCACAGGTCCTGTGTGCACAGAGTAGGAAAGCTCAGCAGGTCATTGCTCTGCTGTGAGAAGCTAAAGTGCAGCGCTGGAAGGCAACTATAAGGTGTATGGGGGCGTGGCGGCTCAGCTCACTGTGGGACACATAGTGTCCCGCCGGGACAGGGGGAGGAGGGGGTCAGAATCGGGACTGTCCCGGCCAATCCGGGATGGTTGGGAGGTATGCACCTGCAGTGCATGCAGGGCCCCCTACACCCCCCACAGTGCGTGCAGCCGGGCCCCTCTCCCTAAGGTGCAAAGTGCAGCCAGAGCCATTGTAAATGTAAAGTGCCAGCACAGTGAGGGGACACATTTAACAAAAAAAATCGACCCCCAGCCAGCTCACCATCTTGTGTGTGCAGTGGCGTAGCAACTGTTTTGTGGGGCCCGGGGTGGCTGAAAAATTTGCCGCCCCTTTGGTCATTGATAATCCTGAAGCATTCACCATTACAACCAAAAAAAGGCTCAAAGTAAATACCTTTCACCTGTAAAATCAGCATGGCAAAAATACACACTGCAAAGCAGCAACACACAGTTTGGACTTGTGTTTATGATGTGCTTTATCCTCCTTGGACAAAAAGGACTTCTTTAGGCTTGGCTCACATTTATACAGTGCAGTCTGCTGGACAAATATGTCTGAATTGCAAAAAAAAATGGTATTCAGACGTATATGGAGGCATACACAAACCATAATGGGCAACACGTAGTGTAAAAAAAATGTTCTTCTGACTATGTTTTGCCCTGATCACGTTGTATTGTGGGAAAAAAACATAATTGACCAAAGGTACGCGTTTTTAATGTGGGGTATAAAAAAGTTTATTCCTCTGGACACCTCTTCACAGAACTGATGCCAAAATGGAGTGGGATGGGACTGTTGACACCAGTAAAACTAGATGGAAAAAAAATGATTCTTTTTAAGTAAAAAAACATATAGAGACAAAGATGGAAGTACGATATGTATCAAATGTACTTGTTTAAATTTGTAGGTTGATGCATGGCATACGTTTTAATGTATACGTCCAACGCATTAAGTCTGCAGGCGTATAAATGTGAACCTAGCCTGACGGAACATGCTGCATAGTGTGCTCCGATGTAAGAAGTGTGGTGCCTAATCTGACAGCAGGTACAAGCAATGCCCATCATTCATGGCATCATATAAGACAGGTAGACGGATGTCATATCTTTGTATATGAAATGATTGGAATATGTAAGCTATGCAAAGTTCCAACATGTGTACAAACTACAAGACACATTTTATCAGAGGTAAGGTGACACAGAAATGCCGCACACAATATCTTCCATAACATCTGCAGAACTTCCACTCTCAGGCACCTCATGAGCTCAGCACACGCCATGTAATTGCTGTCTCCCAGGTGCATGCCTCTGGGGTGAAGGAGCAAATAAATTAGTAACATTTATTGGCTGCACCATGATTTCCAGGGCATTGCACATTTTTAGTATTGCATGACATGCATTGTTGCACACCTTGACAGTGAAGTTGGTGGTGGGACATAGACTGGACATGGTCTTACCTACAGCTAGGAAGCATCATCCTGCCTGGTGGTGGTACAGGGGTTAAATCACATGAAACCAGCTCCAATGGAGAAGCAATGTGAGGAGTACAGAAGGGTGGCTGCAGTGCATGCAGGGCCCCCTCCTCCACAGTGCCTGCAGTCAGGCCCCCCCCCTAAGGTGCAAAGTGCAGCCAGAGGCTAGCCATTGTAAATATAAAGTGCCAGCACAGTGAGGGACACATTCAACAACAAAAAATCCACCCCATACCCCAGCCATACCCCAGCCAGCAGGGCTCACCGTCTTGTGTACCTCTCCCTGAGTGAAACTTATGAATGTTTTCTGCTTCCTGCGATGCACGTGTTGCTCTCTGACTGCCAGGCTGGCTTTCTTATGCAAATGCAGCCAGAGACTTAAGCCAACTGCTGACCAGGAAACAACAAGGAAAGGGGACCTTCAATGGGGTTTACAGTGTCCGGCAGCCGTTGCTTATATTTAATTAAAGGAGATAGTACTGTGTCAGCACAGCACAGCTGCCAAACCACAGCGGCCGTCGTGGCCCCCTCACCTGTCTGGGCCCCATAGCAGCTGCTTGGTCTGCTACATATTCACGGAACGCCACTGGTCACTACTTTCTACTATAGCCTTTTTATTCATTCAGCTCATAAATAGCACTGCTCTGTTCCTTATGGCTTGAGATCATCCTTCTGAGCCACAGTTTTTAGATTATTAGGTGTTTTTCAATGTAAACATTTGTGTAATGATGCACCGGTTTACCTCTATAGGTGTCAGGCATCGTCCTCGTTGCTACCGTGCCCTTCCTACGCCTCGCATGTACCGTCTCCGGCCACTTATTGGCCAGGCCACACTAAAATTATACTGACTTAAGCTAAACCCAACATTCTCTAGGTTTTCTAAGGACCCTCTTCACATTCTTTGCTTGAGCAGTAATGTCTTTTTTGTTCCTGTCTTCTTTGCTTCCAGCTGCCATGTTGGGCTATTGGTCCTGTTGTATAGTGATTGGTCCTATGTTATGACATAGCTTGTTCTGCTGCCAGCCCTGACCTTGACCTTGGCCGTCTGCTCACAACTTAACCCGGCCAGGCTTGACCTTGCACTGCCTACCTACATCTCCATCTGCCTTTTTACAACAATTTGAGAACACCTTCCTGTGTACAGGTCAGCTGTATCTAATTCAGACTAGTCAGTGAGGATATCCTGTGAGAAAATCCTCAGCACGCTGCAGGGATCGAGGGAACTTGCAGGATTTATCCAAGTAAAAATGCCACCAGCACTTTACCTGTCTACAACAGAGGCTTATTATCATATGATACTACAGCAAAGTGTTTAGGAATAGTTCATTAGAATCCATAGTAATCATATCGAGAGAGCCATGATTGAACAAGTGTGGAGCCTCCCCTGTGACTATTCAAGTATTTTTGCAAAATTGCTGGAACACTTTGCTATATTAAGGGCTGATAGAAAGCCTTTCTAAAATGTTGGTGCAGCCCTGGTGGGATGTCAGGGGAGTTTTTTTGTAATTTTTTTCTAAATGTAGCACTCAAGTTTGAAATTTGAACTGGAATAAGAGAGAAATGTGAAATATGTTTAGCTCATCTGGCAATGCTCTCAGTATACAAGCTTTTTCTTTAACCACGAGTCACTTGTCCCTTGATGACCACCTTAGGACATGATGAATATAATTAATTACCAATTATTAATTAATTTTTAGGTGCTCTGCCTAATGTTCATTAAAAAGAAGATGTATACAAACTATGTAAAAACAAGTTATTAAGACACCAATCCATTGAGCTGGAGGATTAACAAGTGTTTTCTGTGTGTGCTTGTAAAGATGAGGATTTATTGTTTTTACATGGATGACCAAGTGTAACAAATGAAAAATGGAATGGGTGTATTAAGCAGTGTCGCACAATGTCATTTTTAGAATTGACATTAAAAATACAACGGAAACCTTAAGTAGATATAGAGACGTGTGTCTGTACATATTTGTAGATTAATATATGTCCTTAAAATGTAGGACAAAAGCAAAGTCAATATTAACAAAAGTTGCAATGTAGATTGAGAATGTCGCGTAATATAAAATGTGCTTCTGTCTATGAAATTCATACAAATGAATTAAATTACTCAATTCAATCGGGTATTTTGAATGGCTCCAATATCATTTTACAACATAGTAAAATTAAAGTGTAGAGAAGTTGCAAAAAAAACCTCAAAATGTAATTCTGGCATTTTAAGTATTGTATAGCAAAAAATATTTGGCATCATGATTCTCCAGGTCAGTAAAATTATGGTGATACTAAAATTATTCAGTAATATATATTTACTTTTAAAGTAGTAAAAAAAAAACAGAAATTTGTGAATTTTTTTTAACCCCACTGCGACCTCCATCTTACTAGTACTTCGCAGGTCGCTTCCCTCTCTTTGATGTGGGCTCCGGTGGTGAACCCACATCTTTCCTGCCACATATCAGCTGTTTTTGAACAGCTGACATGTGCCCGAAACAGCCGCGGGTGGAATCGCGATCCATCCACAGCTATTTACTCATTAAATGCAGTTGTCAAACTCTGACAGCGGCATTTAACGCGTGCTTCCGGCCATCGGTGTCTCCCTCACGTGATCATGTGTGACCGGTGGGTTGGCATGACCACAAGAGATCTCCTGGAGACCTCTATGGTTGTCACTGCTGGATTGCTATGAGCACCACCCGGTGGTCGGCTCCCATAACAAGTGAGTAATTCTGCTACATAGAGGCGATCTGATTATCACCGGTATGTAGCAGAGCCGATCGGGTTATGGCAGCTTCTAGTCTCCCATGGAGACTATTGAAGTATGCCAAAAGTAAAAAAAATAGTTTTTAAAAATATTAAAAATACATAAAAGTTTAAATCACCCCCATTTCGCCCCATTCAAAATAAAACATTAAAAAAATCAAACATACACATATTTGGTATTGCTGCTTTCATAATCTCCCGATCTATCAATAAAAAAAGAATTAACCTGATCGTTAAACTGCTCCCCACAATACACCTTGTACATGCACGGCTCCGCACACCTCATACACACACGGTTCCCCTCTGTACACCTCGCGCACACACGGCTCCACTCCGTACACAGCTCCACTCCGTACACCTCGCGCACACATGGCTCCACTCAGTACACACACGGCTTCACTCCGTAAACCTCCTACATAAGCAGCCACGCTCCGTAAACCTTGTACACATGTGGCTTTGCACCATACACTTCGTACACATGCAGTTCCGCTCCATACACCTCGTACACATGCGTTTCCGCTCCGTACACCTCGTACACACGCGGTAACGCTCCATACACATGCGGCTGCACTTCTCTACACCCCGTACACACACGGCTCTGCTCCGCTCCGTACACACACGGCTCAGCTCCGTACACTTCGTACACACAAGGCTCCGTTTTGTACGCCCCGCACACACACAGCACTGCTACAACCACCTCGTACACACACAGCTCCACTCCATACACCTCGCACACATGTGGTTCCGCTCCATACACCTCGTACACACGAGGTTCCGCTTCATACACACGCGGCTCCACTTCTCTACACCCCGTACACACACGGTTCTGCTCCGTACACACACGGCTCAAGCACGGAGCCCTGTGTGTACGGAGATGAGCGGCTCAGCTCCGTACACACACTGCACTGCTAAAGCCACCTCGTACACACACAGCTCTGCTCCATACACCTCATACACACACGGCTCCGCTCCGTACACCTCGTACACACACGGCTACGCTCCATACACTTTTCACACACGGCTCCACTTTATACACCTCATACACACACGGCTCTGCTCCATACACCTCGTACACACACGACTCTGCTACATCCACACTGTAAATCCCTCCTGACCCCTCACATAAACTTACCCTCAGCGACAGCCAGCACCCATGACAACCAGCACAGCAGACTTGCACACGGAGGAGCCTGGCCATGTGACACCCAACTCCTCCCCTCCTGTGACCTCATCACAGGTCCTGTGTGCACAGAGTAGGAAAGCTCAGCAGGTCATTGCTCTGCTGTGAGAAGCTAAAGTGCAGCGCTGGAAGGCAACTATAAGGTGTATGGGGGGCGTGGCGGCTCAGCTCACTGTGGGACACATAGTGTCCCGCCGGGACAGGGGGAGGAGGGGGTCAGAATCGGGACTGTCCCGGCCAATCCGGATGGTTGGGAGGTATGCACCTGCAGTGCATGCAGGGCCCCCTACACCCCCCACAGTGCGTGCAGCCGGGCCCCTCTCCCTAAGGTGCAAAGTGCAGCCAGAGCCATTGTAAATGTAAAGTGCCAGCACAGTGAGGGGACACATTTAACAAAAAAATCGACCCCCAGCCAGGCTCACCATCTTGTGTGTGCAGTGGCGTAGCAACTGTTTGTGGGGCCCGGGGTGGCTGAAAAATTTGCCGCCCCTTTGGTCATTGATAATCCTGAAGCATTCACCATTACAACCAAAAAAAGGCTCAAAGTAAATACCTTTCACCTGTAAAATCAGCATGGCAAAAATACACACTGCAAAGCAGCAACACACAGTTTGGACTTGTGTTTATGATGTGCTTTATCCTCCTTGGACAAAAAGGACTTCTTTAGGCTTGGCTCACATTTATACAGTGCAGTCTGCTGGACAAATATGTCTGAATTGCAAAAAAAAATGGTATTCAGACGTATATGGAGGCATACACAAACCATAATGGGCAACACGTAGTGTAAAAAAAATGTTCTTCTGACTATGTTTTGCCCTGATCACGTTGTATTGTGGGAAAAAAACATAATTGACCAAAGGTACGCGTTTTTAATGTGGGGTATAAAAAAGTTTATTCCTCTGGACACCTCTTCACAGAACTGATGCCAAAATGGAGTGGGATGGGACTGTTGACACCAGTAAAACTAGATGGAAAAAAAATGATTCTTTTTAAGTAAAAAAACATATAGAGACAAAGATGGAAGTACGATATGTATCAAATGTACTTGTTTAAATTTGTAGGTTGATGCATGGCATACGTTTTAATGTATACGTCCAACGCATTAAGTCTGCAGGCGTATAAATGTGAACCTAGCCTGACGGAACATGCTGCATAGTGTGCTCCGATGTAAGAAGTGTGGTGCCTAATCTGACAGCAGGTACAAGCAATGCCCATCATTCATGGCATCATATAAGACAGGTAGACGGATGTCATATCTTTGTATATGAAATGATTGGAATATGTAAGCTATGCAAAGTTCCAACATGTGTACAAACTACAAGACACATTTTATCAGAGGTAAGGTGACACAGAAATGCCGCACACAATATCTTCCATAACATCTGCAGAACTTCCACTCTCAGGCACCTCATGAGCTCAGCACACGCCATGTAATTGCTGTCTCCCAGGTGCATGCCTCTGGGGTGAAGGAGCAGAATAAATTAGTAACATTTATTGGCTGCACCATGATTTCCAGGGCATTGCACATTTTTAGTATTGCATGACATGCATTGTTGCACACCTTGACAGTGAAGTTGGTGGTGGGACATAGACTGGACATGGTCTTACCTACAGCTAGGAAGCATCATCCTGCCTGGTGGTGGTACAGGGTTAAATCACATGAAACCAGCTCCAATGGAGAAGCAATGTGAGGAGTACAGAAGGGTGGCTGCAGTGCATGCAGGGCCCCCTCCTCCACAGTGCCTGCAGTCAGGCCCCCTCCCTAAGGTGCAAAGTGCAGCCAGAGGCTAGCCATTGTAAATATAAAGTGCCAGCACAGTGAGGGGACACATTCAACAACAAAAAATCCACCCCATACCCCAGCCATACCCCAGCCAGCAGGGCTCACCGTCTTGTGTACCTCTCCCTGAGTGAAACTTATGAATGTTTTCTGCTTCCTGCGATGCACGTGTTGCTCTCTGACTGCCAGGCTGGCTTTCTTATGCAAATGCAGCCAGAGACTTAAGCCAACTGCTGACCAGGAAACAACAAGGAAAGGGGACCTTCAATGGGGTTTACAGTGTCCGGCAGCCGTTGCTTATATTTAATTAAAGGAGATAGTACTGTGTCAGCACAGCACAGCTGCCAAACCACAGCGGCCGTCGTGGGCCCCCTCACCTGTCTGGGCCCCATAGCAGCTGCTTGGTCTGCTACTATTCACGGAACGCCACTGGTCACTACTTTCTACTATAGCCTTTTTATTCATTCAGCTCATAAATAGCACTGCTCTGTTCCTTATGGCTTGAGATCATCCTTCTGAGCCACAGTTTTTAGATTATTAGGTGTTTTTCAATGTAAACATTTGTGTAATGATGCACCGGTTTACCTCTATAGGTGTCAGGCATCGTCCTCGTTGCTACCGTGCCCTTCCTACGCCTCGCATGTACCGTCTCCGGGCCACTTATTGGCCAGGCCACACTAAAATTATACTGACTTAAGCTAAACCCAACATTCTCTAGGTTTTCTAAGGACCCTCTTCACATTCTTTGCTTGAGCAGTAATGTCTTTTTGTTCCTGTCTTCTTTGCTTCCAGGCTGCCATGTTGGGCTATTGGTCCTGTTGTATAGTGATTGGTCCTATGTTATGACATAGCTTGTTCTGCTGCCAGCCCTGACCTTGACCTTGGCCGTCTGCTCACAACTTAACCCGGCCAGGCTTGACCTTGCACTGCCTACCTACATCTCCATCTGCCTTTTTACAACAATTTGAGAACACCTTCCTGTGTACAGGTCAGCTGTATCTAATTCAGACTAGTCAGTGAGGATATCCTGTGAGAAAATCCTCAGCACGCTGCAGGGATCGAGGGGAACTTGCAGGATTTATCCAAGTAAAATGCCACCAGCACTTTACCTGTCTACAACAGAGGCTTATTATCATATGATTACTACAGCAAAGTGTTTAGGAATAGTTCATTAGAATCCATAGTAATCATATCGAGAGAGCCATGATTGAACAAGTGTGGAGCCTCCCCTGTGACTATTCAAGTATTTTTTGCAAAATTGCTGGAACACTTTGCTATATTAAGGCTGATAGAAAGCCTTTCTAAAATGTTGGTGCAGCCCTGGTGGGATGTCAGGGGAGTTTTTTTGTAATTTTTTTCTAAATGTAGCACTCAAGTTTGAAATTTGAACTGGAATAAGAGAGAAATGTGAAATATGTTTAGCTCATCTGGCAATGCTCTCAGTATACAAGCTTTTTCTTTAACCACGAGTCACTTGTCCCTTGATGACCACCTTAGGACATGATGAATATAATTAATTACCAATTATTAATTAATTTTTAGGTGCTCTGCCTAATGTTCATTAAAAAGAAGATGTATACAAACTATGTAAAAACAAGTTATTAAGACACCAATCCATTGAGCTGGAGGATTAACAAGTGTTTTCTGTGTGTGCTTGTAAAGATGAGGATTTATTGTTTTTACATGGATGACCAAGTGTAACAAATGAAAAATGGAATGGGTGTATTAAGCAGTGTCGCACAATGTCATTTTTAGAATTGACATTAAAAATACAACGGAAACCTTAAGTAGATATAGAGACGTGTGTCTGTACATATTTGTAGATTAATATATGTCCTTAAAATGTAGGACAAAAGCAAAGTCAATATTAACAAAAGTTGCAATGTAGATTGAGAATGTCGCGTAATATAAAATGTGCTTCTGTCTATGAAATTCATACAAATGAATTAAATTACTCAATTCAATCGGGTATTTTGAATGGCTCCAATATCATTTTACAACATAGTAAAATTAAAGTGTAGAGAAGTTGCAAAAAAAACCTCAAAATGTAATTCTGGCATTTTAAGTATTGTATAGCAAAAAATATTTGGCATCATGATTCTCCAGGTCAGTAAAATTATGGTGATACTAAAATTATTCAGTAATATATATTTACTTTTAAAGTAGTAAAAAAAAAACAGAAATTTGTGAATTTTTTTTAACCCCACTGCGACCTCCATCTTACTAGTACTTCGCAGGTCGCTTCCCTCTCTTTGATGTGGGCTCCGGTGGTGAACCCACATCTTTCCTGCCACATATCAGCTGTTTTGAACAGCTGACATGTGCCCGAAACAGCCGCGGGTGGAATCGCGATCCATCCACAGCTATTTACTCATTAAATGCAGTTGTCAAACTCTGACAGCGGCATTTAACGCGTGCTTCCGGCCATCGGTGTCTCCCTCACGTGATCATGTGTGACCGGTGGGTTGGCATGACCACAAGAGATCTCCTGGAGACCTCTATGGTTGTCACTGCTGGATTGCTATGAGCACCACCCGGTGGTCGGCTCCCATAACAAGTGAGTAATTCTGCTACATAGAGGCGATCTGATTATCACCGTATGTAGCAGAGCCGATCGGGTTATGGCAGCTTCTAGTCTCCCATGGAGACTATTGAAGTATGCCAAAAGTAAAAAAAATAGTTTTTAAAAAATATTAAAAATACATAAAAGTTTAAATCACCCCCATTTCGCCCCATTCAAAATAAAACATTAAAAAAATCAAACATACACATATTTGGTATTGCTGCTTTCATAATCTCCCGATCTATCAATAAAAAAAGAATTAACCTGATCGTTAAACTGCGTAGCGAGAAAAAAAGTCAAAACGCAGGAATTACATTATTTAGTCACTGCGACATTTAACGGGCAATCAAAAGATCTTATCTGCACCAAAATGGTATCAATAAAACATCAGCTCTGCACACAAAAAATAAGCCCTCACCCAACCCGAGATCATGAAAAATGGAGCAATTTTTCTTTTTTTTTTTTAACAAACTTTGGATTTTTTTACCACTTAAATAAAAAAGAACCTAGACATGTTTGGTGTCTATGTAAAGACCTGGAGAATCATAATGGCAGGTCAGTTTGAGCATTTGGTGAACATGGTAAAAAAAATCCAAAAAAACGTTGCGGAATTGCACCTTTTTTGCAATTTCACCACAGATGGAATTTTTTTCTCATTTTTGAGTACACGATATTTTAAAACCAATTGTGTCATTCAAAAGTACAACTTGTCCTGCAAAAATCAAGCCTTCAAATGGCCATATTGATGGAAAAATAAAAAAATTTATGGCTCTGTGAAGAAGGGGAGCAAAAAACAGAAACGCAAAAATGAAGGACAAGGTCTTGAAGGGGATAATTGTGTCTTGATTTTTCAAGACCTGTAACATTTTCATTTTTCAGTCGATGATGTGGTGTTAGGCATTTTTTTTGCGGGGTGAGACAACATTTTTATTGATATAAGTTTGGGATAAACATGATATTTTGATTTCTTCTTATACGCATTTTTTTTGCAGCATTGCGGTGACCAAAAAGCTTCAATTTTGTTGTTTTGAATTGTTTTCTGTTAACAGTGTTTTTCTGTTAACAGTGTTTCCGGATAGGGTTAATCAATTTTTTTTGCTTTGTCAGACTTTTATGGATTCGATGATACTGCATATGTTTATTTTTTATTTTATTATTTTTATCTTTATTTTCAGTCGGAGGAAAAGTAGTGTGACGGTGTTCTTTTAATTTTTTTCATATTTTTTATCCTATTTATCTCCTTAGGAGACTTGAACCTGAGATCATCTGATCGCTTCTACTATATACTTTAGTATTGCTGTATATCGTAAAAATCTCAATTTCCTTTGAAGCCCAGCCACAGGTTGAGATTCATCTGAGCCCTAAGATGGCAGGGACGGTGGTTTCCAACATTCCCTTCACTTACATATCAACCTATGTAATTACGTCGGAGGAGTCTGACGTGTGCATAGAATGACGCACCACCCATTCCTGTGAGCTGCTTACACTGCCATCAGTGTTTGACAGCAACATTTAATAGTTTAACAGTTCGGCAGTGCTCCTCTCCACCCATGGCTGTAAGAGACAGATCCTGGCCAGACCCAAGCAAGCG
Source organism: Oophaga sylvatica (assembly GCA_033576555.1). Taxonomy (NCBI): domain Eukaryota; kingdom Metazoa; phylum Chordata; class Amphibia; order Anura; family Dendrobatidae; genus Oophaga; species Oophaga sylvatica. The sequence goes on from JARQOD010000002.1 coordinate 179,407,884, forward strand.
GGCGATTTTCCATTTTTGCACTTTTGTTTTTTCTTCACTTTCTTCCAAGAGCCATAACTTTTTTTTTATTTTTCCATTCACATAGCCGTATGAGAGCATGTTTTTGTGGGATGATTTGTAGTTGTAGACACCATTCATTTTATCAAAGTACAGTAATGAAAAATGGGAAAAAACTCCAACTACAGTGAAAACCAGCAAATCATCAATGTTTTTTTAAATTTAGTTTTTACAGTTTTCATTGTGCTGTAAAAGTGACTTGGCAATATAATTATCAAGGTCAGAATATAAAGGGGTGATCAAGTGCGTCACATGCCTCACCCTCCTTGATGCTGTACACATGTGTCTAATGCGGCACCTTGACGGTTACTCTTGTACTGTAATGTGAACTGTAATGTATTTGCCATGCATTGTAATGTGTTGTGTATTGTGCTTTATCTTAGGGATAGGTTAGTAGGTAGTACAGGATTATAGGGGAATTAGAATAGAGGGGCACAGTAGAAATAGAGCATAGGATAGGTAAGAATGTTAGTTAGATACAGGCAGCAAAGGAGTTAAGTAGATGGGAGTGGCACAGAGCAGAGCAGCATGCAGCAGGGGGATATAGGAGAAAGACTTCCTGGTTAGTGAGGAGTTACCGGACAGCCTGCCCGAAGGCAAGATGCATGTAGAATACAGGATTTATATAGCCGGTAGAATGGAGCGGCTATGGTTGGAGGCAGTTCCAGGATAGGGACCAGTGTGGACAGCCACCAATGATCAGAGGTCAACTCAAGGAGGATTTCAGGGTTTATGACCGGGGCAGGTGGAGCTGAGAGAGCGTACCTAGCACCTCTTCCTAAGGAAGCCGGACCTGGGACTGAAGGAACTGGTGAGCCTGGAGCACGTGTGGGATAAATTAGGTGCAGGAGATGGAAGAATTTGTCAGGAAGAATCAGGACTGTCTGAAGGACAGGGAGAGTGAGGACATGCCACTCTGTGTGAACTGTGCTGCTGATTTGATGGATGCCTTACTGTTTAATAAAGTTCAACTGTTGGAAAAAGGCCTCTTCTCTGAAGTGATTTGTGGAGCCTACGTGGTAGCAGCAGAAGGGAATATGACAGAGCCTGGACTGTGCTGTGGTGATTGTTACACATGCTGTACAAGGAACTTTATTTGACTTTTCATGAGCAAGGTGTCTGGGTGCTCACTGACTGTTGTTTAGTGGACTCCCCCATGGCTACCACCCTGGCCACCTTGTTACAAGTACAATTATAGCAAAACCAGGCTTGCATAATTATTTTTTATTTAAATGTTGAAAAAATGTAAAAAAGCAAACAAACATTTTGATTGTGTCACCACTTTCCATGACCCGAAACATTTTAATTTCTCCTTGAAGGAGTTGTGTGAGTGTATGTTATATTGTGTTAAGTTGATATTTTTATTTGCTATTTTGCTGTAAATCCAATGTTTTGGACAATTATGGAGTTTTAGTTTGTTTTCTCTCTATGGCATTTACACATTGGGTAACTAATTTTATACTTTGATAGATTGTATTTTTATCAATGCATTGATATAACATGTATATTTTTCTAATTTGTTTTCATTTATTGATTTTTAATGGGGTAAGTGTTGCTTACTATTCTTTTTCATTTTTTGCTATAGTTTAAAAAAAAAAAATCATTATTTTACAGTCCCCTTAGGGCACTTGAACCTTGGATTGTCCGCTCGCTTGTACTATATACCACAATGCTAGAGTATTGCAGTATATAGTAAAAATCACATTCTTATATAAAGGCATAGCTGGGTTTGATAACAGCACTATCATGGCAGGTACGGGGGGCTTTCAGCAGAACCTTGGCTGCCAGGGCAACCCATCAGCACCTCGCAAGTGCATGTCAGGTGGCGAGACGAATGACATGCCCCTCTGATCAAGGATTCTAAAGGCAGCTGTCAGAAATTACCAGTCGCTGTAATCACAGCAACCCATAATAGTTTATGGAGCTGTTCAGATGTCTGAGTTTTTTTTTGCAGACCATATAGTCTATAAAAACCTCACTGATACATGTCCATTTTTGAGTTAAGTCACAAATCAAAATCACTCATATAAGTCTCTAGGTTGATGACAATCACAGATAGCACATTGCCATGTGAGTGCTACCTGTGCTGTCTGATTTTTAGCATTCTAACAGGAAAGATAAGATTTGTAAAAAAATTTAAGCATATGAGAAAATGGATGAGAAAACACTAATGAAAATCTGATCTAACACACAGATGAAAATTGGTCTTTTATTTTCCCATATGTAATGAAAGCAAATATATGTGAATAAAAAGGATCTGTTTTATCCACCACCAAGTCCCTTAAAAACTAACTAATTATATCAATGTGGACAGAGACTAAAAGAATACTATTTTAAATAGGTTTAATGATGAGTCAAGGCAACACATTGTATGTTCTGGTTCATATCACTTTTCAAATAATAAAGGTGATAAAACTATGGAGAGCTGCTACTTCAGGGTAGACACTTTGGTAAAAGCTTTTTCTTGCCTTTGGCCAAATGCACTTAGAAGATAAAAACTTAAATGCACAATAGTTTTTAAATCTCATTTTCCATTGCTCCGCACGTCATATTTCTTATTGTACCATAATAACCAGTACTGCCTTACTTTAAATGATTGACATTGTTGTCTGTACAGGCAGGCTATGTATAAGGAATCATCAGAATATATCAAATCCTATATAAAAGAGAGGGCTGTAATGTACGAAGCATGAGTTATTATTCTCAATGCTAAATAATGTTCATCCATTCAAGACCAAAGTGTTTTGGCGGTATGGCTGCATCTATTTTCTCATGTTCCTACGTTCACCAATCATTGTCATTTGTACAAATTAAAACATGAAAACAAAGGAAAAGATCAAGAACCGCTTTACATGTCCTTAAGATACAAGTGTAACCTTATAATAATAATTAGGGAATATAGGGTAGTGTTCTCTCATTTTGGAAACTATTCAAATTTTTTTTTCCTATGGTGTTAACTCTATGGCAATAACGATTCACCAAAGTGTTGCAAAGAGCATGGAGGTGAGTGCCTATTTTCAGACATGCCTGATTTATTAAAGGGAACCATCACCAGGTTTTACCCCTATAAAATGTGTTCAACATCTTTAAGCCCTGTTTTATAGCATTTTAGTATGCTGTATGCATGTCCTCAATCCCCTATGAAAGGGCACAAAAAAGTGCTTTTATTAGACTCACAGATGCTATTAGTTTTTATGGATTCATTGTGCAGTTAAAATGACCAGGACATATAAGTCTATAGGTCAGTATGATTATGGTGACACCAAACTTCCAGATTTAGCAGTTAAAAAAAAGTTCAGAAATTTGTAAAAAGAAAAATTGGTTTGTTTCATTATTTTTCATGTTTATATTAATGGAGCTGTGTGAAGAATTGTATTTTTTTACATGATGAACAGACATTTATGTTAATATAATTTTAGGGTGCATATGCCATTTTCACTGCATTTTTTTGTGTCTCTGCAGTCACTGAAAAACTGCAAAGTTTTGATTTTGATCTCTTTACGTCTTTACTGTATTGGTTAAGTAATTTTACATTTTGATAGATTGGACTTTGTTTATTTTTAATTGGGAAAAAGAGGGAGTGATTCAAATTTTTAGATTTAATTTTGGATTTTTAAAAACATCACTACAGTCTACATTAGGGCAGCACAGTAGCTCAGTGGTTAGCACTGCTGTTGGGTTCTTGGGTTCAAATGCTACTAATGACAACATCTGCAAGGAGTTTGTGCTCCCAGTGTTTGCGTGGGTTTCCATCAGGTACCTTGGTTTCCTCCGACACACTCCAAAGACATACTGATAGGGAAATTAGATTGTGAGCCCCAATGGCGATCGTGGTGATAATGTCTGTAAAGCACTGCGGAATATGATGGCGCTATATAAGTAATGCATAATAAATAATAATAACACATTAGATGTACCAGTACATCCAATGTTGAGAAGGGGTTACAGGCAGGGCGCACCTACCATGAGGCGAGTTGAGCACTCTGCCTCAGGCGGCGGTGCCTTCCTGAAGAGCAGGGGCGAAAGATTCTCATCTCCTGCATCTGCTCCTGTATACTCACATATTGCTGCTCACAGGACCTGTGATGAGGTCACAGGAGGAGAGGAGTCAGGTGTCACATGATCAGGGGCCGCCCTCCGTGTATGCAGGACTCTGCTGTGCTGGGTGTCATGGTGCTGGATAACGGGAAGTTTATGTGAGGGTTCAGGAGGGGTTTACAGGCTGGATGTAGCAGAGCCGTGTGTGCGCAAGGTGTAACGGAGCGGAGCCTTGTGTATACAAAGGGGTACGGAGCAGAGCCGTGTGTGTACGAGGTGGATGTAGCAGAGCCGTGTTGTGTACGAGGTGTATGGAGCGGAGCCGTGTGTGTACAAGATATATGGAGCGGAGCCTCATGTGTATGAGGTGTGCGGAGCTGAGCCGCGTGTGTACGCGGTGAGCGGAGCCGCGTGTATACGAGGTGTGCGGAGCGGTGCCACATGTGTACGAGGTGTGCGGAGCGCAGCCGCATGTGTACGAGGTGTGTGGAGCCCTGTGTGTACAAGGTGAGCGGAGCCGCGTGTGTACGAGGTGAGTGGAGCTGCATGTGTACGAGGTGAGCGGAGCTGCGTGTGTACGAGGTGAGCGGAGCTGCGTGTGTACGAGGTGTGTGGAGCAGAGCAGCGTGTGTGCGGAGTGGAGCCCTGTGTATACGGGGTGAGTGGAAAAGGAGCCGCGTGTGTACGAGGTGAGCGGAGCCGCATGTGTACGAGGTGTCGGAGCGGAGCCATTTGTGTATGAGGTGTGCAGAGCCGTGCGTCTACGAGGTCAGTGTATGGTGGAGAGCATTCATACCTCTAACCATCCCAGATCCAGCGGGACAGTCCCGATTTTGAGAGTCTGCCCCGCTGTTCCGGCCGGGAGCTTACTTTTCCCATGGACACAGTAGTACACGGTGGGAGCCCGAGGAGCACTTTAAAACTCGCACGTGATGTTCCACCGGAAGTGACGTGCTGGAAGCTGATCGGAAATTAGGTAATTTGACGGAACCATGGAGGCACTTTAGGGAATGCTTCAGATCCATCACCGTGTTCTCCTCCGACAGCACAGACAGCGGGATCGCCTTGGAATCGGGGATGTCAGCCATGTGAGCGGTGTAAAGGTAAGACTTGGCACTCAACTTAATGAAATGATCCAAAAGAAATTTTATTGCAGACAATCCATATCATAAACGTTTTGGTCCACCACGGACCTTCATCAGTCCTACTGCAATGTAGATATGTGGAAAAAATCATGGCAAATACCACTTTCTTTCTCTCTCTCTGTTCTTTTTATCTCTCTGTTCTTTCTTTCCCCTCTTTCTTTCTCTCTGTTCTTTCTTACGTTCCCTCTTTCTTTCTTTCTCTCTGTTCTTTCTTTCTCTTTCTTTCCCTCTTTTTTCTTTTCTCTCTGTTCTTTCTTTCTTCCCCTCTTTCTTTCTCTCTCTGTTCTTTTTATCTCTCTCTGTTCTTTCTTTCCCCTCTTTCTTTCTCTCTGTTCTTTCTTTCCCCTCTTTCTTTCTTTCTTTCTTTCTTTCTTTCTTTCTTTCTTTCTTTCTTTCTTTCTTTCTCTCTCTGTTCTTTCTTTCTTTCTTTCTTTCCCCTCTTTCTTTCTCTCTCTGTTCTTTCTTTCTTTCCCCTCTTTATTTCTCTCTCGCTCTGTTCTTTTTTTCCGCTCTTTCTTTCTTTCTATGTTCTTTCTTTCCCCTCTTTCTTTCTTTCTTTCTTTATTTCTTTCTTTCTTTCTTTCTCTCTGTTCTTTCTTTTTCTCTGTTCTTTCTTTCTTTCCCCTCTTTTTCCTCTCTCTCTGTTCTTCCTTTCTCTCTCTGTGCTTTCTTTGTCTCTTTGATCTTACTTTCTTTCCCCTCTTTCTCTCTCTGTTCTTTCTTCTCTCTCTCTGTTCTTTCTTTCACTCTCTCTTTTTTTCTTTCTCTCTCTGTTCTTTCTTTCTTTCTTTCTTTCTGTCTCTGTTCTTTCTTTCTCTGTTCTTTCTTTCCTTCTCTCTCTATTCTTTCTTTCCCCTCTTTCTTTCTCTCTCTGTTCTTTCTTTCGCTTTCTGTTCTTTCTTTCCTGTTGTGAATGGGTTTGAGATGAGTTCTGAGCAGAGGCTCCCTCTGGTGGTTACAAGCGGTACTAGTGAGGATTGTGAGGACTGGGAATCAGGTGTTACTGATTGGTCTTATATAAGGGAGTAATTTTCCCATCAGGGTTGCCGGTGATCAATTGTTCTGGTCTGAATCCTTCTTTCCAGTTTTCCTTGTAGCCTGCTGTGTCGTGTCTGCATCTCCTGCTATCAGATAAGACAATTTCTTATTTTGTGTTTTTGTTATATTTTGCATTTGGTCCTGCACTTCTGTGGGGCCTTCTGGGTCCCCTCCGGGGGCTTTTGCCCTCTCAGTTTAGTCCAGCCAATGTGTTTTGTACTTTTGCTTTTTCCAGTTTTTTCAGAGACTGCTGTTTTGTTACACCAGAGAACTAATTTAGGTGGTAGAGGGCGTGTGATCTCAGGTGATTTTGAAATTAGTAGAGTTGGTTGTTTTTTCAGGGTTTTCTGGGATTGCAGTAAGTACCCTTCCTGTCCTTTTCTATTTAGTTAGTTTGGGCCCCAGCGTTTGCTCATACTATTTTCTTTCTGTGTCATATTTCCTCTTGTCTAACCGCCATTACATGTTTGGGGGCTTTCTATTATCTTTGGGGTTCTGCTACGGGCAGATAGCTTTCCTATTTCTATCTTTAGGTGTAGTTAGTTTCTCAGGCTGTGACGAGGCGTCTAGGACCAACGTAGGAACGCTCCACGGCTGCCTCTAGTTGCGGTGGTTAGTCAGGGTACTGCAATCTCATAGATTCCAACTGCTCTGGTGTATTTCCTTTTTTGCCTGCACTCCTCAGCTACCGTAACATAACAGTATCACCGGCCATAAAAATTGTATGGTACTCACAGAAGGGAAAAAATATTTTGAAGGAAGAAAAGTTGTCAGAGATATTTTTCTGTTTGTTGCATTTTTTTTTTTTCCCTCTGTATCTTGGGTGCTGGGGAGGATCTTTTCTCCCAATGGAGTTTGCACAGTTGTTGGCCGTGTGGATCAGCTTGCCACTGAGGTTCGGAGTATTGCTGCATATCTTGCTAGGGTTTCCTGTTGTGGAACCTAGGATCCCCATGCCAGATTTGTTTTTAGGGATCGAGCTAAGTTTCAGAATTTCAAAAATTAATTGTAAATTGTTTCTTGCCTTAAAATCTAAGTCCTCAGAAACGCAGCGCAGCAGGTTCAAATTATCATCTCTCTCCTGCGCGGCGATCCTCAGGATTGGCTTTTTCCCTGATACCTGGGGATCCTGTTTTGAGTGATGTTGATGCATTTTTTCAGGCTTTGGGGTTATTGTACGATGAGCCTAATGTCACTGATCAAGCTGAAAAAGCCCTTGTTGGCATTAAATCAGGGGCTTGATGACGCTGAGTTATACTGTCAGAGATTCCGTAGGTGGGCAGTCCTGACCAAATGGAATGACGACGCTTTGGCGGCCCTTTTCCGGAAGGGTCTGTCGGATAATGTAAAGGATGTTATGGTGGGATTCCCTGTCCCCTCTGGTCTCAATGATTCTATGTCATTAGCGATTCAAATTGACAGACGTTTGCGTGAGCGGAGAAGTATGCGTGGAGTGGTGTTGCCTTGTGAGCCAGCTGCTGAGCCCATGCAGTGTGATGGAGTGGTGTCTGGGGCACAGCGTCATGAGTTTCGAAAGCGCAATGGGTTATGTTTCTACTGTGGTGATGCCTCTTATGCTATTTCAGTCTGCCCTAAGCGGGGAAGACATTTTGCACGCTCAGTTGTCTTGGGTAGTGTTCAGACTAAGTTTTTATTAACTGTCACTCTGATATGCTCTCTGTCCTCATTTTCTGCTCAGGCTTTCGTTGATTTGGAGCAGCTATTAACCTGATGGATTATGATTTTGCTAAACGTTGTGGGTTTCCCTTGATACCCCTACAGAGTCTATTCCTTTACTGGGGATCGATTCTACCCCTTTGGCTGAGAATAAACCCCAGTTTTCTACTCAGGTGATAATGAGGGTTGAACCTGATCACCAGGAGAGCTGCAAATTTTTGGTTCTATATAATCTGCATGACATTATCGTGCTGGGTTTCCCTTGGTTACAGTTCATAATCCTGTTTTGGATTGGAAATCTGTGTCTGTAACCAGTTGGGGCTGCCAATGTGTTAATACCAACACTCCTGTTTTTCTGCCTCCCCCCAGGCTGAGGATGTTCCTGACTTTTGTTTGATTTTTCGATGTGTTTAGCGAAAGTAAATCTGCATCCTTACTCCCCATAGGAGCTATGACTGCGCTATTGAATTAGTGCCGGGTAGTAAATTCCCTAAAGGTCGCCTTTTTAACTTGTCTGTACCTGAACATGACGCTATGCGGTCTTATATCAAGGAATCATTGGAGAAGGGTCATATCAGACCATCCTCTTCACCCTTAGGTGCCGGTTTTTTCTTTGTGGCCAAAAAAGATGGTTCATTAAGGCCGTGTATTGATTATCGTCTCTTGAACAATATTACTGTGAAATATCAATACCCGTTACCCTTGATTTCTGACCTGTTTTCCAGGGTGAAAAACGCTACTTGGTTTACCAAGCTTGACCTCAGGGGGGCGTATAACCTTATTCGCATTAAGCACGGGGATGAATGGAAGACGGCATTTAACACCCCTGAAGGGCATTTTGAGTACCTTGTGATGCCCTTTGGGCTCACTAATGCTCCTTCCGTCTTCCAGTCCTTCATGAATGACATTTTCAGGATTTTGTGAACAAGTTTCTGATTGTTTTTTGGATGATATCTTGATTTTTTCTAATGACTGGGACTCTCATGTGAAGCATGTTTGAACTGTATTACAGATTTTGAGAGAGATATTCTCTGTATGTGAAGGGATCAAAGTGTCTTTTTGGCGTACAGAAGATCTCATTTCTGGGATTCATTTTGTCCCAATCTGTTATTGAAGTGGACCCGGTCAAGGTTCAGGCCATCTGTGATTGGGTCCAACCTACTTCATTAAAGGCTCTTCAGAGATTTTTGGGTTTTGCCAATTTTTATCGTAAATTTATTGGTAATTTCTCTGTAATTGTTAAACCATTAACTGATTTGACCAGAAAGGGTTCTGATGTGGTGAATTGGCCTCCTGAGGCAGTCTCTGCGTTTCAGGAACTTAAGCAGAGATTCACTTCTGCTCCTGTTCTACGGCAGCCTGATGTTTCTCTGCCATTTCAGGTGGAGGTTGATGCCTCTGAAATTGGGGCAGGTGCCGTTTTGTCCCAAAAAGATCCAGAGACCTCTAAAAGTAACCCTTGTGCCTTTTTCTCTCGAAAATTTCTCCTACTGAACGTAATTATGACGTGGGTAATCGGGAGTTATGGCCATGAAGTGGGCTTTTGAAGAGTGGAGACATTGGCTGGAGGGAGCCAAACATCAGGTGGTGGTCCTTACGGACCATAAGAATCTGGTCTATCTGGAATCTGCCAAGCGACTCAATCCTAGACAGGCCAGGTGGGCCTTGTTTTTTCACACGTTTTAATTTTGTGGTTTCCTTTCTTCCTGGCACTAAGAATGTTAAGGCGGATGCCCTCTCGAGGAGTTTCCTTGCGGACTCTCCTGAGCTATCTGATCCTCTGTTATTTTGAAGGAGGGTGTAGTTTTTCCGCCATCTCGCCCAATTTGAGACTTGCTCTGGAGGGTGTCAGGAGGATAGGCCCGAGCGCTGCCCTGTTGGAAAATTGGTTGTCCCGGACCAATGGAAAAAAGAGTGTGATGTCTGGATTCATTGTTCCACATTGGCTGGGCATCCCGGAATTTTTTGGGACCAGAGACTTGGTTAGTCGGTCCTTTTGGTGGCCTACCTTGTCTCGCGATGTCAGGGAATTTGTGCAGTCCTGCGGGACTTGCCTCGCTCCAAGCCTTGCTCTCGCTCTAGTGGTTTGTTGATGCCATTGCCTGTGCCCAAGAGACCATGGACCCATATCTCTATGGATTTCATTTCGATCTTCCTGTTTCTCAGAGAATGACCCCCATCGGGTAATTTGTGATAGGTTTCCAAAATGATACATCTTGTGCCATTACCTAAGTTGCCTTCCTCCTCTGAATTGGTGCGTTGTTCCTTCAGCACGTGGTTCGTTTACACGGCATTCCTGAGAACATTGTGTCTGACAGAGGAGTCAGTTTGTTTCCAGATTTTGGAGGACTTTTTGTTCTAAATGGGTGTTCAATTGTCTTTCTCCTCGGCATTCATCCTCAGACCAATGGTCAAACTGAGAGAACAAACCAGACATTGGAGACTTATCTAAGATGCTTTGTGTCTGCTGATCAGGATGACTGGGTCTCTTTTTTGCCTTTGGCTGAGTTTGCCTTAATAATAGGGCTAGCTCGCCACTTTGATGTCTCCGTTTTTCTGTAATTCTGGGTTTCACCCTCGATTTTCTTCAGGACAGACGGAGGCTTCTGTCTGTCCAGGTGTTGACTCTGTTGTTGAGCGTATGCAGCAGATTGGGCCAGGTAGTGGAGGTTGTCCCTCTTTAGGAGAAGCCCAGCGGTTTGCTAACCGGGATAGGCTGATGGTCCTCGGTTTAAAAATGGGGGACTTGGTCTGGTTGTCCTCAAAGAAAAATTCCTATGAGAGTAGCATCTCCTAAATTTAAGCCTAGTTCATTGGACCTTTTAAATCATGGAGTTATTAATCCTGTTTCTTTTTCGTTTTCTTCTTCAGGGACATTTAAGATCCCCTAACGTTTCCACAAGTCCTTGTTGAAGAGGTTTGTTGAGCCAGTTTTCCTGCGCTGTGCCCCTGACCCTTTTTTGGTTAGGGAATCT
>JARQOD010000002.1:179418913-179462218 GCA_033576555.1 Oophaga sylvatica
GGATTGTGAGGACTGGGAATCAGGTGTTACTGATTGGTCTTATATAAGGGAGTAATTTTCCCATCAGGGTTGCCGGTGATCAATTGTTCTGGTCTGAATCCTTCTTTCCAGTTTTCCTTGTAGCCTGCTGTGTCGTGTCTGCATCTCCTGCTATCAGATAAGACAATTTCTTATTTTGTGTTTTTGTTATATTTTTGCATTTGGTCCTGCACTTCTGTGGGGGCCTTCTGGGTCCCCTCCGGGGGCTTTTGCCCTCTCAGTTTAGTCCAGCCACTGTGTTTTGTACTTTTGCTTTTTCCAGTTTTTTCAGTGGCTGCTGTTTTTGTTACACCAGAGAACTAATTTAGGTGGTAGAGGTCGTGTGATCTCAGGTGATTTTGAAATTAGTAGAGTTGGTGTTTTTTCAGGGTTTTCTGGGATTGCAGTAAGTACCCTTCCTGTCCTTTTCTATTTAGTTAGTTTGGGCCCCAGCGTTTGCTCATACTATTTTCTTTCTGTGTCAGTATTTCCTCTTGTCTAACCGCCATTACATGTTTGGGGGCTTTCTATTATCTTTGGGGTTCTGCTACGGGGCAGATAGCTTTCCTATTTCTATCTTTAGGTGTAGTTAGTTTCTCAGGCTGTGACGAGGCGTCTAGGACCAACGTAGGAACGCTCCACGGCTGACTCTAGTTGCGGTGGTTAGTCAGGGTACTGCAATCTCATAGATTCCAACTGCTCTGGTGTATTTCCTTTTTTGCCTGCACTCCTCAGCTACCGTAACATAACACTTTCCTCTCTTTCTTTCTCTCTCTGTTCTTCCTTTCTCTTTCTCTGTTCTTTCTCTCTTTCTTTCTTCCTTTCTCTCTCTCTGTTCTTTCTTTCTTTTTCTCAGTACCAGTCAGTGTGCCCATAGTACCAGCCCCTGTGCCCTCAGTACCAGTCAGTGTGATCAGCAGTGCTAAATGGGTGTGATTGGGGCGTGGATATGGGTGTGGCTAGTTGTGAAATGGGTGCGGTCGGGGCGTGGCCTAAAATTTGCCGCTGGGCAGAATGGAGCACGGGGGCCTGTTATGTTTCGGTAGCTGAGGAGGACAGGAACAACAGCAGGGCAGCCGAACACCTGAGATGTTGGTAACTGATGGGTTGCAGATTCCTAAACTAACGACACAACTAGAGGTAGCCGTGGAGCGTTCCTACGTTGATCCTAGACGCCTCGTCACAGCCTGAGAGATAACTACACCTAAAGGCAGAAAGATGAAAGCTATCTGCCCCGGAGCAGATCCCCAAAGAAAATAGGAAGCCCCCAAACATATAATGGCGGTTAGACAAGATGAAAATACAAACATAGGCAGAAAATAGACTGAGCAAACGCTGGGGCCACAAGCTGACTAAATAGGATAGGACAGGAGAGATTACAACCCAGAAAACCCTACAAAAATCCAACAATTCTGATTACAAAAATACTGAGATCACACGATCTCGCCTCCCACTAAATCAGATCTCAGTGTGAACAAAAACCAAGCAGCAGCCGCTGAAAAAACAGGAAAAAGCAAATGAGCAAACAACAGAGGCTGCAGAAAAACTGCAAGGAGCTCAGGCCCCAGGAGGGGACCTGGCTGACGTCCACAAAAGTGCAGTAAACAATGCAAAAAGCAAGCACAAAAAGAAAAGCAAAAAATATCTTATCTGAAAGCAGGAGATGCAGACAGGACTCCAGCAAACTTCCAAATGAACCAGGAACCACAATTGAGACAAGAACAATTGATCACCGGCAACCATCATGGGAGGGAACCTCCCTTATATCAGACCAGTCCGTGATTCCAGATTGCCACTCCTCGCTGAAAGGTTCAGTACTGTCTGTAACCACCAGAGGGAGCCTCTGCTCAGAAACCATCTCTAGCACATTCATAACAGGGGCCAGAAAGGAGAATGGAGCTCCTCTGTATAATGTCACCGGTGATCACTGTATTACCTGTACACTGACATTGTATACAGAGATCCTGTGTATAATGTCAACGGTGATCACTGTATTACCTGTACACTGACACTATATACAGAGCTCCTGTATATAATGTCACCAGTGATCACTGTATTACCTGTACACTGACACTATATACAGAGCTCCTGTGTATAATGTCACCTGTAATCACTGTATTACCTGTACACTGACACTATATACAGAGCTCCTGTGTATGTCACTGGTGATCACTGTATTACCTGTACACTATACACAATATACAGAGCTCCTGTGTATAATTAATTATTTAGAAATTTGTCCAAGAGAGAGATTTCCACGGCACTTCATATACAAATGTTATACCATATTGGAGTATAATTCACACCAAAACGAAGAGATCCAAGATAAAATACAATTTTATTTCAATATTTAAAACAGACAACAATAAAAAACAGATATGTCTCAAAAAGAGAAAACGCCACTATTATGAAAATAGGACCATGTGAAAAAATTTTTTTGGTTAACTATATATATATATCATGAGTAAAAAAATTAATTAAACTATGTAAAGGTAAAATACCATATATGAATCAATTATAAATTACTCTGATATCTAAAAGGATTATTATCACTATTCACATGGCGATCATAATATGCACAGTCAGGATAGACAATACATAATCATATCACAATTGGCAATAGATCAGCAAAAAAGGGGCATAGTCACAGAGCTCGGAATCAGAAACGATATATGGACTGAATGCAGCCCTAGATAATAATGTCCAGCATTTACATCAATAGGCGCTCAGTCACAGCGCTCCAAATTGCATAGATACCATTAGAAACAGTGCATGGACTGAATTCAGTGCCCCGGAAGAAGCATTGGCGAAACGCGCGTCGGGGTGAGCGGACGCCACTCTTGCACTTTGCGCACTGTCAGGTAATATGTTCATGCTCTGTCATTATATAAATGCTGATATTATGATCTAGCACTGAATTCAGTCCATGCTGTTGTGAATGGGTTTGAGATGAGTTCTGAGCAGAGACTCCCTCTGGTGGTTACAAGCGGTACTGGTCTGTTCAGTGAAGATTGTGAGGACTGGGAATCAGGTGTTACTGACTGGTCTTATATAAGGGAGTCACCTTCCCATCAGGGTTGCCGGTGATCAATTGTTCTGGTCTGAATCCTTCATTCATGTTTCCCTTGTAGCCTGCTGTGTCGTGTCTGCATCTCCTGCTAACAGATAAGACATTTTCTTCTTTTTGTTTTTGTGTTATATTTTTGCATTTTGTCCTGCACTTCTGTGGGGGCCTTCTGGGTCCCCTCCGGGGGCTTTTGCCCTCTCAGTTTAGTTCAGCTACTGATGTTTGTACTTTGCTTTTTCCAGTTTTTTCAGTGGCTGCTGTTTTGATTTTGTTACACCAGAGAACTAATTTAGGTGGTAGAGGTCGTGTGATCTCAGGTGATTTTGAAATTAGTAGAGTTGGTGCTTTTCAGGGTTTTCTGGGATTGCAGTAAGTACCCTTCCTATCCTTTTGTATTTAGTTAGTTTGGGCCCCAGCGTTTGCTCATACTATTTTCTTTCTGTGTCGGTATTTCTTCTTGTCTAACCGCCATTACTTGTTTGGGGGCTTTCTATTATCTTTGGGGTTCTGCTCCGGGGCAGATAGCTTTCCTATTTCTATCTTTAGGTGTAGTTAGTTTCTCAGGCTGTGACGAGGCGTCTAGGACCAACGTAGGAACGCTCCACGGCTGCCTCTAGTTGTGGTGGTTAGTCAGGGTACTGCAATCTCATAGATTCCAACTGCTCTGGTGTATTGCCTTTTTTACCTGCACTCCTCAGCTACCGAAACATAACAGTATCACCGGCCTAAAAATTGAAAATTGTATGGTACTCACAGAAGGGAAAAAATATTGTGAAAGAAAAAAGGTTGTCAGAGTTGTCAGAGATATTTTTCTGTTTGTTGCATTTTTTTCCCTCTGTATCTCTGGGTGCTGGGGAGGATATTTTCTCTCAATGGAGTTTGCACGGTTGTTGCGTGTGGATCAGCTTGCCACTGAGGTTCAGAGTATTGATGCATTTTTTCAGGCTTTGGGGTTATTGTACGATGAGCCTGATGTCACTGATCAAGCTGAAAGAGCCTTGTTGGCATTAAATCAGGGGCTGAGTTATACTGTCAGAGATTCCGTAGGTGGGCAGTCCTGACCAAATGGAATGACGACGCTTTGGCAGCCCTTTTCCGGAAGGGTCTGTCAGATAATGTAAAGGATGTTATGGTGGGATTCCCTGTCCCCTCTGGTCTCAATGATTCTATGTCATTAGCGATTCAAATTGACAGACGTTTGCGTGAGCGGAGAAGTATGCGTAGAATGGTGTTGACTTGTGAACCAGCTTCTGAACCCATGCAGTGTGATAGAGTGGTGTCTGGGGCACAGCGTCATGAGTTTCGAAAGCGCAATGGGTTATGTTTCTACTGTGGTGATGCCTCTCATGCTATTTCAGTCTGCCCTAAGCGGGGAAGACGTTTTGCACGCTCAGTTGTCTTGGGTAGTGTTCAGACTAAGTTTTTATTAACTGTCACTCTGATATGCTCTCTGTCCTCATTTTCTGCTCAGGCTTTCGTTGATTCTGGAGCAGCTATTAACCTGATGGATTATGATTTTGCTAAACGTTGTGGGTTTCCCTTGATACCCCTACAGAAGTCTATTCCCCTACTGGGGATCGATTCTACCCCTTTGGCTGAGAATAAACCCCAGTTTTCTACTCAGGTGATAATGAGGGTTGAACCTGATCACCAGGAGTGCTGCAAATTTTTGGTTCTGTATAATCTGCATGACATTATCGTGCTGGGTTTCCCTTGGTTACAGTCTCATAATCCTGTTTTGGATTGGAAATCTGTGTCTGTAACCAGTTGGGGCTGCCAATGTGTTAATACCAACACTCCTGTTTTTTCTGCCTCCCCCAGGCTCAGGATGTTCCTGACTTTTTGATTGATTTTTCTGATGTGTTTAGCGAAAGTAAATCTGCATCCTTGCCTCCCCATAGGAGCTATGACTGCGCTATTGAATTAGTGCCGGGTAGTAAATTCCCTAAAGGTCGCCTTTTTAACTTGTCTGTACCTGAACATGACGCTATGCGGTCTTATATCAAGGAATCATTGGAGAAGGGTCATATCAGACCATCCTCTTCACCCTTAGGTGCCGGTTTTTTCTTTGTGGCCAAAAAAGATGGTTCATTAAGGCCGTGTATTGATTATCGTCTCTTGAACAATATTACTGTGAAATATCAATACCCGTTGCCCTTGATTTCTGACCTGTTTTCCAGGGTGAAAAACGCTACTTGGTTTACCAAGCTTGACCTCAGGGGGGCGTATAACCTTATTCGCATTAAGCACGGGGATGAATGGAAGACGGCATTCAATACCCCTGAAGGGCATTTTGAGTACCTAGTGATGCCCTTTGGGCTCACTAATGCTCCTTCCGTCTTCCAGTCCTTCATGAATGACATTTTCAGGGATTTTGTGGACAAATTTCTGATTGTTTATTTGGATGATATCTTGATTTTTTCTAATGACTGGGACTCTCATGTGAAACATGTTCGAACTGTGTTCCAGATTTTGAGAGAGAATGCTCTGTATGTGAAGGGATCAAAGTGTCTTTTTGGCGTACAGAGGATCTCATTTCTGGGATTCATTTTGTCCCCATCTGTTATTGAAATGGACCCGGTCAAGGTTCAGGCCATCTGTGATTGGGTCCAACCTACTTCATTAAAGGCTCTTCAGAGATTTTTGGGTTTTGCCAATTTTTATCGTAAATTTATTGGTAATTTCTCGGTTATTGTTAAACCATTAACTGATTTGACCAGAAAGGGTTCTGATGTGGTGAATTGGCCTCCTGAGGCAGTCTCTGCGTTTCAGGAACTTAAGCAGAGATTCACTTCTGCTCCTGTTCTATGGCAGCCTGATGTTTCTGTGCCATTTCAGGTGGAGGTTGATGCCTCTGAAATTGGGGCAGGTGCCGTTTTGTCCCAAAAAGATCCAGAGACCTCTAAAAGTAACCCTTGTGCCTTTTTCTCTCGAAAATTTTCTCCTACTGAACGTAATTATGACGTGGGTAATCGGGAGTTATTGGCCATGAAGTGGGCTTTTGAAGAGTGGAGACATTGGCTGGAGGGAGCCAAACATCAGGTGGTGGTCCTTACGGACCATAAGAATCTGGTCTATCTGGAATCTGCCAAGCGACTCAATCCTAGACAGGCCAGGTGGGCCTTGTTTTTTACACGTTTTAATTTTGTGGTTTCCTTTCTTCCTGGCACTAAGAATGTTAAGGCGGATGCCCTCTCGAGGAGTTTCCTTGCGGACTCTCCTGAGTTATCTGATCCTTCTGTTATTTTGAAAGAGGGTGTAGTTCTTTCCGCCATCTCGCCCAATTTGAGACTTGCTCTGGAGGGGTGTCAGGAGGATAGGCCCGAGTGCTGCCCTGTTGGAAAATTGTTTGTCCGGACCAGTGGAAAAAGAGTGTGATGTCTGAGATTCATTGTTCCGCATTGGCTGGGCATCCCGGAATTTTTGGTACCAGAGACTTGGTTAGTCGGTCCTTTTGGTGGCCTACCTTGTCTCGTGATGTCAGGGAATTTGTGCAGTCCTGCGGGACTTGCTCTCGCTCCAAGTCTTGCTCTCGCTCTAGTGGTTTGTTGATGCCATTGCCTGTGCCCAAGAGACCATGGACCCATATCTCTATGGATTTCATTTCCGACCTTCCTGTTTCTCAGAGAATGACCACCATCTGGGTAATTTGTGATAGGTTTTCCAAAATGATACATCTTGTGCCATTGCCTAGGTTGCCTTCCTCCTCTGAATTGGTGCTGTTGTTCCTTCAGCACGTGGTTCGTTTACACGGCATTCCTGAGAACATTGTGTCTGACAGAGGAGTCCAGTTTGTTTCCAGATTTTGGAGGACTTTTTGTTCTAAACTGGGTGTTCAATTGTCTTTCTCCTCGGCATTTCATCCTCAGACCAATGGTCAAACTGAGAGAACAAACCAGACATTGGAGACTTATCTTAGATGCTTTGTGTCTGCTGATCAGGATGACTGGGTCTCTTTTTTGCCTTTGGCTGAGTTTGCTCTTAATAATAGGGCTAGCTCTGCCACTTTGATGTCTCCGTTTTTCTGTAATTCTGGGTTTCACCCTCGATTTTCTTCAGGACAGACGGAGGCTTCTGTCTGTCCAGGTGTTGACTCTGTTGTGGAGCGTATGCAACAGATTTGGGACCAGGTAGTGGAGAGGTTGTCCCTCTCTCAGGAGAAGGCCCAGCGGTTTGCTAACCGGCATAGGACTGATGGTCCTCGGTTTAAAGTGGGGGACTTGGTCTGGTTGTCCTCAAAGAATATTCCTATGAGAGTAGCATCTCCTAAATTTAAGCCTAGGTTCATTGGACCTTATAAGATCATTGAGATTCTTAATCCTGTTTCTTTTCGTTTGCTTCTTCCAGGGACATTTAAGATCCATAACGTGTTCCACAAGTCCTTGTTGAAGAGGTTTGTTGAGCCAGTGGTTCCTGCTGCTGTGCCTCCTGACCCTGTTTTGGTTGAGGGCAAGCTGGAGTATGTGGTTGAGAAAATATTAGATTCTCGTTTTTCTAGACGGAAACTCCAGTATTTGGTTAAGTGGAGAGGTTATGGTCAGGAAGACAATTCTTGGGTGTCTGCTTCGGACATCCATGCTAGGAGACTCATCCGTGCGTATCATAGAACTCATCCTGACCGACCTGGTTGCTCAAATGAGGGTTCGGTGACCCCTCCTCAAGGGGGGGGTACTGTTGTGAATGGGTTTGAGATGAGTTCTGAGCAGAGACTCCCTCTGGTGGTTACAAGCGGTACTGGTCTGTTCAGTGAAGATTGTGAGGACTGGGAATCAGGTGTTACTGACTGGTCTTATATAAGGGAGTCACCTTCCCATCAGGTTGCCGGTGATCAATTGTTCTGGTCTGAATCCTTCATTCCTGTTTCCCTTGTAGCCTGCTGTGTCGTGTCTGCATCTCCTGCTAACAGATAAGACATTTTCTTCTTTTTGTTTTTGTGTTATATTTTTGCATTTTGTCCTGCACTTCTGTGGGGGCCTTGTGGGTCCCCTCCGGGGGCTTTTGCCCTCTCAGTTTAGTTCAGCCACTGATGTTTGTACTTTTGCTTTTTCCAGTTTTTTCAGTGGCTGCTGTTTTGATTTTGTTACACCAGAGAACTAATTTAGGTGGTAGAGGTCGTGTGATCTCAGGTGATTTTGAAATTAGTAGAGTTGGTGCTTTTCAGGGTTTTCTGGGATTGCAGTAAGTACCCTTCCTATCCTTTTCTATTTAGTTAGTTTGGGCCCCAGCGTTTGCTCATACTATTTTCTTTCTGTGTCAGTATTTCTTCTTGTCTAACCGCCATTACTTGTTTGGGGGCTTTCTATTATCTTTGGGGTTCTGCTCCGGGGCAGATAGCTTTCCTATTTCTATCTTTAGGTGTAGTTAGTTTCTCAGGCTGTGACGAGGCATCTAGGACCAACGTAGGAACGCTCCACGGCTGCCTCTAGTTGTGGTGGTTAGTCAGGGTACTGCAATCTCATAGATTCCAACTGCTCTGGTGTATTGCCTTTTTTACCTGCACTCCTCAGCTACCGAAACATAACACCATGCACTGTTTCTAATGGTACCTATGCAATTTGGAGCGCTGTGACTGGGCGCCTATTGATGTAAATGCTGGACATTATTATCTAGGGCTGCATTCAGTCCATATATCGTTTCTGATTCCGAGCTCTGTGACTATGCCCCTTTTTTGCTGATCTATTGCCAATTGTGATATGATTATGTAATGTCTATCCTGACTTTGTGCATATTATGATCGCCATGTGAATAGTGATAATAATCCTTTTAGATATCAGAGTAATTTATAATTGATTCATATATGGTATTTTACCTTTACATAGTTTAATTAATTTTTTTTACTCATGATATATATATATAGTTAATAAAAAAAATTTTTTCACATGGTCCTATTTTCATAATAGTGGCGTTTTCTCTTTTTGAGACATATCTGTTTCTTATTGTTGTCTGTTTTAAATATTGAAATAAAATTGTATTTTATCTTGGATCTCTTCGTTTTGGTGTGAATTATACTCCAATATGGTATAACTCCTGTGTATAATGTCAACGTCTCCACCTTTTATCGACGCCATCTTGTGACTGCAACTTCTGTCTGCGGGAAGTCAGAAGTAGCAGAAACCCTCTATCAGGCCACGTTCACACATTCAGTATCTTACCTCAGTATTTGTAGGCCAAAACCAGGAGTGGAACAAGCAGAGGAAAAGTATAAAAGAAACATGTCACCACTTCTGGATTTTTCACCCACTACCGATTTGGCTTACAAATACTGAGGTAAAATACGGACCAAATACTGAACGTGTGAATGTGGCTTTAGGCTGGTTTCACACATCCTGATATTTCTGGTGCCGGAAAAACCATTAGTGGAGATGTCCGTGTCCATGTGTGTAATACGTGTGGCAACTGTGTGCCGCATCAGTACCACATGGACGGCCACCTGGGAAGAAGCGCTACAGTAAGCACTGTTCCCCGGCCAGGGGCACACCTAAAATGAAGCAAGTTGATCACTTCGCCTCAGGCGGCATTGAGTCCCTAAAGAAGTGTAAAGATCGATGTTTCAAATATATTCCTATTTAAAAGTGTATGTATTTTACATGTGCGTCAGGTTAGGCTAGTAAAGAGTAAACCAGATTTATTTGTACTGATTTTACTATTGGGAGGGGGGCGCCATTTTGCAGTTCGCCTCAGGCAGCAGAGAGGCTAGGTTTACCCCTGGTTAAAGGAGAAGTCCCAGGAAAAAATGTGTTCCATATTCTCTTTTCAAAATGTTCAGTGGATATAAAAAGTCTACACATGCCTGTTAAAATGCCAGATTTTCAGATTTCAAAACATGTTCCACCTATAATCTATACAATTCAATTGAAAAAGAAACTGAATTATTTTCGGGTGGAAAAAGAAAAACAACAAACTAAGATAATAGGGTTGCATAAATATGCACATCCTTAAACTAATACTTTGTTGAAGAACCCTTTGAATTTATGACAGCATTCATTCTTTTGTATAGGAATCTGTCAGCATGGCATATCTAGAAAGAATTATGTCAATCTATTTATCCACTCTTCCTTGTAGTTGCCCTCCAAATCTGTCAGATTGTGAGGGCATTTCCTATATACAGCACTCTTCAGGTCAACCCTCAGATTTTCTATTGAACTTAGGTCTGGGCTCTGGCTGGGACATGCTGAGCTTTGATATTTTAGTGAAGCCATTTTTTTGTTGATTTGGATGTATGCTTAAGGTTGTTGTCATGCTGGAAAGTGATATTACTCTACATCTTCAGCTTTTTAGCAGCTGCTTGAAGGTTTTTTTTTTGCAAAACTGACATTTGGAACTATTTGTAATTCATTCCACCTTGACCATAGCCCCAGTACCAGTTGTCGAAAAACAGCCTCAAAACATTATGCTGCATCCACCCTGCTTCACTCTGGGTATGGTGATCTTTTGGTGATACACAATGTTGACTTTGCGCTAAATATAGCTCTTGGAAGTATCACCATAAAGTTTAACCTTGGTCTCATCAGATCATAACACATGCTTTTGTGTTGTGAATGGGTTTGAGATGAGTTCTGAGCAGAGACTCCCTCTGGTGGTTACAAGCGGTACTGGTCTGTTCAGTGAAGATTGTGAGGACTGGGAATCAGGTGTTACTGACTGGTCTTATATAAGGGAGTCACCTTCCCATCAGGGTTGCCGGTGATCAATTGTTCTGGTCTGAATCCTTCATTCCTGTTTCCCTTGTAGCCTGCTGTGTCGTGTCTGCATCTCCTGCTAACAGATAAGACATTTTCTTCTTTTTGTTTTTGTACTATATTTTTGCATTTTGTCCTGCACTTCTTTGGGGGCCTTCTGGGTCCCCTTCGGGGGCTTTTGCCCTCTCAGTTTAGTTCAGCCACTGATGTTTGTACTTTTGCTTTTTCCAGTTTTTTCAGTGGCTGCTGTTTTGATTTTGTTACACCAGAGAACTAATTTAGGTGGTAGAGGTCATGTGATCTCAGGTGATTTTGAAATTAGTAGAGTTGGTGCTTTTCAGGGTTTTCTGGGATTGCAGTAAGTACCCTTCCTATCCTTTTCTATTTAGTTAGTTTGGGCCCCAGCGTTTGCTCATACTATTTTCTTTCTGTGTCAGTATTTCTTCTTGTCTAACCGCCATTACTTGTTTGGGGGCTTTCTATTATCTTTGGGGTTCTGCTCCGGGGCAGATAGCTTTCCTATTTCTATCTTTAGGTGTAGTTAGTTTCTCAGGCTGTGACGAGGCGTCTAGGACCAACGTAGGAACGCTCCACGGCTGCCTCTAGTTGTGGTGGTTAGTCAGGGTACTGCAATCTCATAGATTCCAACTGCTCTGGTGTATTGCCTTTTTTACCTGCACTCCTCAGCTACCGAAACATAACAGTATCACCGGCCTAAAAATTGAAAATTGTATGGTACTCACAGAAGGGAAAAAATATTGTGAAAGAAAAAAGGTTGTCAGAGTTGTCAGAGATATTTTTCTATTTGTTGCATTTTTTTTTCCCTCTGTATCTCTGGGTGCTGGGTAGGATCTTTTCTCTCAATGGAGTTTGCACGGTTGTCTGGCCGTGTGGATCAGCTTGCCACTGAGGTTCAGAGTATTGCTGCATATCTTGCTAGGTTGCCTGTTGTGGAACCTAGGATCCCATGCCAGATTTGTTTTTGGGGGATCGAGCTAAGTTTCAGAATTTCAAAAATAATTGTAAATTGTTTTTTGCCTTAAAATCTAAGTCCTCAGGGAACGCAGCGCAGCAGGTTCAAATTATCATCTCTCTCCTGCGCGGCGATCCTCAGGATTGGGCTTTTTCCCTGACACCTGGGGATCCTGTTTTGAGTGATGTTTATGCATTTTTTCAGGCTTTGGGGTTATTGTTCGATGATCCTAATGTCACTGATCAAGCTGAAAGAGCCTTGTTGGCATTAGGTCAGGGGCCTTATGACGCTGAGTTGTACTGTCAGAGATTCCGTAGGTGGGCAGTCCTGACCAAGTGGAATGACGACGCTTTGGCGGCCCTTTTCCGGAAGGGTCTGTCAGATAATGTAAAGGATGTTATGGTGGGATTCCCTGTCCCCTCTGGTCTCAATGATTCTATGTCATTAGCGATTCAAATTGACAGACGTTTGCGTGAGCGGAGAAGTATGCGTGGAATGGTGTTGCCTTGTGAACCAGCTTCTGAACCCATGCAGTGTGATAGAGTGGTGTCTGGGGCACAGCGTCATGAGTTTCGAAAGAGCAATGGGTTATGTTTCTACTGTGGTGATGCCTCTCATGCTATTTCAGTCTGCCCTAAGCGGGGAAGACGTTTTGCACGCTCAGTTGTCTTGGGTAGTGTTCAGACTAAGTTTTTATTAACTGTCACTCTGATATGCTCTCTGTCCTCATTTTCTGCTCAGGCTTTCGTTGATTCTGGAGCAGCTATTAACCTGATGGATTATGATTTTGCTAAACGTTGTGGATTTCCCTTGATACCCCTACAGAAGTCTATTCCCCTACTGGGGATCGATTCTACCCCTTTGGCTGAGAATAAACCCCAGTTTTCTACTCAGGTGATAATGAGGGTTGAACCTGATCACCAGGAGTGCTGCAAATTTTTGGTTCTGTATAATCTGCATGACATTATCGTGCTGGGTTTCCCTTGGTTACAGTCTCATAATCCTGTTTTGGATTGGAAATCTGTGTCTGTAACCAGTTGGGGCTGCCAATGTGTTAATACCAACACTCCTGTTTTTTCTGCCTCCCCCAGGCTCAGGATGTTCCTGACTTTTTGATTGATTTTTCTGATGTATTTAGCGAAAGTAAATCTGCATCCTTGCCTCCCCATAGGAGCTATGACTGCGCTATTGAATTAGTGCCGGGTAGTAAATTCCCTAAAGGTCGCCTTTTTAACTTGTCTGTACCTGAACATGACGCTATGCGGTCTTATATCAAGGAATCATTGGAGAAGGGTCATATCAGACCATCCTCTTCACCCTTAGGTGCCGGTTTTTTCTTTGTGGCCAAAAAAGATGGTTCATTAAGGCCGTGTATTGATTATCGTCTCTTGAACAATATTACTGTGAAATATCAATACCCGTTACCCTTGATTTCTGACCTGTTTTCCAGGGTGAAAAACGCTACTTGGTTTACCAAGCTTGACCTCAGGGGGGCGTATAACCTTATTCGCATTAAGCACGGGGATGAATGGAAGACGGCATTCAATACCCCTGAAGGGCATTTTGAGTACCTAGTGATGCCCTTTGGGCTCACTAATGCTGCTTCCGTCTTCCAGTCCTTCATGAATGACATTTTCAGGGATTTTGTGGACAAATTTCTGATTGTTTATTTGGATGATATCTTGATTTTTTCTAATGACTGGGACTCTCATGTGAAACATGTTCGAACTGTGTTCCAGATTTTGAGAGAGAATGCTCTGTATGTGAAGGGATCAAAGTGTCTTTTTGGCGTACAGAGGATCTCATTTCTGGGATTCATTTTGTCCCCATCTGTTATTGAAATGGACCCGGTCAAGGTTCAGGCCATCTGTGATTGGGTCCAACCTACTTCATTAAAGGCTCTTCAGAGATTTTTGGGTTTTGCCAATTTTTATCGTAAATTTATTGGTAATTTCTCGGTTATTGTTAAACCATTAACTGATTTGACCAGAAAGGGTTCTGATGTGGTGAATTGGCCTCCTGAGGCAGTCTCTGCGTTTCAGGAACTTAAGCAGAGATTCACTTCTGCTCCTGTTCTACGGCAGCCTGATGTTTCTCTGCCATTTCAGGTGGAGGTTGATGCCTCTGAAATTGGGGCAGGTGCCGTTTTGTCCCAAAAAGATCCAGAGACCTCTAAAAGTAACCCTTGTGCCTTTTTCTCTCGAAAATTTTCTCCTACTGAACGTAATTATGACGTGGGTAATCGGGAGTTATTGGCCATGAAGTGGGCTTTTGAAGAGTGGAGACATTGGCTGGAGGGAGCCAAACATCAGGTGGTGGTCCTTACGGACCATAAGAATCTGGTCTATCTGGAATCTGCCAAGCGACTCAATCCTAGACAGGCCAGGTGGGCCTTGTTTTTCACACGTTTTAATTTTGTGGTTTCCTTTCTTCCTGGCACTAAGAATGTTAAGGCGGATGCCCTCTCGAGGAGTTTCCTTGCGGACTCTCCTGAGTTATCTGATCCTTCTGTTATTTTGAAAGAGGGTGTAGTTCTTTCCGCCATCTCGCCCAATTTGAGACTTGCTCTGGAGGGGTGTCAGGAGGATAGGCCCGAGTGCTGCCCTGTTGGAAAATTGTTTGTCCCGGACCAGTGGAAAAAGAGTGTGATGTCTGAGATTCATTGTTCCGCATTGGCTGGGCATCCCGGAATTTTTGGTACCAGAGACTTGGTTAGTCGGTCCTTTTGGTGGCCTACCTTGTCTCGTGATGTCAGGGAATTTGTGCAGTCCTGCGGGACTTGCTCTCGCTCCAAGCCTTGCTCTCGCTCTAGTGGTTTGTTGATGCCATTGCCTGTGCCCAAGAGACCATGGACCCATATCTCTATGGATTTCATTTCCGACCTTCCTGTTTCTCAGAGAATGACCACCTTGGGTAATTTGTGATAGGTTTTCCAAAATGATACATCTTGTGCCATTACCTAGTTGCCTTCCTCCTCTGAATTGGTGCCGCTGTTCCTTCAGCACGTGGTTCGTTTACACGGCATTCCTGAGAACATTGTGTCTGACAGAGGAGTCCAGTTTGTTTCCAGATTTTGGAGGACTTTTTGTTCTAAACTGGGTGTTCAATTGTCTTTCTCCTCGGCATTTCATCCTCAGACCAATGGTCAAACTGAGAGAACAAACCAGACATTGGAGACTTATCTTAGATGCTTTGTGTCTGTTGATCAGGATGACTGGGTCTCTTTTTTACCTTTGGCTGAGTTTGCTCTTAATAATAGGGCTAGCTCTGCCACTTTGATGTCTCCGTTTTTCTGTAATTCTGGGTTTCACCCTCGATTTTCTTCAGGACAGACGGAGGCTACTGTCTGTCCAGGTGTTGACTCTGTTGTGGAGCGTATGCAACAGATTTGGGACCAGGTAGTGGAGAGGTTGTCCCTCTCTCAGGAGAAGGCCCAGCGGTTTGCTAACCGGCATAGGACTGATGGTCCTCGGTTTAAAGTGGGGGACTTGGTCTGGTTGTCCTCAAAGAATATTCCTATGAGAGTAGCATCTCCTAAATTTAAGCCTAGGTTCATTGGACCTTATAAGATCATTGAGATTCTTAATCCTGTTTCTTTTCGTTTGCTTCTTCCAGGGACATTTAAGATCCATAACGTGTTCCACAAGTCCTTGTTGAAGAGGTTTGTTGAGCCAGTGGTTCCTGCTGCTGTGCCTCCTGACCCTGTTTTGGTTGAGGGCAATCTGGAGTATGTGGTTGAGAAAATATTAGATTCTCGTTTTTCTAGACGGAAACTCCAGTATTTGGTTAAGTGGAGAGGTTATGGTCAGGAAGACAATTCTTGGGTGTTTGGACATCCATGCTAGGAGACTCATCCGTGCGTATCATAGAACTCATCCTGACCGACCTGGTTGCTCAAATGGGGTTCGGTGACCCCTCCTCAAGGGGGGGTACTGTTGTGAATGGGTTTGAGATGAGTTCTGAGCAGAGACTCCCTCTGGTGGTTACAAGCGGTACTGGTCTGTTCAGTGAAGATTGTGAGGACTGGGAATCAGGTGTTACTGACTGGTCTTATATAAGGGAGTCACCTTCCCATCAGGGTTGCCGGTGATCAATTGTTCTGGTCTGAATCCTTCATTCCTGTTTCCCTTGTAGCCTGCTGTGTCGTGTCTGCATCTCCTGCTAACAGATAAGACATTTTCTTCTTTTTGTTTTTGTACTATATTTTTGCATTTTGTCCTGCACTTCTTTGGGGGCCTTCTGGGTCCCCTTCGGGGGCTTTTGCCCTCTCAGTTTAGTTCAGCCACTGATGTTTGTACTTTTGCTTTTTCCAGTTTTTTCAGTGGCTGCTGTTTTGATTTTGTTACACCAGAGAACTAATTTAGGTGGTAGAGGTCGTGTGATCTCAGGTGATTTTGAAATTAGTAGAGTTGGTGCTTTTCAGGGTTTTCTGGGATTGCAGTAAGTACCCTTCCTATCCTTTTCTATTTAGTTAGTTTGGGCCCCAGCGTTTGCTCATACTATTTTCTTTCTGTGTCAGTATTTCTTCTTGTCTAACCGCCATTACTTGTTTGGGGGCTTTCTATTATCTTTGGGGTTCTGCTCCGGGGCAGATAGCTTTCCTATTTCTATCTTTAGGTGTAGTTAGTTTCTCAGGCTGTGACGAGGCGTCTAGGACCAACGTAGGAACGCTCCACGGCTGCCTCTAGTTGTGGTGGTTAGTCAGGGTACTGCAATCTCATAGATTCCAACTGCTCTGGTGTATTGCCTTTTTTACCTGCACTCCTCAGCTACCGAAACATAACACTTTTGGCAGACTTGATGTTAGTTTTGACAAGACGTAACCAGGTTTAGAATTTTTTCTTTGTAAAAAATTGCTTCTGTCTTGCCACCTTACCCCATAGGCCAAACATATGAAGTCTATGGGAGATTGTCACATGCATTACACAACCAGTACTTGCCAGAAATTTCTGCAGCTCCTTTAATGTTTCTGTAGGCCTCTTGCAGCCTCCTGGGATAATTTTCTTGTCTTTTCATCAATGTTTCAGGGATTTTCAGTTCTAGGTAATGTCACTGTTGCACCAAATATAAGCCACTTATTGATGACTGTCTTCACAGTGTGCCATGCTATATTTAGTGCATTAGAAAAAATGTTGCACCCTTCTCCTGACCGATTACTTTTAACAATGAGATCCTTTTGCTGTGTTGTAAGCTGTTTATATACCATGTATTTTGCTGTAAAAAGCAACTAATTTTATTATTTAACATGAGATTTGTTATTTTTATTTCCCCACTCAAAATGACTTCAAGTTTTTTCTAAATGAATTTATAAAGATAAAGAGTTAAATAATGGTAGAAAGAGTTCTGAAAAAAATCTTTGTATAATTTTTTTACATGATAAAAACCTTCCATTTTAACTGTGGTGTAGACTTTTTATATCCATTATATGTATCACAGCATAGATGTTTTTGAACACATCAATCGTCATCTTCTCCTGTTCCTAGTGATGTTTTGATCTTCTAAACAATGTGGCTGCTCTTCTGCTTAGCTGACAAGGAGTGTCATGTGTGTACCAGTAGTTGCTTTCCCAATGTAAGGGTATGTTTCTACGGTCAGGAAAGGCTGCGGATTGGACGCTGCGTATAGCCACAGCGTCCAATTCGCAGTGGAGGGGATTTTATAAAATATAAAAAATATATATTATTTAAGTATGTTATAGTGTACATTTTTCATAAATGCTATACTTTTGCACCCATTTATGTAAAATCTGATATCTAAAGCTATTAGAGGACAAAAGTGCTCTCAGGCAAGAGCTTATAAAATTCACATAAAAAGATGACCTTGTAAATACCGCTTTCCTTAAATACGTGAACAATGATAGCAATGTGCTAAGAGAACATTTTCTCCTGTGCTAATAAAATGTGCACTCCTCATATCTTGAAAATTGTCCACAAACTTGATGTAATTTGTAATGTAATTCAGTTGCACTGTGTGATTTGTGTGCTGACATCTGAAGCTGACATGGTAGTAGATACCTAAGTTTTATTTCCTCATAGGAATAAAATAGTGGAAGTTATTTCTTGTGAATTTTTCCGCTATGGCCTTGAGAATTTAATTGCCCCTCATCTGGCAGCAAAGTGTCTGCTGCCTACACTGAAGAAAATGCAGAGGAAAACAGATTGTGTGAAGAATAAACAACCTTAAGATTGGACTTCACATATTAATCATGGGCCACAAAGATATATTTGTTGATTAGTTGATTCTTTTATTATAATTCTGTAACAAAAATGTATTAAAATAATTAAGAATTTTTTAAAAATTTTTGTTGAAGATATCAAACTGCTGTGATGTAGTCTCTGTAGAGCACCATTTTTTCTGTGATGTAATACTATTCTCTACACCATAGGGCCCATGCACACAGCAGAACTCTCTGCACAGTCTGTACCCAACCATAAAGTCTGTACCCAACCATATATATACACATCTTTCATGTCTGTGCCTCAGGAACTGAAATCTATGTAGCTGGCATAGATTTTATCTACGATTTGTGCAAGTTTTTTCCCCCATGCATTACAGTATATTTTTTGCATGGTATTAGGCAACGCCCCTTCTAACCACTTTAAAAAAAAATGGTGCTAAAGGACAGTAGTCACAAATCATTTGTGCAAATAACCCTTGTGCCAAATATTGTGACTTTTTTATGCCTGAACACTGGTGTAAAGGAATGATAAATTTGCAATTAAAGGTATTGTCAGCTTTTGGAGATAATTTTTTCTAATTTTCATTTCTGTAATTGGGATTCATCCAAGGTTTTGCACCGTTTGTATCCTATAGCTTCTATATAACACTGTCTATTGCTGGATGCAGAATGAGTTGCCGGTGCGGCTGGTGGAGGAGCGGAGCGCCCGCCAGGGCCGTGGGGTACCCGGTACCGGGTTGCTTCTTAAAGGGGAAGTGTCACGGCAGCAGTGACCCGGTCCGAGACCCTGGGTGTTCCATGAAAAACTGGTTGAAAAGGGGAAAAATAAAGTTTGTGATAAAATGGATTAAATGTTCATGACGCCACCCGTGGTATTCGGCAAGGGGTAGACGACGCTGCAATGCAGATCCTATGGGATGATGTTAGGGCAGCAATGATGGTTAAGCTCTCCATGGATAGAGCCGTGTCCCAGGGCAGTTAGAATGTTAAAAGTGATGATGTTGGCTGTTGTGGTGAGTGCCTTGCAAGACAGGTGAGGTGTGAATGACTCAGATGACACAGTAGGGTGCAGTTTCCTATGCTTTACTCACAGTTCACTTGTGCACAGATGCCCGCTTAGTGCAGTGTCCTCCAGGTGAGGGGCCCAGCAAACCCCAGGTAGATTGGAATGCACCTTTCCAGGACTCCTTTCTGTGTGTTTCCCTCCTGGCCGTCACTGCACTGGTTTACGCCCTCCTGCCCAGCACCTTCACAGTGTCCCAAGCCAGCAGCCGCGGACTTTGTCGGGCGACGTCCTTTGAGTCCCCTTGCTCCTATATGGCTGCCTTTTCGGCAAATGATTGTGGATGTGGCCGAGGTACATACAGCTATCCCAGCCTCTGGCTTGCTAGCTGAGTCTTGTAGTCCTCCACTAGTCTTAGGGGCCGGCTTCCCCACTGTGACCTGGTCCTTCCACTTCTGTATACGGTCCCATGGGTGGCTTCGGTACTTCCTGTGTCCCTAGGACCCCTTCTGTCCTCCCGGGAGCTTTCTTATATCTCTCCCTCTCAATTTTTTTCTTCTCACACTCTCTCCAGTCTGGAGACAAGCTCCTCTCAGCTTGAGCTCCCCTTCTAGACTGTTCTTTCGCCACTGTACTCTAAGCTCCTCCCTTTTTCCTACCTTCCCCACCCACACCACAACACCCCTTCCTACCCAGCCTGGGATGAGGCCATCCTCCCTAAGGGTAAGTTTTCAGACCTGCCTCTAACAGCTGCGAGTGGAGCAGCCAGCGGCATTTACCATGCACCAGAAGGGGGTATGTCATTTCAGCGCCCATCGTGGAGTATGCATGCATGCTAAATAGGAACATGTTCATATTGGCCAATAAACAGAAAAAACATAAGACAGAAACAAAATGAACATAAGACAATAAGTAAAAGCTATAATGCATTTAAATAAAAAGAGCACATCCTAAACACCATTTTTGATTAAAAAAAAAGAGTAAAAGCCATTTCACCAGCATGAAGGTGTACCCAAATTCGTGATGGTCCTAACCTCCATGCGCCTGTGACATGGTTACAGTGCGTGGATGGGTTGCCATGACAGTCGAGAGAATGCTGAAAACCTCTGTACTTGTCATGACATTTGGTCTGTGAAAGCCAGCATTTAGTTAGTTGGCTTTCATCAGAGATTGTGATTTTCACTATACACAGCAGTAATGCATCACTGCTGTGTATAATAAAAGCGATCGGTTGGTCGCAACTTCAAGTCTCCTAAAGGGACTAACAAATACAGCTAAATGCATTGAAAAAAAATGTTTTTAAAAATCTGAAAAAAAATAAAAAAACTTCAAATCACTGCCTTATTGCCTCATTAAAAATAAAACTAAAAAAAATTAAAAATATTCACTTATTTGGTGTCACTGTGTTTGTAAAAGTTTAATCTATTAAAATATAAAACAATTTAATCCGATATGTAAATGGTGTAAAGAGAAAAAACAAAATGTCAGAATAACATTTTTTGACTGCTCCAACATTGCAATAAATGGCAAAAAGACATTATCAAAACATTGCGTGTACCCCAAAATGGTATCAATAAAAACATCCTCTCAGGGCACAATAAATAAGCCCTCACTCAGCCCTATATACAGTGTATATACAGTATATATATATATACATATATATATATATATAATATATATATATATATATTCCTGAAAATTTAAAACGGGTCTGGGAAAGTGTTGAAACAAGCAAAAAAAAATAATTTTTTTTTATAAGTTTCCGGATTTTTTTCAGCACTTAAATAAACAATATATACTGTATATGCTCTAGTATAAGCCATACCGAGTATAAGCCAAAGCACCTAATTTTGCCACGGAAAACTGGGTAAGCTTATTGACTCGAGTATAAGCTGGGTATGCATTGTCCCTTCATCCCTGTCCTGCTCTGTGTGGCTCCACCATCCCATCCTTCTATGCATGGCTCGGCTCCCCCTTCCCATCCTTCTATACATTGCTCGGCTCCCCCCAGTCCCATCCTTCTATGTATGGCTCACTCCTCATCCTCCTCCATCCTCCTTCGTGCTCCCCCATCCTCCTCTGTCCTCCTCCGTGTCCCCCGCCCTCCTCCGTGCTCCACGTCCTCCTCTGTGCTCCCCCGTCCTCCTCTGTGCTCCTCTGTCCTCGTCCGTGCTCCCCGGTCCTCCGTGCTCTCCCATCCTCCTCTGTGCTCCCATATCCTCCCCTATCATTCTCACCCTACTCGCGCCGCCGCTGCACATCCCTGCATCTTTGTTGTCCCGGCTTCCTGCAGCTCTCCTCTGCTGAGCGATCACATGGTACCGCTCATTAAGATAATGAATATGCGCTCCACGCATACCTTAATGAGCGTTACCATGTGACCGCTCAGCACCTCAGCACCGACCTGGACAGCCCTATGTGCGAACTGATACTTGAGCTGTTGCACTATGTCCTGTCCCACAATTACTTTGTGTCATGACCCAGGACGGGGTTTTGTCTTTGCCCCGTCCTGGTCAGACTGGGGTTAATGGTTTCAGCCTCTCTCTGGCAGAGGGCGGCTATTTAGTTGCCAATTGACCTAGGTCTGGTGTCAGTTATACTCCTGCCCTCGGCTGAGTTAGTTGACCTCCTGTGTGCCTGTGCTTTGTGCCTGATCTTGTTGCTTGTTTGGTTTTGACCCGGTCCGTCTCTTCGTTGTGAGCTTGTCTACTGTCTTGGTACTGTGTATTTGCCCGTTCTGGTTTTCTGATCCCTTGGCTACGTTCTGGTTCTTCTCTGTCTGCTCCTCTTGTACTGCGTTGCTCCCTCTGTGTATGACCTGGCTATCCTACTATCCGTTTTGTCTATGCCCCTTGATAACTCTGTCCCGTAGTTACCCTTCTAGGAGTTTTCCTTCTGCTCATAGCTCTCTGGAGCTTAGGCCACGCCCATCAGCAGTCACGTGCTTAAGGTCCTCTGGTCTGAAGCATTCTCTGTCTGTTACTGCCTTCTCTGAGAGACCTGTGGCCGGCGTCGCCCCTTGGCAGTCATGTGCTTCGGGTCCTGTTAGTCTGAAGCACGCATCTTCACCGCTGCTGCCCCGCTCCACAGGTATCTTTGAGTGCAGTCTGTCTTATTCAGGACACGCGCACTGGCTCAGTGAGCAAGTGCAGTGCGGTGTTCATGATATTATAACTGACCGCTACTTTTTTTTTTTTCTCCTGTGTGTGTTATGGATCCTATGTATGCCCTTTCTGAGCAGGTAAAGCACCTGACTCAGATGTCTCAGAAACTGAATGAGGAGCAGCGAGTTCTGGCTCAGTCTCAGCAGCTGATGGCTGACACTGTGCAGGGGGCTTTATCATCTGGTGCTCATGGGACAGGGGTTCAATATGTTACATTAGTTTCCCCAGAGCCCCCGGTTAAATTACCAGATACCTTTTCCGGAGATAGAAAGGAATTTAAAGTTTTCAAAGAGGGCTGTAAGTTTTTTTTTCTTTAAGACCGCACTCTTCTGGGGATGAAAGTCAGAGGGTGGGGGTCATTATGTCTCTGTTAAGGGGAGCCCCCAGGCTTGGGCTTTTTCCCTTCCTACCACTGCCCCTGAGAGAATGACTGTGCATGCATTTTTTGAGGCCCTGGGGCATATTTATGATGAGCCTGATCGAGTGCTGATGGCTGAGGACATGGTGATGAGTGTATGTCAGGGGAAGCACTCAGCCGAGTGGTTTTGCTCAGAGTTCAGACGCTGGGCTGCTGAGGTCTGTTTGGATGATGCCGCCCTCCGGGGCTTGTTCCGTAGAGGCCTGTCTGAACGTCTGAAAGATGCCTTGGCACTCCACCCTCCGCCTGATTCTCTGGAGGACGCCATGACGCAAGCCGTCCGAATGGATCGCAGGCTGCGGGCGAGAGGTGTGATGCAGGTTGAGACACCACTTTTCTCCAGTGGAAGGGGAGCCAGTACTGTATTGGAGTCCATGGAGATGGGAGCCATCGACCTCAAAGAGAAAGAAAGGAGACGGAGGCGTTTAGAAAAGCTGTGTTTTTACTGCGGTGATCCTGGACATTGGAAAAAGAACTGTCCCTCCTGCCCACCGACTAACAAGTGACTGAGTCTGGGTGATCATCGTGGAGGTCACTCAGACTCTCAGGTACCCTTTCCTTCATTTTCTAAGATACTGTTAAAGGTGGAACTTGGTGTGAAGAACTGCTTTTTCCTTACTTCAGCTTTTGTGGACTGTGGGTCATCCTTGAACCTGATTGACTCTAAACTGGTGGCCAGCTGTAGATTAGGGACAGTTAGGTTGGAAACTCCTATAAAAATAATGGCCATTGATTCTACACCTCTCACCAAGGACGGTGTCCATTTTGTCTCTGAAGAATTCACCCTCAGGGTGGGGGCCCTTCACCAGGAGCGTATGTCATGTTTTGTTTTGGATAACCTCTCTGCTGGCCTGGTGTTAGGGTTTCCCTGGTTGCAACGGCATAACCCGATTATTGACTGGGATTCCCGTGATATTGTTAAATGGGGATCTAATTGTTCTGAAAAATGTCTTGCTACTGTGTCTGTGTCGTCCGTTGGTCTGGAAGGTATTCCGGAGTACCTGAAGGACTATGCGGACGTTTTCTTGAAAAAGAGGCTGAAGTTTTACCACCACACCGCCCATTTGATTGTGCCATTGACCTGGTTCCAGGTACTAAATTGCCCAAGGCCCGCTTGTATAACCTCTCGGGTCCCGAGCGGGCTGCTATGAAAGAATACATTTCCGAGAACCTTCGTAAGGGACACATTCGTCCTTCTGTTTCCCCCATGGCGGCGGGGTTCTTTTTCGCTAAGAAAAAAGACGGTGGTTTGCGCCCATGCCTCGATTTTCGAGAGTTAAATAAGATAACTGTGAGAAATACTTACCCCCTCCCACTTATTCCTGATTTGTACAACCAGTTGTCTGGGGCTAAGTGGTTTTCGAAATTGGTCAGCCGCAGCGGTGGCGGCGTTTCAGTTCTTAAAAAAATGTTTCATGTCTGCTCCGGTTCTTATTCAACCGGACCCGTCTGAACCATTTATTGTTGAGGTGGACGCCTCGGAGGTGGGGGTGGGGGCAGTGTTGTCCCAGGGACCCGCCACTTTGACTAATTTGAGACCCTGTGCCTTTTTCTCTAAGAAATTCTCTCCTGCGGAGAGAAACTATGATGTTGGGAATCGAGAACTTCTGGCCGTGAAGTTGGCCTTTGAAGAATGGAGGCATTTTTTGGAGGGTGCTGTCCATCCTATTACCGTGGTTACGGACCACAAGAACCTAGCTTACATTGAGTCTGCTAAAAGGTTGACTCCTAGACAGGCAAGATGGTCGCTTTTTTTTTCCAGATTCCAGTTCTCCATCACTTTTCGGCCAGGATCCAAAAATGTCAAGGCTGATGCCTTGTCACGCAGTCTGGATCCGGTGTCTCCCCCCGAACCTCCATCCTCCATTCTTCAGCCTGGGGTGGTGGTGGCAGTTGTTTCTGCTGGGTTGGAGCAGGAGATTCGGGAAGCTCAGTCTCTTGTCCCTCCGGCTAAGCCGGTGGATAAACTTTTTGTACCAGTTCAATTTCGTCTCAGGGTCCTTCGGGAATTCCACGACTCAGTTCTGGGTGGACATCCTGGGATCTCGGCTACCCGGAGGGCCATCTCTAGGATATTCTGGTGGTCTTCTTTAGCCTCTGATGTTGGGGAATTTGTGTCTGCTTGTGGGGTATGTGCCCGTGCGAAACCCCCCCACAACCGGCCGGACGGGGAATTGGTGCCACTGCCAATTCCTGATAGACTATGGACCCATTTGTCCATGGATTTTATCACCAACCTTCCTCCTTCCAAGGGTAATACCGTCATTTGGGTAGTGGTGGACAGGTTTAGTAAACAAGCACATTTTGTACCCTTGTCGGCTTTACATAATGCAGAAACGTTGTCCAGATTGTTTGTTGAGCATGTGGTGCGGTTGCATGGGGTACCCTTGAATGTGGTGTCTGATAGGGGGTACAATTTGTTTCCAGATTTTGGAGGGCATTTTGTAAGAGGTTGGGTATTGATCTGTCTTTTTCATCCGCTTATCATCCAGAGACTAATGGGCAGACTGAGCGGACCAATCAGTCTTTAGAGCAAATCCTGCGTTGCCTGACCTCAGCCCAACAGGATTATTGGTGTACTGCGTTACCTTTGGCTGAGTTCGCGTTTAATAACCACACTAACCAGTCTACGGGCACATCTCCCTTTTTCTGCAATTATGGGTTTCATCCACATTTTGGGGAGTTCTCCCGTTTGGACTCTGGGTGTCCTGGGGCGGATGGGACAATACAGCGGTTGGGGGAGTTATGGCAGGAGGTCCAAAGGAACTTTACGAAGGCTCAGTCTAAATATACGTTTTTTGCTGACAAAAAACGGTCTGTGGGGCTGGTGTTCCAGGTTGGGGATAAGGTATGGTTATCTACTAGGAATATAAGGCTCAAGGTCCCCTCTGCGAAACTTGGACCTAAATTTATTGGTCCTTATGAAATTACGGAAGCAGTTAACCCGGTGGCATTTCGGTTGCGTCTCCCTCCGTCTCTACGGATTCCCAACGTTTTCCATAGGGCCCTTTTGAAACTGGTGGGGTCCTGTAGGGAAGGACCGTTGTCTTCCCCACCACCGGTTTTGGTAGATGGGCAGTCTGAGTACGAGGTGGAACGAATTCTTGACTCTAGGTTTGTCCGTCGTGCTCTTCAGTATCTGATACATTGGAAAGGCTACGGTCCAGAGGACCGGTCGTGGGTTCCTGCCCGATCTGCTCATGCGGATCAGTTGGTCCGGGCCTTTCATGCCAGGTGTCCTGAGAAACCCGGGGTCCGGTGGCCCCCCGTTGAGAGGGGGGTACTGTCATGACCCAGGACGGGGTTTTGTCTTTGCCCCGTCCTGGTCAGACTGGGGTTAATGGTTTCAGCCTCTCTCTGGCAGAGGGCGGCTATTTAGTTGCCAATTGACCTACGTCTGTGTCAGTTATACTCCTGCCCTCGGCTGAGTTAGTTGACCTCCTGTGTGCCTGTGCCTTGTGCCTGATCTTGTTGCTTGTTTGGTTTTGACCCGGTCCGTCTCTTCGTTGTGAGCTTGTCTACTGTCTTGGTACTGTGTATTTGCCCGTTCTGGTTTTCTGATCCTTTGGCTACGTTCTGGTTATTCTCTGTCTGCTCCTCTTGTACTGCGTTGCTCCCTCTGTGTATGACCTGGCTATCCTACTATCCGTTTTGTCTATGCCCCTTGGTAACTCTGTCCGTAGTTACCCTTCTAGGAGTTTTCCTTCTGCTCATAGCTCTCTGGAGCTTAGGCCACACCCATCAGCAGTCATGTGCTTAAGGTCCTCTGGTCTGAAGCATTCTCTGTCTGTTACTGCCTTCTCTGAGAGACAAGTGGCCGGCGCTGCCCCTTGGCAGTCATGTGCTTCGGGTCCTGTTAGTCTGAAGCACGCATCTTCACCGCTGCTGCCCCGCTCCACAGGTATCTTTGAGTGCAGTCTGTCTTATTCAGGACACGCGCACTGGCTCAGTGAGCAAGTGCAGTGCGGTGTTCGTGATACTTTGTATTCAAGGATGTTTTTTACCATCAGATGCGTGGCACAGCCATGGGCGCGGCCTGTGCGCCTTCGTACGCAAACCTCTTTCTTGGGTCATGGGAGAGGTTTGTTTTTGTTTTTGGTGACGAGGGCGTGCGGGCCGCCTTCCATGTGCTGTGCTGGTATCGCTACATCTTTTTGTGGGGCGGGACGGTGCATCAGGTCGAGGATTTCATGGCAGAGCTCAACCACAATCCTTATAACATTCGATTGACCTACAAATATGATCGCAAGAAAATTGATTTCTTGGACATTACTCTGGATGTTGACCCCAGTGGCCACATCCAGACTGATGTATATAGGAAACCTACCTCTGTCAATTCACTTATTCATGCTACATCAGCGCACAATCCATCTACTATTAGGGCTGTCCCGGTTGGGCAGTTCCTAAGGGTGAGGCGCATCTGTTCATCCGAGGCGAGATTTGAAGCACAAGCTCAAGATCTTAAAAACCGCTTCTTAGCACGTGGATACAGCAAAAGATGCATCAAACGTGCATATAATAGGGCTTTAAAAAAACCCAGAGGAGACTTACTCCAGCCAAACAAACGGGTGCAGAATAATGAAACTGATATATCAATTAGATATATCTCTACATACAATCACGAGTGGGAACATATGCGCGATGTCTTGAATAAACATTGGACTATTTTGAGTACTGAGCCTGCACTGGGGATCGAGGTGGGGGATTTTCCACAGATGACAGCTCGACGTGCAAATAATTTGGGTGACCTGCTTGTTCGAAGCCATTTCTCCATGAAACCTAGTAACCCTTTTGGGTCAAGGGGACCGACTCCTGGCTCTTTTCCATGTGGTCATTGCGTTGCCTGCGCGAATGTCCTGCGCTGCTCCACCTTTCGGTCCTCTAGTAGTGAAAAGAATACAACATTCGACATCGTATTTCCTGTGGGAGCACCCATGTTATTTACTACGCTACATGTGGCTGCTCTAAAATTTATGTCGGTCTCACCACCAGGGAGCTACGCGTGAGGGTACGGGAGCATGTGCGGGACATTCGCGCGGCCAAGTCGGCAAGAGATCAATCTGATTTAAAAACCATCCCACACCATTTTCTGAAGTACCATGATGGCAACGTGGCTACTTTCATGGTTAGAGGCATTGATATTCTCCATTTGGGTGTTAGGGGTGGAAATTATAAGAAGATTTTGGCTCAGATGGAAACCAGGTGGATTGCCAAATTAGACACCCTAACACCTAAAGGTTTGAATGAATCTATGTCCTTCGCCCCATTTCTTTAGTATCATAATTTCCTTTAGTGGTACAGTTTTCCTCTTTGTTTCCTTTGTTCTGGTTATATACCCCCTCACATTGTACAGCATGTCCGTGTTTTTAATTTTGTTTTTATTTTTATTGATCTTGTTGCTTTTTCGTTTTTATTTTAGTTTATGTGATTATGATTATGTATGTATGGACACTACCCATCAAGATCAGTTCTGGATGAACCTTCTTTAAAAAATACCTGATGCTGTGAACATCCCATTGAAATATGGAAGAGATCGGTGACGCTGATATGCCTATTGGAATTCCTCTGACTGACTCTCAATATGATATTTGTATTTACCTGCTATATGACTATTGGTTGCTATCATATTCCAATATTATTCTCTTCTATGTGCCACTCATTTATTTTCTTAGATTCTATGTGGTATTAACGACACAGTATACTGAATCCATTCTAGCGGTGGTGCGCATGCGTTCGTGTGTCACCCACTCCTGACATGCCGCCGGGTGTCACACCAAACGCTCTGGCTGCATGGCACAGGACCTGGGAGACGCACTGCACATGCGCCCAGATGCACTGCGCTGATTGGCTCTTCAGCAGCATGTGACTGCTGACTTGTAGCTTAAGAAAGTCCTTGTCTGCTACTCCCATTTACCGTCCCTTCAGAAAGTGGATTTCAGCCCAAGAAACGTGCGTCGGGACCGGACAGCTGCACTTGTGCTGGGGGTACCTTGTCCCATATTCCTGGGTAAGATCCATGTGGCTATTTATGCGGTTATTCATCTGCTTTTGCATTTATGTCATGTTTTACGATCTCTGACCTCATTATATCCAGTGGGGGGTGGCTATGTTTACTGGCATTACTAGCACTTTTCTAAAACATTGGCTTACAGCAAAGGGAGAGGTATTCACTTGGCATGCATTGTGCCTATACATTCAAGCATTTCCTAACTGATTTTTTTGTAGCTCCCCTTACTGTTTATTGGCACTACTAGCACTTCATTAAAACATTTGTGCACAGCAAAGGGAGAGGTGTTTTCTTGGCATGCATTGTGCTTATATATTTAGGCATATATACCTTATTGATTTTTCTGTAGCTCCCTTTGTTTTTTTCTTGCCTTTTTGCATCATGTTTCACGATCTCTGACCTCATTATATCGAGTCGGGGGTGGCGATGTTTATTGGTATTACTAGCACTTTTCTATAACATTGGCTTACAGTGCTGTAATCTATTATATGTTCTGTAGGACTGGTATTATTTACCACAGACCATATGGCGGTAATATCAATATTGGTCTTTTTATATATAGATTATTTTTGGCAACAGCGCGGTCATTTGCTGAGGTTCTCTGATTAGGGGCCCACTCAGAAGTTTCGCCCCCACTAAACCAAAACCCTAGCTACGCCTCTGGCGCTCTCTCTAGTCTTTCTTTCTCTCTCTAGTCTTTCTCGCTCTCTGTTCTTTCTTTCTCGCTCTCTGTTCTTTTTTCTCTCTGTTCTTTCTTTCTCTCTCTCTTTTCTTTCTTTCCTCTCTTTCTTTCTCTGTTTGTTCTTTCTCTCTCGATGCTCTTTCTTTCTTTTCCTCAGTACCAGCCACTGTGCCCTCATTACCAGTCAGTGTGATCAGCAGTGCTAAATGGGTACGCTTGGGGCGAGGATATGGGTGTGATTAGTTGTGAAATGGGTGTGGTCGGGGCGTGGCCTAAAATTTGCAGCGGCACGCTACGCGCGCCGCAGCCTTTAACCCTCTTTCCTGTCCTCAAAATTTGGGAGGTATGCTGTATGACCTCCCTACAACTTCTGGGCATGCTCCTGATGAGCGCGACGGATGGTCTCCTGAGGGATCTCCTCCCACATCTGGACTAAAGCATCCACCAACTCCTGGACAGTCTGTGGTGCAACGTGGCATGGCCTAAAATTTGCTGCAGCAGGCACAGCGTGCCACAGCCTTTGTCCTCTTTCCCTTCTTCAAAGGTTGGGAAGTATGATGGTGGGCCCCAAGAATAATTTTTCTCTGGTGGGCCCAAGGTACTCCAGTCCGACGCTGCTGGCAAGGTCCATGGATATTGGCTCCTTAACAGCCTTAAATATCATGCCTCAGCAGTCTGCTTCATCAGGCTGGTTAACAAAAATAGGGGGGACCCCACACCATTTTTTTTTCGAAGGGAACCCCTATTTTTGTTAATCAGTTCCCTCTGACGTCACTGATTGTGTCCCTGGCTGACCTGAAGTGAAAGTGGAAAGCAATCAATTAAGCTTTCCACTTCCTCTCCTGTCAGCCAGGAGAGGAGCTCATTCATTTGGGGGTTTACTGTGAGGCTGTAGCATTAGCTGCGGTCCCTGCAGTAAACATTAACCCTTTCTGAAGGATTACACCGTGGGACCTGACTGTGCATCGGATTGGTAAGAATAATTTTGCTTTTTTATTTTATTTTTATTACAGGAAATGGTTTTTGCAGTAAAATAAAAGATGGTCAAAAACATGTGTCTTTATTTCATTAAAATGATTTTTAATTAAAGTGTGTGTGTTTTATTTTTATTTCATGCAATAGGATTAATAATTGATAGTTGTCTATTTGACAGCTCTCAATTATTAACCTGGCTTAAGGTCACCTTTCAATAGCAAGGTGGCTTTAACCCCATATTAACCCATTCGCCACCGCTACAGGGCAATGGGAATAGACGGGCAAAGTGCCAGAAAGGGCGAATCTAATTATAGATTTGTCTTTTCTGGGGTGTCTGGGGGCAGATGTTAGTAGCCGGGGGGGGCCAAAAATAATGGTCCCTCTCTGGGCTATTATTATCTGCCCCCACTCGCTGGCTTTGTCTGTCTGGTTGCGAAAATAGGGCGGGAGCCCACGCATTTTTTTTCAACAATTTTACACCTCATATATATATACATGTCATTGAATTTGTGACACATATATATATATTTATATTTATAGTTCATACACTTCTACATAGTATAATAGCCGCTAATTCAATTGCCGGCTTTTGTGAAAATGCAGAACCCGACATGAAATGACACATGGTTTACATAGAGTTAACCATATCATTTCAAGTTGTTTGATCTATTGTTTTCACTAACAATTACATGAGTGTATGTGTGCAAAATTTCACACCTGTAGGGGTTAATTAAAGGTGTAAATTCGTAGCAAAAAAGTCCGTTTTTTTTACAACGAATTTACACCTTTAATTAACCCCTACAGGTGTGAAATTTTGCACACATACACTCATGTAATTGTTTGTGCAAATCAGATATCAAACTACATGAAAAGACATGGTTAACTCTATGTAAACCAAGTGTCATTTCATGTCGCGTGCTTCTGTCTTTTCACAAAAGCCGGCTTTACCCGGTAATTGAATCAGAGGCTATTTTACTATGTAGAAGTGTATAAATCATAAATATATGTATATATATATGTCACAATGACATGTATATATATATATGTATTCTATGTGTGTATATTTAGTGTTTACAAGGAAAGAAAGAGGTTTTTTTAGTTACGATATTTCTGTCCCATAGACTTGCATTGGATTTCCGGTATCGGAATCGGGTATCGCCGATACTTTGGGTATCGGCGATACCCATTCCGATCCGATACTTCTTGATATCGGAAAGTATCGCTCAACCCTACATATATACCTTATTGTTTTTTCTGTAGCTCCCCTCGTTGTTTTTCCTGCTTTTTCATCTCTTCCTTCCATTTGGAAGAGCCATCCATGTTACTTAATATTGGTTATATGGGCAATTTGTCATATAAAACTATTATTCTTAAAAACAATTGTTTCTTTGCCCACTAATCTCATTGTTGGTATGGGTTGGCTCGGGTCTGGATATATGTGGGGTCCTATATACTGTGATTTGCAATGCATTTGATGTAATTTCTGCTGCCACCTGTGTTATATGTCCTTTATGACTTTTATGTACAGATACACATTGTTATTGAATAAAAGATTTTGTGTTTTCGGTAACCTATACGCTCATTTTTTCTCCTGGTTTAAATGCTTGTTCGGAGCAGGTATTTGCTCTTTGCTTTTCTCATGCTGACTATTATGGGTGTGTAATCACCCTCTGGTCGAATATGCTACTAGGTTTTGTGTTAGCACGAGTATATATGGTGTATATATAGATATAGATATATATCTATATATAGATATACAGTACAGACCAAAAGTTTGGACAAACCTTCTCATTTAAAGATTTTTCTGTATTTTCATGACTATGAAAATTGTAAATTCACACTGAAGGCATCAAATCTATGAATTAACACATGTGGAATTATATACTTAACAAAAAAGTGTGTAACAACTGAAATTATGTCTTATATTCTAGGTTCTTCAAAGTAGCCACCTTTTGCTTTGATGACTGCTTTGCACACTCTTGGCATTTTCTTGATGAACTTCAAGAGGTAGTCACTGGAAATGGTCTTCCAACAATCTTGAAGGAGTTCGCAGAGATGCTTAGCACTTGTTGGGCCTTTTGCCTTCACTCTGCGGTCCAGATCACCCCAAACCATCTCGATGGCTACTTTGAAGAATCTAGAATATAAGACATAATTCCACATGTGTTAATTCATAGTTTTGATGCCTTCGGTGTGAATGTATAATTTTCATAGTCATTAAAATACAGAAAAATCTTTAAATGAGAAGGTGTGTCTAAACTTTTGGTCTGTACTGTGTGTTATATATATATACATAAATATAATATATATAACTGTTGGAATATGTTTGGTGCAACAACTCCATTCCTGTCTATGAGTGTTTAGTTGCTAGATTGGTATGCTGTTTATAAAATTGGAACAAAAAACTCCCAGAGGCTCACTCAGGAAGAGCATGTGACTGTATTTCCTGTTTTCATGTGTCTGTGTATGAGAGAAGCAGCCTGCTGTAGATGATGCACAGATAGAGACACACAAATGATTTATTCCTGATCTGTTAAGCTTGTCATATATTGTTCCTGTTTGTTCCTGAATAAGGAAGCTCTGATGTCACATGCTAGGAGAGTATCCTGAATAATCCACTGCCAACAATAACTCTACATGTTTGGTATCTGCTTTATGGTTCTGACCTGGAGAATCATATTGCCAGTTAAAACGCAAAAACAATTGTGGAATGGCATTTTTTTAGCAATTTCAATGCACTTGAAATTTTTTTTCCCATTTCTCATGATAAAATGAATAGTGTCATTTAAAAGTACAACTCATGCGACAAGAAACAAGCCCTCACATGGTTATGTGGGAGGAAAAATAAAAAAGTTTTG
This sequence comes from Oophaga sylvatica, assembly GCA_033576555.1. Lineage (NCBI taxonomy): Eukaryota > Metazoa > Chordata > Amphibia > Anura > Dendrobatidae > Oophaga > Oophaga sylvatica. Next base: position 179,451,936 of record JARQOD010000002.1, read on the forward strand.
GTTGTTAGGAGAACGGGAGGAAAAAATGGAAATTATTTGCGGCATGAAGGGATTAGGGGAATGTGTATGTTCATGACATTTTATTTCCGCCTGCATAGTCGCCGAGTATGTTGTAGGTGATAACACTTCAGGAAAATGCCAGGATTTTTTTCCCTGAAGTATCGTCATCTGAGGGTTTTTTTTAACGCTTTTGCAGCCCTTTTTTTAGAATTTAAATTATAACAAGCAAAGAATGAATATTTTTTTTTTCAACCACTTCAGGATTCCAAATCCTGAAGCAGTTCAAAGAATTAACAAAAGACTGAACATGTGCACAGCAATTTTGTTTTTATATTACTATGCAATATTTTAGTTTTTGGGGGGTGGTTTTGCAATACATTTTCAGTTGAATTCAAGATGATATCCCTAAAAATGACAACATATGCACATTCCCTAGGGATGAAAAATAGAAGAATTCCCTACAACTCTGTACTTCTATATAGCCAGTGTAAAACCAATGGCAGTCTAACAATCGACTTTTCCAAGTAAAAAAATTGTAACATTTATAGTCCTTCGTATGATGAATGCAAGTTTGCTTTATGTTTTTTACCAGCTACTATTCTGTCAACCTTGTTATGGGATATTGATAATAATATTTACTAGTTATGACTAGAGATGTGCAAATTTATTCAAATGGAACTAAATTCTCTTCAAATTTTACAAAAATTTATATTTTCTAGAATACAGATTTTTTTTTCAATTTGCTCTACGCAAATTCCAACAACAATGTAGCCTACTGCAGGTGCCATTTTGAACCGTAGAGGGCCAGGCAAATAGTTAAACAAATAATAATATTCATATTACACTCACTGCTGACATGTTCCACTGCCCATCAGTGTGTCATCTGGTCCTCTCCACCTCTTCTTTTCCATTGCTCATTGTATACATCCTCTTTGGCCACTTCATTCGATGCTGTGGCTTCTATCGATGACTAGGTTTCTGACGTCACTGTCCGCTGTGCTGTCGCAATACACGTATTGACGTCACAATGTGCGTCACCTAATGGCTAGTCAGTGCAGTGACATTCGAGGCCTACTCGTGCCAAAGGCATCAAGTAAAGTGGCCTAAGTGGGTGCATGTAATGAATGAAGTGGAAAAGAAAAGGCACAAAGAACTGAACAATGGTATGATGGGATAGTAGGTGAGTAGTCAGTGAGTAGTCAGGTGAGTATACATTTTTTTACATCCTACATTTATTATGCTCTTGTGTCTGAAGAGACTGTGAAGCATAAAAACTTGAATGGACTAATTTTGTCGATGAAACAAATTTCCAAGTAAAATCTATTTGTTTGCGATATTCAAATCATTTCAGATTTGATCATCACTAGTGATCTAGAAAAGTCATTTACAAAGTGATCTAGGGATCTAGAAAGCTACTCTTTTTATGAATTTGGTTCTTTGTTATCTTGGTAGGTAACATCCATGCTTTGTGTTAATTGACAGAGGAAGATTTACTTTGGGAAAACAATTTTTGCAGATTTAATAAATCAAAATAAGATCCACATATAATGCTTCACCAAAACTGTCAGTCCATGCAGTGCTTGGTAAGATGTGTGCCAAATACTCACCTGTTACTACTCATATGTTCCTGCAGTGTCCAGGAGGAAATTCCTTCCTCCTAAGTACCACAAGAGTGAGTAGACTACAGGTTTTCTAGATTTCTGCAATTTTGATTGCATTTTCATCCTACGGACACAAATACTATTCTAGATGTCCATTGGTGCACAACATCTGGCTCAGGCATGAATTCCACTTAGTCTCTACATTATTATGTGCCAAGGACGCACCATGAATACCCTTTCAATACCGATGAGTGTCCTTTATACAAGAGTTTGTCTATACCTCAGCTTATTGTTTGACTACTTCATTTCTCCATTCACAGTAATGTTCCACAAATACTAATATCCATGCACTTTGATGTACCTTGCACCTTTCTCTTTGGGTGGCAAAGAACAACATTATTACAAGGAGCATCATAATTTACATTTTTTTGTCCTCCACAGACATCTCTCAGATGCATTAGACCATGATTCTCCAAATCACTGTCTGCTAAGCCCTATGGACTGGTTGAGATGCTTCTAAAAGATTTACAGCAATTCACCCCATAAGCCTGGGGCTTTATATTTAAGCCAAGAGACTGCTTTTAAATGACAAAGACCTGGAGTAACATTAGACTCTAGTGACCGGCTGCTAGAGTAGATTGAAAGTTGAAATATTTTTTATTGGCAGCGTAATGAAATGTCACACAGCACATTTTATGAAGACATAATTTGTAACCAGATAGTTATCAGTTTATTCTTGTTCTTACATCAACCTTCTTGCTTCTCTACAGCCTTGCAGCATATTTCTTATAAAGAAAATTAACTCTGTGGATACTGGACATATAAATGGATATCATTCAGTTTGGTATCAGATAGACGAACACAAATCTTTTCTATAACCAAAAACAGCTGCATTGAAGGTTTACATAATTCAAGCACGAATTGAGACATCCACAAAAAAATGTGGGCAAATAGAGTGGACTGAGAAACTATTCAGTACATAAAAATGCAGTCTGTCTTAGTAATTTCCCATATTTCTGTCCTTACACAACCTCAGTCACTTCCTACTAGAAAATAACTAACAGTCACTTAAATTCTGAATTATGTGCTATATGTCAAGGATATTCTGACCTACATAGAAACAGTATAAATAAGGTTCACAACTAAAGCATCTAATTAGGCATAGAAAATAGGTAGGAACCTTATATATACTGGTTCTATGTAGGTCAGAATAGCTTTGACATAAAGTGTGCATGAAAGGAGCATTCACCTCAAGCCAGGATCTTTACCCAAATTTATCCTCCAGTTCAGTTTTTTAATTACGGTATATTTATTTGTGTCAATTCTGTTTCAGAAATTTCTGTGGCCAAAAATCAGTTCCAATCACCTGAATAGAGTTGTCTCTATATCAAACACAAAAATAGAGGGTATCACATGATTAATCCAGCTAGCCAGCATCCTTGACTGTCCCAACATTTCAATGCCGGTGCTGCTGACTATTCCTGTGCATGCACAACCCACAGCACCTGTTCGGAAGTCAGGACAGTTGAGGAAGCACTCACCTGGATCAAACCCATGATCACAGCCATCTTGTCAAACATCACTACTTTCAATATTTGCACAATGCAATCACTGGAGCACACTGTAAGCTCATGATCCCAACCAGCTTGCACTTCCCACTGTGGCAGCATTGGGAGTGCACAGTGCAATTGATCTGAACTCCCAATCAAACAGAAGGTCCCAACCTCCAGAAATGATAAAGTCAGCAGGATGGAGAGTGGTGCCCTTATGCCAAAAATAAAGAGAGCAACCCTTTAATTTTCAGTTGATTAAGACTTCCAGGGCCACCACTGATAAGTACAATGAAGGGATTGCGCTGTACTTACCAGTGCTACATTTACTTCATTGTTGTACATTATTTGCACAGGCACAGTGGTCTTTCTTTATGAATCGCTGTAGCTAGTTACATTCATTTGAACAGAACTGAATGGGATGAGCTGCAGTAGTACCATGTGCCACTGGTCATACAGTCAAGCCATTGTACCTGTGTAAACAACATCCCAATATCCCTAAATTATGTCCATCAATCAGAAATTATCAAAAGGATTGACCATTAATGTGTGTCCATGCACTAAGTTTATTTGAACAGTAACAGTGATATCAATAAAAAGGCAATTACTAGAGATGGGTTGGCGAATCCACGGAACAGCCACGGTAAAATCATTACCGCCGGTCAGAGAGCCGTGGTTCCCACGTTGCCTAATGACAGTGTGAGCCCACAGCTGTGAATAGAGGTAAAAAGTTTACTTCCAGTCACTAGCATTGACTGATGGGACTACTACTCCCATGCAGTTTTATGCACTTCTGAAAAGAAGGACAAGGCTGAACAGAGGCCAGATGAGTCCAGAGAGACTCTGCTGCTTCATTATAATGAATGGATCCCTCAGGGATTTCTTCTGAATCGCATCACTCGGATATTTACATGGAAACCCCAAAGTAAATGCTTAGTATAGAGTGCAGGATAAATGTGATCCCAAACATTATGTAAAATGTTCCTAACAAAAGCTCCAACTCAATCCCCAAAAAAGCAAGACTCCACTCAGGTTCGTCATCTGTTAACGGAAATATTGTGGGCTTCCATGTTACACATAGTAAAAAGCCTCTTGAAAAGCTAAATAGCTCTTCACCCCCCAGAAGAAATTTAGCAAATTATGCACTTCCAAGTCCTAATGCCCCCCTCCCTTCTGAGCCCCAGTGTGTCTAAACCACATTTAGCATCCACATGTTTGGCATTTCTGTAGTAATGAAAGACCACCTAATCTACCGGTGCGTGCTTCTAGAAGCATAAGCTGGGCACTACAACATACTGGGCACTGCCACGCACAGTGCAGTACAATGGCAGTTTGCAATTTTCACTCAACAACATCTACTGCTGCTTCTGGAAAACATAACACAAATCATCACATATGCATGTTTTTCTCAATATCTGACATGAAATCAGAATAAACCTTTCCCATTTTACGTCAATTAGGATTACCATAATATATATATATATATATATATATATATATATATAATTGAATGTGTGTATGTGTGTGTGTGGGTATCACCAACCAATCACGGAGAATCTTATATTTAACCAGAGCTGTTTAAAAGAAGCTGAGCTGTGATTGGTTGCTATGAGCAACAGTTTTCCTTGCAACCAATCCCTAAGCATCTTTCATTTCACCAGAGCTGTTTAATAGAAGCTGAGCTATGATTGGTTGCTATGAGCAACAGTTTTCTCACTCCACGACAACACCTCAGCTGACACTGACCAGGTGGGAGAAATCTAGCATCCCCGGGAACATAAGCTCCCAGCCATTGTCTGCCCCCCAGAAAGGAGCAGAGAGCACATGACAGAAATGAATCCCCCCTCACGTTCCCATATCCCCAGCACAGATCCTCCATCCCATAGGCACATCTTCCTTCTTAAAAGGGATCTCCGATATGGAAGTCAGGGCAAATCCATCCTGCGCTTTGGTTTTGACCCCAGGCCTCTCTTAAAGGGATCATTGGTATGGAAATTAGGGCAATTCCATTAAGTGCTCTGGTTTGCCACAGGTCCCTCTTAAAGGAATCCCCGGTCTGGAAGTGAGGGCAAATCCACTCAGCGCTTTGGTACTGACCCCAGGCCTCTCTTAAAGGGATCCATGGTATGGAAGTTAGGGCCATTCCACTCTGCTCTGTGGTTCTTACCCCAGGGTCTCTTAAAGGGATCATTGGTATGGAAGTTAGGGCAATTCCACTAAGTGCTCTGGTTCTGACTCCAGGCCTCTCTTAAAGGGATCTCCGGTATGGAAGTTAGGGTAAATCCCTCAGCCCTCTGATTCTGACCCCAGGCCTCTCTTAAAGGGATCATTGGTATGTAAGTCAGGGCAAATCCATCCAGCGCTTTGGTTCTGATGCCAGGCCTCTCTTAAAGGGATCCCCCGGTATGGAAGTCAGGGCAATTGCCTTCAAATGCTCTGGTACTGACCCCAGGCCTCTATTATAGGGATCATTGGTATGGAAGGGAGGGCAAATCCACTCTGTGCTTTGGTACTGACCCCAGGCCTCTCTTAAAGGGATCTGCGGTGTGGAAGTTAGGGCAAATCCCTCAGCGCTCTGTTTCTCACCCCAGGCTTCTATTAAAGGGATCATTGGTATGGAAGTCAGGGCAAATCCATCCAGCGATTTGGTTGTGTCACCAGGCCTCTCTTAAAGGGATTCCCGGTATGAAAGTTAGGGCATTTCCACTCAGCGTTCTTGTTCTGACTCCAGGCTCTCTTAAAGGGATTCCCGGTATGGAAGTCAGGGCAATTGCCTTCAAATGCTCTGGTACCAACCCCAGGCCTCTATTAAATGGATCACTGGTATGGAAGTCAGGGCAAATCCATCTAGTGCTTTGGTTTTGACCCCAGGCCTCTCTTAAAGGGATCCCCAGTATGGAAGTTAGGACCGTTCCACTCAGCGCTGTGGTTCTGACCCCAGGGCCTCTTAAAGGGATTAATGGTATGGAAGTTAGGACAATTCCACTAAGCGCTCTGGTTCTGACCCCAGGACCCTCTTAAAGGGATTTCCGGTACGGAAGTGAGGGCAAATCCACTCTGCACTTTGGTTCTGACTCCAGGCCTCTCTTAAAGGGATCTCTGGTATGGAAGTTAGGGTAAATCCCTCAGCGCTCTGATTCTCACCCCAGGCTTCTATTAAAGTGATCATTGGTATGGAAGTCAGGGCAAATCCATCCAGCGCTTTGGTTTTGACCCCAGGCATCTCTTAACCCCTTAACCCTCAAGGGTGGTTTGCACGTTAATGACCGGGCCAATTTTTACAATTCTGACCACTGTCTCTTTATAAGGTTATAACTCTGGAATGCTACAACGGATCTTCGCGATTCTGAGATTGTTTTCTCGTGACATATTGTACTTCACATTAGTGGTAACATTTCTTTGATATAACTTGTGTTTATTTTAAAAAACAACGCAAATATGGCGAAAATTTAGAAAATTTTGCAATTTACAAATTTTTAATTTTTATATCCCTTAAAACAGAGAAATATGTCACACAAAATAGTTAATAAATAACATTTCCCACATGTCTACTTTACATCAGCACAATTTTGGAACCAAAATTTTTTTTTGTTAGGAAATTATAAGGGTTAATAGTTGACCGGCGATTTCTCATTTTTACACCTAAATTTCCAAAGCCATTTTTTTTTAGGGACCACCTCACATTTGAAGTCACTTTGAGGGGTCTATATGGCAGAAAATACCCAAAAGTGACACCATTCTAAAAACTGCACCCCTCAAGGTACTCAAAACCACATTCAAGAAGTTTATTAACCCTTCAGGTGCTTCACAGGAGCTGAAGCAACGTGGAAGGAAAAAATTAACATTTAACTTTTAAGTCACAAAAATTATCTTTTACAAACTTTTTTTCATATTCACAAGGGTAAAAGGAAAAAATGGACAGATAAAGTTGTTGTGCAATTTCTCCTGAGTACGCCAATACCCCATATGTGGGGAAAAATAAAGGTTTGGGCACACGGCAGAGCTCGTAAGGGAAGGAGCGCCGTTTGACTTTTTCAAGCCAAAATTGGCTGGAATTGAGATTGGACGCCATGTCGCGTTTGGAGAGCCTCTGGTGTGCCTAAACAGTGGAAACCCCCACAAGTAACACCATTTTGGAAACTAGACCCCCTATGGAACTTATCTAGATCTGTTGTGAGCACTTTGAACCCCCAAGTGTTTCACAAAAGTTTATAATGCCTGGGTGTGAAAAAAAAATTTCCACAAAAATGTTTTTTTAGTCCCAAATTTTTGATTTTTCCCAAGGAAATTGGACCCCAAAAGTTGTCTAATTTGTCCTGAGTACGCTGATATCCCATATGGGGGGGGAACTGTTTTGGCGCACGGCAGGGCTTGGAAAGGAAGTAATAACGTTTTGGAATGCAGAAGTTAATGGGGTCATGTTCCGTTTGCAGTACCCCAGATGTGCCTAAACAGTGGAAACCCCCCACAAGTGACCCTATTCTGGAAACTAGACCCCTAAGGAACTTATCTAGATGTGTGGTGAGCACTTTGAACCCTGAAGTGCTTCACAGAATTTTAAAACGTACAGCCGTAAAAATAAAAATCCTTTTTTTTTTACAAAAATGATTTTTTCGCCCCCAATATTTTATTTTTACAAGGGTAACAGGAGAAATTGGACCCCAAAAGTTGTTGTCCAATTTGTCCTGAGTACGCTGATACCCCATATGTTGGGGGGGAACCACTGTTTGGGCACACGGCAGGGCTCGGAAGGGAAGTAGTGACGTTTTGGAATGCAGACTTTGATGGAATGGTCTACGAGCATCAGGTTTCATTATCAGAGCCCATGATGTGCCTAAACAGTGGAAACCCCCACAAGTGAACCCATTTTGGAAACTAGCCCCCCTAAGGAACTTATCTAGGTGTGTGGTGAGAACTTTGAACCCCCAAATGTTTCACTAAAGTTTATAATGCCCTGGCGTGAAAAAAAAAATATTTTTTTTTCCAAAAAAGTGATTTTTTTTTAGTCCCCAATTTTTTATTTACCCAAGGGTAACAGGAGAAATTGGACCCCAAAAGTTGTTTTCCAATTTGTTTTTAGTACGCTGATACCACATATGTTGGGGGAACCACTGTTTGGGTGCACGGCAGGGCTCAGAAGGGAAGTAGTGACGTTTTGGAATGCACACTTTGATGGAATGGTCTGCTGGCATCGGTTTCCGTTAACAGAGCCCCTGATGTGCCTAAATAGTGAAACCCCCACAAGTGACCCCATTTTGGAAACTAGACCCCTAAGGAACTTATCTAGATGTGTGGTGAGCACTTTCAACCCTCAAGTGCTTCACACAAGTTTATAATGTAGAGCAATAAAGAAAAAAATCATATTTTTTCCACAAGCATGATGTTTTAGTCCTCAATTTTTTATTTTCCCAAGCACAAGAGGAGAAATTGGACCACAAAAGTTGTTGTCCAACTTGTCCTGAGTACGCTGATACCCCATATGTGGGGGGGAATCACTATTTGGGCGCACGGCAGAGCTCGAAAGGGAAGGAGCGCAGTTTGACTTTTCCAAACCAAAATTGGCTGGAATTGAGATTGGATGCCATGTTGCATTTGACCCGATTTTGGAAACTAGACCCCCTAAGGAACTTATCTAGGTGTGTGGTGAGCACTTTGAACCCCCAAGTGTTTTACTAAAGTTTATAATGCCCTGGCGTTAAAAAAAGAATAATTTTTATTATTAAGTGATTTTTTCTTTCCCAATTTTTTTATTTTCCCAAGGTAACAGGAAAATTTAAAAACCCCCAAAAGTTGTTTCCAATTTGTCTTGAAAAGCTGATCCCCCCAAATTTGGGGGAACCACTTTTTGGGCGCACGGCAGGGTGGGAAGGGGGGGGGAAAGGGGCGTTTGGAATGCAGACTTTGATGGTTTTTGGTCTGCGGGCGTCGGTCCGTTAACAACCCATGTGTGCCTAACAGGGAAACCCCCCCAAAATGTGACCCTTTTTGGAAACTACCCCCTAAAAACTTATCTAGGGTGGTGAGCACTTTGAACCCCCAAATGTTTCACTAAAGTTTATAATGCCTGGGGGAAAAAAAAAAACTATTTTTTTCCACAAAAGTAATTTTTTTTTAATCCCCCAAATTTTTTTTTTTTCCCCGGGGACGGAAAAATTTGGCCCCAAAAGTTTTTTTCCAATTTGTCCTGGCCCTGGACCCCATAGTGGAAAAAATGTTTAGGCACAGGCGGGGGGCCCGGAAGGGAATAGGACATTTTGGGAATGCAAAATTTTATGGAATATCTCGGGCTTCCCTTGCAGAAACCCCCCCATGGCCTAAACAAAAAAAAAACCCCACAATACATAATTTTTGGGAAAATAACTCCCAAGGAAAATTTTTTTAAAATTTCCCCCCTTTTGGAACTAATCTTTTTCGTAAAAAAATTATATGCATGGGGGTTGGGACAATTTTTAAACAACCTTTATACCAGGAGGGTTTTTCAGGGCTGGTTTGCATTGTAAAATACCTTTTAAATTCCCCCTTTTTTTTTCACACTCGGGGACCTTTTTTGCATTGAATTCAATCACAGTGCTCGGGGGGCCGGGGCGAGGACACTGCCCCGGATCCGACACCATTTCCTGGGTAAGATGGGGTCGAATTTTTAATGCGATCACCGGACTTACGTCGGTGTCGCATTAAAGGGCTAAAGTTTTCTATCCTCCGGAATTAATACCAGTCAATACAGAATATATCGGATGGAATGGGTTAAAAGGGGATCATTGATATGGAAGTCGGGCAAATCCACTCCCCGCCGGTTCACCGCCCTCTTAAAGGGGTCCCCCGGAAGGAAGTTAGGGCCATTCCATCATGTTGGTTTTTCCCCGGGGGGGGATGATGTGGGATTTAGGGTAGTAGCGGTGGCTCTGGCTACGGGGGTGAGTGGGGTTTTTGGGAGCAGTTTGGGGTCTGGGTGATGGGGATTTTTGGGGGGGTTTTTGGGCGGTAGTCCGGTGGCTTTGGGGCGGGGGATGTGGATATTAGGGTATATCCGTACTCTGGGTAACAAATTTGGGGGATATAATTTAAAGTGGGTATGCAAGTGGGGGGGGCTCACACCAGCTTTAAAATTAGATATAATCATTACAAATTTTTT
>JARQOD010000002.1:179462318-179538548 GCA_033576555.1 Oophaga sylvatica
GTGAAGGTAAAAGGGCCAACAAGTGCTAAGCATCTCTGGGAACTCCTTCAAGATTGTTGGAAGACTGTTTCCGGTGACTACCTCTTGAAGCTCATCAAGAGAATGCCAAGAGTGTGCAAAGCAGTCATCAAAGCAAAAGGTGGCTACTTTGAAGAACCTAGAATATAAGACATAATTTCAGTTGTTACACACTTTTTTGTTAAGTATATAATTCCACATGTGTTAATTCATAGATTTGATGCCTTCAGTGTGAATTTACAATTTTCATAGTCATGAAAATACAGAAAAATCTTTAAATGACAAGGTGAGTCCAAACTTTTGGTCTGTACTGTATTTCCTTTTTAATTTTAGGCAAAAAAATATATACAGTTGTGTGAAAAAGCATTTGCCACCTTCCTGACTTTCTATTCTTTTGCATGTTTGTCACATTTAAATGTTTCAGATCACCAAGCAAATTTTCAAACTTTGAATTTTTATGCCTTTAAATCAGAGAGTTATGTCGCAGAAAATAGTTACTAAATAATATTTCCCACATGTCTACTTTACATCAGCACAATTTTAGAACCAAATTTTTTTGTTAGGAAGAAATAAGAGTTCAAAGTTGACCAGCGATTTCTCATTTTTACAGCACCATTTTTTTTTTAGGGACCACATCACATTTGAAGTCACTTTGAGAGGTCTATATGAAAGAAAATACCAAAAAGTTACACCATTCTAAAAACTTCACCCCTCAACCTGCTCAAAACCACATTCAAGAAGTTTATTCAGGTGCTTCACAGGAATTTTTGGAATGTTTTAAAAAAATGAACATTTAACTTTTTTTCACAAAATATTTACTTCAGATCCAATTTTTTTTATTTTACCAAGGGTAACAGAAGAAATGGACCCAAAAGTTGTGCAATTTGAACTGAGTACGCTGATACCCCATATGATGGGGAACCACTGTTTGGGTGCACGGCAGAGCTCGGAAGGTAAGGAGCACCGTTTGACTTTTTCAACGCAGAATTGGCTGGAATTGAGATCGGACGTCATGTCGCGTTTGGAGAGCCCCTGATGCGCCTAAACAGTGAAAACCCCCACAATTTTGAAAGTATACCCCTAATGAACTTATCTAGATGTGTGGTGAGCACTTTGAACCCCCAAGTGCTTCACAGAAGTTTATAACGTACAGCCGGAAAAATAAAAAATCATAATTTTCCTCAAATATGATCTTCTTGCCCCCAATTTTTTATTTTGCCAAGGATATCAGGAGAAATGTGACCCCAAAAGTTGTTGTGCAATTTGTTCTGAGTGCGCCAATACCCCATATGTGGGGGAGAACCACTGTTTGGGCGCATGGCAGGCGCTTTTTATTGCAAAAAAGTTTTTGCATCACCATATTATGAGAGCTATAATTTTTCTATATTTTGGCCCACAGAGTCATGTGGGTCTTGTTTTTTGTGGGACGAGTTGACGTTTTTATTGGTACCATTTTCAGGCACATGACATTTTTTGTTCGCTTTTTTTTCCGGTTTTTGGGAGGCAGAATGAACAAAAACCAGCAATTCATGAATTTCTTTTGGGGGGGGCATTCATACAGTTCCACGTGTGGTAAAATTTATAAGGCAGTTTTATTTGTCAGGTCAGTACGATTACATCAATACCTCATTTATATAGTTTTTTTATGTTTTGGTGCTTTTATACAATAAAAACAATTTTATATAAAAAATAATTATTTTTGCATCGCTTTATTCTGAGAGCTATAACTTTTTTCTTTTTTCCCTGATGAGGCTGTATGGGGGCTTATTTTTTGCAGGACAAGATGACATTTTCAGCAGTACCATGTTTATTTATATCCGTCTTTTTGATTGCGTGTTATTCCACTTTTTGTTCGGCGGTATTATGAGAAAGCATTGTTTTTTGCCTTTTTTTCATGGTGTTCACTAAAGGGGTTAACTAGTGGGATAGTTTTATAGGTCGGGTCGTTACGGATGCGGGGACACTAAATATGTGTACTTTTATTGTTTAGAATTTTTTTCCACTAAAATATTTATTTTTTGATATAATAAATATTTATTTTTTTATTATTTTTTAAAATATTTTTACAATTATTTTAAATTTTTTTTAATTTAATTCTTATTTTTACACTTTGTCCCACTATGGGACACTCATTTTCTGCAGGCTTATCTCTTCTATAGCATGCAGATGAAGCAGCATCTGCATGCTACAGAAGCTTGCAGTGCTGCAGCTTCTCCGTGCACTAACCTGAGACTTCCTGACATGCACTATGCATGTCTGGAAGTCTCTTTGACCTAGAGACCCGGATGTTGTCATGACGACATCCGAGTCTCCATGGGAACGATCAGGACCTTGCGTCATGCCACGGGGTCTCCAATCCAAAAGCAGAGGGCTGTCAGCCACTCTGCAGGCACCGGAACGCTGCGATCATCTTTGATTGCATTGTGCCGGGGTTAAAGTGCCGGGAACGGTCCATGATCGCTCTGGCACTTAGTGCCGGGTGTCAGCTGTGAGAATCAGCTGACACCAAGCTGTGACCGATCGTGTATGATATTATATGACGTACTATCCTGTCACTGGGACTTAAGGCCCAGATCACATGGGTGGTATAGTACGTCATATGGAAGAAAGGGGTTAAGGTCTTTATTATTAAGGGAAAAAGAAATCCAAACTTAGTGGACCCTGTGTGAAAAAGGGCCAACATCATTGTCCTCTGATTACAATCACACCCCAGCACCCAAAACACCAGCAATATTGTGATGGTGTGTATGGTGTGCTAGGCCATGTGATGTGATTGCTGCAAAGCATTATGAAAGCCAGGTCTCACCTTTTTAATCTGTGCTGAGCAAATTGCAAACTGTTCAAATTTGTTTGGTCCTTCAAATTTCAGGAAATTAAACTTGAAGCCACAGCAGATCAGTTCGATCATCTCTACTCTAGACCAAATAATAAAGTGAACATTTGATGTATTCTATGTTAGTTTCATTATTTTGATTTTAGTGCATTAGCCATAGATGAGAAATATTGTGTTTGGTGTTTTTTTAATGTTTTACATATTTTTTAATTTATAAATCATGATTGGCTGCAGCCATTTGGGAGATATCCACATCTTTCCTGAATTTCATGCAGAGTCATTTCATCAGGCCATATATGCTTTATGGCAGAGGATAAGAATGGAAGTCTAATGACAGAGACAGTTGAATAGACTATTACTGCATATGGAAAGTAATGGAGTTCAGCCCCATGCCTATAAACCAGGGAGATTAATAGAGATCATTATTTGTGTGTGTAGTGTACATTGTTGCTCTCTTTGCTCTCCCATCAGTCTCTGAATCCTGGTTTGCATCAATGAAAATGTCATTGCTGTAGACCAGAACATAGAAATAAGTGAAGAACCCAAAAGTAGCAGCACCAGAATTGGCAGAGGATGCACCAAACTTGGCAGAGAATATGTAATTTATTTAATTATTTATTATTTATTTTACTCACTTATATAGCGCCATTAATTCCCCAGCACTTTCCAGACATTATATGTAATTGCTATTCTATGTCAAAGCCTTTGATCCAAAAAGTGCTAGACAACAGGGCTGCAAACCGACCAGAAAATCATGAATGGTCCATGAAAGTTAGAACTTTTTCCAGTGTCTTTAACAAATAATATGATGCAGACGTCATTTTTTTATGCTAGAAAAGCTTGTACAGAATATTATCATTGTAAATCTCATAATGTTACATTTCACAGTAAATGTTAATACTAATATTTTCCTATTAGTATTCTCAGCTCTAAACGTATACTACTTATGATCTTTCATTTTTTGCTCCCCTTCTTCCCAGAGCCATAACTTTTTTTACTGTTTGGTCAAAATGGCAATGAACTACATTGCGCCACTCTTACAGAATATCTTAAGGTTAAAAGAATCCCAAGAGGACTTAGAGTTCCTCTCCACCCTACAGTCATGGACAAAAGTTTTGAGAATGACACAAATATTAATTTTTACAAAGTCTACTGCTTCACTTTTTCTAATGGCAATTTGCATATACTCCAGAATGTTATAAAGAGTGATCAGCTTAACAGCAATTACTTGCAAAGTCAATATTTGGCTAGAAAATGAACTTTATCCCCCAAAACACATTTCAACATCATTGCAGCCCTGCCTTAAAAGGACCAGCTAACCTCTTTTCAGTGATTGCTCCATTAACACAGGTGTGGGTGTTGATGAGGACATGGCTGGAGATCAATCTGTCATGATTAAGTAAGAATGACACCACTGGACACTTTAAAAGGAGGCTGGTGCTTGGCATCATTGTTTCTCTTCTGTTAACCATGGTTATCTCTAAATAAACACGTGCAGTCATGATTGCAATGCACAAAAATGGCCTAACAGGGAAGAGTATCGCAGCTAGAAAGATTGCACCTCAGTCAACAATCTATCGCATCATCAAGAACTTCAAGGAGAGAGGTTCCATTGTTGCCAAAAAGGCTCCAGGGCGCCCAAGAAAGACCAGCAAGCGCCAGGACCGTCTCTTAAAAGTGTTTCAGCTGCGGGATCGGGCTACCAGCAGTGCAGAGCTTGCTCAGGAATGGCAGCAGGCAGGTGTGTGTGCATCTGCACGCACTGTGAGGCAGAGACTCTTGGAGCAAGGCCTGGTCTCAAGGAGGGCAGCAAAGAAGCCACTTCTCTCCAGAATAAACATCATGGACAGACTGATATTCTGTAAAAGGTACAGGCAGTGAACTGCTGAGGACTGGGGTAAAGTTATTTTCTCTGATGAATCTCCTTTTCGATTGTTTGGGACATCAGGAAAACGCCTCATTCGGAGAAGACAAGGTGAGCGCTACCACTAGTCTTATCTCATGCCAACTGTTAAGCATCCTGAAACCATTCATGTGTGGGGTTGCTTCTCAGCCAAGGGAATCGGCTCTCTCACAGTCTTGCCTAAAAACACAGCCATGAACAAAGAATGGTACCAGAATGTCCTCCAAGAGCAACTTCTCCCAACCCTCCAAGAGCAGTTTGGCGATCAACAATGTTTTTCCAGCATGATGGAGCACCTTGCCATAAAGCAAAGGTAATAACTAAATGGCTCAGGGAACAAAACATAGAGATTTTGGGTCCATGGCCTGGAAACTCCTCAGATCTTAATCCCATTGAGAACTTGTGGTCAATCATCAAGAGACGGGTGGACAAACAAAAGCCTAAAAATTCTGACAAAATGAAAGCATTGATTGTGCAAGAATGGACTGCTATCAGTCAGGATTTGGTCCAGAAGTTGATTGAGAGCATGCCAGGGAGAATTGCAGAGGTCCTAAAGAAGAAGGGTCAACACTGCAAATATTGACTTGCTGCATTAACTCATTCTAACTGTCAATATAAGCTTTTGTTACTCATATGTTTGCAATTATATTTCTGTCTGTGATAAAAACATCTGTCAAACACACATAAAAACCAGAGGGCAGCAGATCATGTGAACATATAATATTTGTGTCATTCTCAAAACTTTTGGCCATGACTGTACACTCTTCAGTGACTTGCCTGAGTATCGTTCAAAATTTGAACAAATATTAAATAAATGTTATTTTGATTACTCTAACCATAGAACATCTACATAAAGCTATACAAGCCAGCTCTGAACTTTTGGCCATTGTACATACTTTATATTCTTTGTCATTTGTTTTATGTTTGTTTCCCTTAATTATATATCGTCATATTTTTGTTTTTGTAGTGATGAAGGCCAAATCAGGCCGAAATGTTTGATTTCTGACTACAATAAACCAAAAAAATTCATCCAAAAGTTGAGTGCCAAGTTCTCTTTCTTATCCACATATGGTGTGGGAACCTACTTGAGCACCTCTCCTAGTTGTGCATATGGTGTTTTTTTTGCATTACGAGTTCATAGACACCAAACATAACTAGGTTCTTTTTTATTTAAGTGGTGAAAAATTCCAAAGTTTGTTGAAAAAAAAATTGCGCTATTTTCCGATACCCGCAGCGTCTCCATTTTTCGTGATCTTGGGTTGGGTGAGAACTTATTTTTTGTGTGTCGAGCTGATGTTTTTAATGATATCATTTTGGTGCAGATACACTTTTTTGATCGCCCGTTATTGCATTTTAATTCAATGTTGTGGCAACTAAAAAAACGTAATTCTGGTGTTTTTAATTTTTGTCTCATTACGCCATTCAGTGATCAGGTTAATTTTTTTATATTGATAGATCAGGCGATTCTGAATTTGGCGATACCATATATGTATATGTTTAATTTTTTTTATTGTTTTATTTTGAATGGGGCGAAAAGTGGATGATTTGAACTTTATTTTTTTAAATTTTTTAAATATTTTTTAAAACTTTTTTTTACTTTTGGCATACTTCAATAGTCTCCATGGGAGACTAGAAGCTGCCATAACCCGATCGGCTCTGCTACATACAGGTGATGATCAGATCTCATGTATGTAGCAGAATTGCTCACTTGCTATGAGGACCGACTATTGGGTGGCACTCATAGCAATCCATCAGTGGCAACCATCAAGGTCTGCTGGAGACCTCTGGTTGTCATGCCGACCCATTGGTGACCCGCAATCACGTGATGGAGTCACGAATGGGCGGAATTTCCGGCGTACTTGACGACAGTTTGACAGAGTCATTTAACTAGTTAACAACTGTGGGTGGATCGCGATTCCACCCGCGGCTGTTAGAGGCACATGTCAGCTGTTCAAAACAGCTGACATGTGCCAGAAAAGATGTGGGCTCAGCTCCGGAGCCCACATCAAAGGGAGGGAGTCTGACATTGGCGTACTATTACACCCGATGTCAGGAAGTGGTTAAATCACATTATTTTTCACAAAGCCTAGTAACTGAGTACTGATTGTTAGTATACAGACTAAGCTCAAAATTAAGTTTTTTTCTTGCACCTTGTGACTTTTTTCATCTCTGTCTGTCCATCTGTGCATATAGCTTCACATAGCAAGAGGGGCAGTTCTATTCTAATTTGAGAAAACTGCATTTCACATCACTACTTGCTTTTCCTCATTACTGCAGTCCCCTCCTACTGTGTGCTCCTGACTGACCCCACCTCACTCAGTTATCTTTCACATAATCTCAGTGTAAAGTTTACTGTATGCATCAGTAGACTGTCTTTTTCTGTACAGTACCTTGCCCGACCAATTTCTATCTTCTGCCATCTACAGCTTCCTTCGTGGTTTTACATCATTAACTGGTTCAAGCAGAGCTCAACTCTCCTGCACTTCTTCACAACAGCTTTGTAGACCTATGGTTATTGATTGCTGCTGACAGATCAGTTTTTTGAAACTACAAATGCTGCTCTATTGATGTATACAGTAAGAAATATCTTCTTTCATATGCATCAACAGAGTGTCAGTTTCACATCACTGGTCTTCCAGATACAGGCAGCAAACACAGTTCAATTAATCTCAGCCCCTGTATACAGAGCCTCTTTATCCAGTATATCAATCCTTTCAGCCCACTCCTGCAATGTTTATATTCCTCTTAGCCCCTCCATTCAGAGCCCATCCTGAAACACATCACTCCTTTCATCATTATTCTGCAATATATCTCTCCTCTCAGCCCCTGAACACATTGCCCCCTGCTGCAGCATATTTCCTCTCAGTGACTCCATATAGAGCCCATCCTACAGTATGTTGCTCCTCTTAGTTACCAGCACACAGGCACACCACTGCTTACTTTTTTGAGCTCTCTGTCTGTGATGAAGGAAGCTCTACCCCTTACCATGACATTTTCCTTCAGAAGATCAGCTCCATTCCACACAGGTCCAAGAAAAGAGCTATATTGATAGGATGCAAGTTGAAAGACTGCACTGCACATGGTCTACCATGATCTGGAATTACTAAAGAATGGTTCAAACTGAAGAGTAGATAGAGCCAGTAGGGTCATCCTTAGGAAGCTCTTTTCTGCAAAATGGGGAAGATTTAAAAATGGGTTACCTTGTCAGAAATGAATAAATATATGAGTACTTTATTTATTAAGCTGCATTGTGATTTTGTGAACATTATGAGGGACTATGGATGTAAGGTCACTGATAACTCATAAGTACTGTGCAAGATCAAGCAGGAGATGCTTCTACCATTTTGTGGTGAATGTGTATAGGTGACAGGGCCTAAGGCCTCAGTGAGGGAAGTATAGCACACAAAGCATAGATAGTGTGTGATGAGTAGAGATGTATTCAAAAATAGAGAGAGAGAGATAGGGGTAACTGACATTGTGTTACATAGTTACATATATTGAAAAAAGGTTCAACAAGTTCAAACTTTCTACACAAATTATAGATTTTCTAATGCAGGGGTGGGGAATCTTTTTTCTGCCAAGGGCCATTTGGATATTTATACCATCCTTAGGGGGCCGTACAAACTCCGCCCACAAAGTACATCCTGACTCTGGCACTGGTGTCAGGACGTAATCTTTCATTGCATGCCCTTCATTGTTCAGTAGTGAACACTGCGTGTGTGTGCTCACAGAGCAAGAAGAAAGTAATGAGCAGGTTGCAATTAAAATACAGCGCCCTGCCCAAGAATGTGGCCTCTGAGAATCTGCCCGAGGGCCGGATATAAGGTTATCGAGGGCCTGAGGTTCCCCACCCCTGCTCTAATGTTAGATCATTTATAATCCACACTGCCATTTGTTGAGAGGCAAGCATTAGCCCTTTTTTAAATGCTGTTAAAGTAACTGTCATTACTATCTGTTGAAGTAGAACTTTCCACCGTCTGACTGCTCTAACTGTAAAGAACCCTTCAGTATATAGCTGACAAAATCACTTTTCCTCCACATGTAATGAATCCTTTGTAAGTTATTTGAATGGAATAAGTCATGTGCCGGTCCTTTGTATTGACCACAGATGTAAAACTAAATACACCCTGTTTGAAAAGAAAGATTTTAATCAATATCTCATTAAACACAAGAACAATTTTCAAAATTTTGACAAGACTGAGTGTGTAGCCCAGCTGCGCTTGGTGCCACATGTTACCCAGGAGGATGCATGAAAGGTAATTCACAATCACCTGATATTCATTCACACTTCACATTTCCCTGGTGCCACCAGAGGGAGCCCTTTAGAATACGCAGGTATATAAGGGTGTGGAGAGATAGAGCAGGGGAGATGAATGCAGTCTAGCTGAACGTTAGTGAGTCGTTGGTAGTACCTCAGAGAGACGAGCCGAGAGAAAGTTACCTCAGAACGTGCGGACTGATAGTTCCCTAGGGAAGTGGAAAGTGACTCTCGAAGTGAGCATAGATCAGTCTGACGGAAGGTCCTGATAGCTACTTCGGACAGAGCCTAAGAAGGAAGTGAAGGAAAGGGAACTGCAGTATTTGTAAGACCGAGTCAACTGAGGTATTGTTAGAGAGCGAGCGTGCCGACGCTTGGAGAGCGGTGAAGAGAAGGAAGCTGACATCTACTGCTGCTTGTGCTTATGTTAAAGGTGTGAGTAGGACGACAGGCAAGTGGAAAAGGGAAAGAGAGAGTGACTGAGGATGAATAGCAATGATGGCTTACCTCCACTCTGCACTACCGGACACCGGGTCCGAGCTTACTAGCTTCTTCAGGACTAGTGGGAAAAACCGGAGACCCTGCTGGACTTCAGGTCACAGAGGGGCCCAACAGTGCTGATACGTAACCGGGGTCAGGAAGAACAGGAGTCTGGTCAGCGCAACCATTGGAGACTTAGTTCTGTCCAAAAGAAGGCTCCACCACAAGATCAGCCGGGCGTAGCAAAGAGAACGGAGTTAAACTTTGTTTCATGCAAGTTAGAAACTCACACACATATAGACGTAAGGATGCCCTACACCTACTCAGACGTGCATCCTCCACCCTGACGGCCTCCCGGGATGTGCCTGCAACTTCATCACCAGTAAAGGTACAGAAAGGGACTATCTTGTGTGTCTGCATTATTGCTCCTTCACCCCTGCACCGCCATATACTCCGAGGGATCAGTCTCGCCTGTGGGAGACTTAACACCTTGCTGCCCCAAACCCTCAGAGGATCTACATTGCAGCGCTGGTCACCCTGACCAGGAACCACAGGTGGCGTCACGAACATTTCTATCATCCCCTGTAAATATCCCCCTTTAGTGAGCGCCCAGGGCAACGGACCGAGCTGCGCTACCCGTAACATCCCCCATTGAAGTGAACGGGCTCGGTGCCAAGTACCCCAAAGCCCTGGTATGTGCGACTCATGAGTTTCAGGGAATACTTTTCTAAATTAATTTTTGGACATGCATGGGATATTGTCCCAGTCTACAAGACTAAGCTCTTCCCATAGTTGATTGAATGTAGCTTTCGTAAAGTTCCAGGTTTTTGTATTTATCCTTTGAAACCTTTTATTGAATATTACTTTGAAATTTACCATATTATGGTCGCTGTTATCCAAATGCTCCCAGACCTATAGATCAGATATTGCAGCTCACCTATTTGACAGAACCAGATCAAGGAAATTATCTTCTCTGGTTCACCAATCAACTGAGAGAAGTTATTGTCTTGAATTGTGGTTAAGAATTTACAGCTGTAAGCACAACCAGAAGACATAATGTTCAGGTGAATGTCTGGATAGTTAAAGTCCCCCATATTAAAACCCCCCGTATTATTTGCTGCTTTTTCCATTTGTTTGCATTTCTTTTTCTACCTGTTCGGCTATATTAGGAGGCTTATAGAAAACTCTAATTAGCAGCATTCCATTATTGCCATCCCCATATACATTTACCCACACTGACAATACATTGTCGCAGACCCCCCAAATGTCGACAACCCTCACACTTTTTTGTCTATCCTATCCTTTCTGAATGTAGTGTAACCCTCTACATTTGTCAGCCAGTCATGGCTCTTGTCCAGCCATATTTCTGTAATGCCCACCACATAGTAATCTGTGGCTGACATGAGTCTCCAAGTCATTTATTTTGTTTGTAAGACTTCTTATATTTGTCAGCAGACATTTAATACTATTAGCATATTACTCAAATGGGAAAATCATCAGCTCATCAGTAAAGGAAGAATGCCAGATAGGGCGCAGTACACGGATAGCTCCAGGCTGGTTCTTCGGTTGAATATGCAGGAGAAAAAGGGTGTTCATCCAGAAGATGCTATATTAAAGCAAGAAAAAATTCACATTTATTTGGATTACAATTAAAAACTGGGAAAACAATTAAATCATGGCAGCAGGCAGATGTCTGGTCTATGTGTTTCGAGCAAAATGCTCTTAATCACGATTAAAGAAGCACTCTCGTCCAAATTTGTATCCTTTTAACCCCTTCACAACATGCGCCGTACATGTACAGCGCATGTCCTGTTCCTCCCTTTGATGTGGACTCCTGCGCTAAGCCCACATCTTTCCCGGAATATGTCAGCTCTATGTGCCTCTAACAGTATTGGGTGGAATCGCAATCCACCTGGGGCTGTTAACCCATTAAATGCCACTGTCAATCTCTGACATCTGCATTTAATGTGATCGCGCCTGAAGCGCGTCACTAATCCAGCCCATTGGCGCCCATGTCACATGACCACGGGTTGCCAATGGGTTGGCATGACAACCCAGGGTCTGCAGGAGACCCCTGTGGTCATTGCGGTCGGCGCTCATAGCGAGTGAGCATTTCTGCTACACACAGGTGATCTGATCATTGTCTGTGTGTAGCAAAGGCAATCAGACAGCTGAAGCTTATATTCTCCCATGGAGACTATTGAGTCATGCAAAAAGTAAAAAAAAATGTTTCTAAAAACATTAAAAAAAAATATATATATATATACATATATATATATATGAAAGTTCAAATCACACCTCATTCGCCCCATTCAAAATAAACCATTAAAAAAAGCAAAAAATACACATATTTGGTATTGTCGCTTTTGGAATCGCCCGATCTATCAAGCTACCAAAAGAATGAATCCTATTGGTAAATGGCATAGCAAAAATAAAAGTAAAAACGCCAGAATTATATTTTTTTGGTCACAGCAACATTGCAATAAAATGCAATAACGGGCGATCAAAAGATCGTATCCACACCAAAATAGTATCATTAAAATGTCAGCTTGGCACCAAAAAATAAACCCTCACCTAGCCGAAGATCACAAAAAATTGAGACGCTACCGGTCTCAGAAAATGAAGCAATTGTTTTTTTTTCTTTTTTTTTAACAAATTTTGGATTTTTTTTCACCATTTAGATAAAAACCACCTATATATGTTTGGTATCTACAAACTCGTAATGACCTGGAGAATTATAATGGCAGGTCAGTTTTAGCATTTGGTGAACATGGTAAAAATAAATCCAAAAAACAGTTGTGGAATTGCATTGTTTTTGCAATTTCACCACACTTGGAATTTTTTTCCCATTTTGAATACATGATATGGTAAACCAATAGTTTCGTTCAAAAGTACAACTCATCCTGCAAAAAACAAGTCCTGACATGGCACAATTGAAGGAAAAATAAAAAAAGTTATGGCTCTGGGAAGAAGGGGAGCGAAAAACAGAAATGCAAAAACAAAAAATTGCTGCGGCGCGAAGGGGTTAATTTACTGCAATCATCATATTATATAGCACTGTGTCCTTACAATTGCTTATTTTTCCCTTCTACCCAGTTAATTCCTCTGTTTTCCATTAGAGCTATGACATCATGTGATTAAAAACTGACTAGCTGAATCCTTCTAAGCTCTATGTAGAAACAGGAGGTCAATTTTCTCTTCATGACTCATCAGTCAAAGCAAAAGTCAATGGTAGGGGGAGGGGCGGAACAGCTGGGTCAGGAGTTGAAGATGGGAATGATTTCTGCAGACACTAGACACTTCCTGTTTCTACATAGAGCAGATAAAAGAGAAGAATCAGCTAGACATAAAGGCAAAATGAGCAATTGTGAGTACACGGTGCTGTATAAAATGATGACTTCAATATATTAAGAGGATAAAAACCTTGATGGGAGGGCTGCTTTCAGATGAACACCTGCACATTTATTACTACTAGTGACCTCCCTTTTTTCTTTGCTAGTCTCAGCTTCATCTAAATCTTCATAGGTCCCCCTGTCTTCCACTCTATGTCTCATCTATCTCCATTTTTGCACAACCACCTTCTCTCACATATCCTAGTTTAAAAGCTCCACCATCCATCTGATTATTTCTCCCAGCACAGCTGCACCCTTCCCATTGAGGTCCAGTCCATCCATACCGTAGAGCCTGTAGCCAACAGAGAAGTCAGCCCAGTTCTCCATGAATGCAAACCCTTCTTTCGTTCGCTAATTTCTAAGCTGCATATTTATCTCCCTAGGCTTCTGCTGACTTTCTAGTGGCGCTAGTGTCTCCAGCAGTATTTCTGAGAAAAACACCTTGGAGCTTCTCTCCTACTTCCCTGTAATCAAATTTAAGGATCTTCCATTTCCCTCTCACGTTGTCATTTGTACCAATGTATTACATGACCGTTGGGTTTTACCTAACCCCTCCCAGCAATATGTCTATCTGATCCTCAATATGCTGAACCTGAGCACCCAAGAAGACAGCAGGCTGTTCGGCATTCACGGTCTCGGTGGCAGCTAAGACTCTGTCCTCCTAATTATAGACTCCCCTTCCACCAACATCTGTCTGGTCTTTGCTGCACTCCTTTGTGTGTCAATAAGGGTTTAATTGCTTTTTCTTTTAAAGGGCATAATAGTCACATAAATGATTTTTTGGGGGGAAAGGAGTGGGGTTGTACTTTTCTGACGGGTTCGTATTAACATGTGGCCATATTACGTCTGAAATTACGATACATTTCTTGCCAGTTTTAGAAAATCTTTCAAGGTACTTGAAATATAAATTGAATTTTACTCCTCAGCCTGCTAGCCACTTCAAAACCGGAAATAGTTAAACAGTCTCTTAATAGGAAGTCTTCAACAAAGTAAAAATGTTTTAAGCTCTCCTAATATAAATATTTGATTGCTTTCACAAGCTTCAGTTCTAATATTTATAACTAAGTGTGCATATTTTTAAAAATATGATTACAACTCCCAGGATCACAGATGCAGCAGATGTTCAGTACTTTGTATTCAGCTGGCAGGAATGATTTGTATACTCTTTTTGATCACAGAAACGATAGCGGTGTCCTAGTGGGTAAAAGAAGTTGTTTAGAAGGAAAGTAACTGTTGTTATTCTAATGCTGACTACTTCTTCAGAGACCGAGGTCTCACCAGGGATTTCCACGGTGCCGTTGCAGAGTGGAATTACAAGTTTTACAAGTAACTTATATTATGAGTTTGTTTTCATAATGATTCCATTTGTATTGCAGTACAATTACCAATATGATCAGCATTGATAAGACATTATAATATTCTGCCATCTTTTAATTTGGCACATAAAGTAAGTGCCTTAAGGGACATTGCGCAGCTCAAAACTTTTTAAAAGCCTTGGAAATCAAAGTCCTATGCAGACTAAATAACAACCTGTATAACTCCCTATACCTTTGCTACTGAATGACAATGAGTTTAATTTGTACAAAGCTTTCATGTGCCTGAAGTTCTTACAGTTTTCATTTCAAGAGCGCATGATAACTAAATGTATCTTTTACAAAGGGGTGAAACCATAAGTAATTAACACTGTTTGTACTCCATACCTGATAGCTTTTGTATGCTAAGAGTCTTTGGACCACTGCATGCAGTGATGCCTCATGACCCATCTATAGAGTAGTTGGCACCAGTAATAAGATTTCCAGGAGGCAAGTTTGCATGTGATTGAGGTTCCGCATTATTAAGGCTAATGTGATGGTGAGATATTACTATGACACTTGTGCCACAACATTGCTAAGTGAGTGCAGCTGCCCATAAAAGACAGATTGTTTGGTGTGAAATAAGTGTGTGCATAGTAAGATACATGACGTCCCAGAGAGACTTGCTCTGAATCTGAGTAGAGGTACTGCTAGGTCCAGCTGCTGGTCTAGATGTGAGCTGGAAGTAGGACCTGTGAATTTAGAGAAACAGAGAAAGTGCATAGTAAGGCTAAGTTTACACTGGGTGTTTTTGCTGCTTTTTTTTCGGCAGCAAAACCTGGGTGCTTGGCAGGAATGAAGCTGTGGAAGAAACTCAGGTTTTGCTGCGTTTTTTGTGGCATTTTTGGTGCGCTTTTTTCATGTTTTTTTCCATTCAATTCAATGGGTGAAAAAATACTCATGACAAAAAATAAAAACTGTATGCATGAGATTTCTGAAATTTTATAGAGATAGCTTGTACTGTCAAATGCAGCTGAAAATTAGCATTATAAAAGGCATTAAAAAGCGCAGCAAAGACGCCCAATGTGAACTTAACCTAAGACCTTGAAAATGTCACTACGAGAAACTGGATGACTTGTGGGTTTTATAGAACGGGAGTAGCGTTGTGGGAGTTATCAGATAGTGCTGCTCTCAGCTGAAAAACTTATTATCCCAGTCCCAGAGTTAATGGAGGTTCATAATCAGGTCCTACTGCCTGGATGCCTAGTGGAAGGCTTGGAGAGATCTATCCAGATATACAGGTGTTTCTCACAAAATTAGAATATCATCAAAAAGTTAATTTATTTCAGTTCTTCCAAAAGTGAAACTCATAAATTATATAGAGTCATTGCAGTGATCTATTTCAAGTGTTTATTTCTGTTACTGTTGATGATTATGGCTTACAGCCAAAGAAAACCTTAAAGTCATTATCTCAGTAAATGAAAATAATTCACAAAAACACCTGCAAAGGCTTCCTAAGCATTCAAAAATGTCCCTTAGTCTGTTTCAGTAGGCTTCACAATCATGGGGAAGACTGCTGGCTTGACAGGTTTCCAGAAGGCAGTCACTGACACACTCCACAAGGAGGGTAAGCCACAAAAGGTCATTGCTAAAGAAGATGTCTATTCACAGAGTGCGGTATCCAAGCATATGAATGGAAAGTTGAGTGAAAGGAAAAAGTGTGGTACAAAAAGGTGCACAAGCAACCGGGGTAACCGCAGCCTTGAAAGGATTGTTAAGAAAAGGCCATTCAAAAATTTGGGGGAGGTTCACAAGTAGTGTACTGCTGCTGGAGTCATTGCTTCAAGAGCCACCACACACAGATGTATCCAGGACATGGGCTACAAGTGTCGCATTCCTTGTGTCAAGCCACTCATGACCAATAGACAACGCCAGAAGCGTCTTACCTGGGTCAAGGAGAAAAAGAACTGGACTGTTGCTTACAGGTCCAAGGTGTTGTTTTCAGATGAAAGTACATTTTGCATTTCATTGTGAAATCAAGGTCCTAGAGTCTGGAGGAAGAGAGGTCTAGTGTGAAGTTTCCACAATCGGTGATGGTTTGGGGAGCCATGTCATTTGCTGGTGTAGGTCCACTATGTTTTATCAAGACCAAAATCAGTGCAGCCATCTACCCGGAAATTTTAGAGCACTTTATGCTTCCCTCTGCCGACAAGCTTTTTGCTTTTTGCTCCATCAGGACTTGGCACCTATCCACACTGCAAAAAGTACCAATGCCTGGTTTAAAAACAACAGTATCACTGTGCTTGATTGGTCAGAATCTATGGGGTATTGTCAAGAGGAACATGAGAGACACCAGACCCAACAATGCAGATGAGCTGAAGGCTGCTATCAAAGCAACCTGGGCTTCCATAACATCTCAGCAGTGCCAGAGGCTGATCGCCTCCATGCCACAACGCATTAATGCAGTAATTGATGCAAAAGGAGCCCCGACCAAGTATGAAGTGCATTTACTGAACATACATTTCAGAAGGCCAACATTTCGATTTTAAAATCATTTTTCAAGCTGGTGTTATAAAGTATTCTAATTTATTGAGATAATGACTTTTGGGTTTTCATTGGCTGTAAGCCATAATCAACAACATTTACAGAAGTAAACACGTGAAATAGATCACTCTGCCTGTAATGACTCTATATAATATATGAGTTTCACTTTTTGTAATGAAGAACTGAAATAAATTAACTTTTTGATGATATTCTAATTTTGTGAGATGCACCTGTAGGAGCTCCACTGATCAGTAATATCGTAGTGATGTACCATCACTTATTATTGTGGAAATACCTTTTAGGTTTAATGAAGGAAGCTTTAAATTTATCTAAATTGTATTTTAATAACAACTATGCTTAGTTTTATAGAGCAAAATTTGGAATGAACTGAAATAAATTATATTTTTTTATGATATTCTAATTTAGTGAGAAGCACCTGTAAACCAGAAATAAAAGGAAATAGTAAAGCAAATACGAAGAATACGCTTACCTAACATCTCAGTGTTCCCCTGCTGCTGGTGTTCTCAGTACACTTTCATCTCCATATGCTTTCAATAGTGCAAGTCTTATTCTCAGCTCCTCCGATCTGTGACTCCACACTATGGCAATAAACATACATGCCTGCCTGCTGAATTTCTTATAGCTAGCAATACAAGCAAATAGGGAAACATAGATAACTAAGCGCTAACTCTTAGGGAAATAATTATTCTCATCTTAGCAAGTAATTCAGAAAGTTGAATGGAGTGTCTCATAGGAATTACAAGAGATGGAAGATCTCTCCTGATGAGGGGTTGGAAAATTTGGGCTTGTTTAGCTTAGAAAAAAACATCTCAGAGGAGATCTCATTTATATCTATAAATACATGTGTTGTCAATAAAAAAGACTGGCACATCGCTTATTCCTTCCTATGACCTTACAAAGCACCATGGGACATTCATTACATGTGAAAGAAAGGTGATTCTGGCAGATTAAATGGAAAGGGTTCTTTACAGTTAGAGCAGTCAGGCAGTAATGGCTGATAGTATAACATTTTAAAAAGCGCTAATTGGTGGAGAAAAGATTAACTTTTTTCAACCTATGTAATTATGTAACTATATAGAAACTGAATATGGTGGTGACTCACATGCGCTTTTCAGTGGGGCATTTCAGAGCCACAAACTTGTGATCATGTAGGTCCCTTGGGTTGGATCCCCAGCAATCAACAAGTTATTACTTATCCTGTGATTAAGTGATAATTTGAAAATATGGAAATAACATATTAGCAAAAGCTTCATTACCACCTCTTGTGCTACATATGGAAACTTTTTATATTTTGGTGGGTAAAGTTTACAAAAACTCTAGGGAAGTGAATGGTGTACGGTTTCAAAGATGGAGTCTCTCTTGGATATTTGCACTTTTTGCCTACTGTATAATCCAGCCCTGTAGTTGTGTTATCTTAAAGGACCATAGAAAGCTTCCAAGAGGTCAATTTCATTTTAAAGGGACACCTTAAGCACCAGTGTCTTGATGCATATAAATCCTCTGAACCCAACCCATACCCAGAAATACACATCTTGCAACCCTAAGCTACACAGACACATACAGATCATATGTCTCCAACCGACACTGTGATTTATTACACCAGCCTTTACCAAGACTATTTTCTTCTGTTCTGAATTAGTTGTTGCTTTGAGGTTCCCAAACAATTGTGGTCTTGCTCTCCCCAAATTTGCTACTTCACACTACTACTACTACCTACATTACACAGTGAACAGCACTTTTACAAATCCAGAATAAATGGCAAACGGAAAAGCTCATGAAGAAGATGAAGACACGATAAAGACTACATATTTCTATCCCAATAAACAACATTTCATCTAATATTGGAACAGAAAATGAGAATTCATGGCGACAAGTTCACTTTAATGAAATTAAAGATTTATCTACAACACAATCTAATCTCTATTTAGCGTTGCCAAAAATACTTAAAACCTATATAATATGTTTACTGTGTACGCCGCACATTAAACAGGAAAGCTTAGTTAAAGCAATAAATATTTTTTAAACCAATAGAATAATTAGAGTCTCGGCTCAGAATGACAAGTATTATCAACAAAAATTAATCAGGCGCATCTTTTAGTGAACTCAATTAATAATGTGCAACAACAGGGTCTCTTTTCTTAAAAGGAAAATTAATTAGTGAAGGGAAGGTCACTTGGAGATGCTGACATCACTCATCAGAATGCTCTGGCAGCTCTAATTATTTGTCTTCCAGGCTTGGGTGATCAAAAATTATTGCAATACCTGGGCAACATTTTGAGAAAGCTTTGTGCATGGCTCTTTTAATTAGAGTTGGTATGTGATTAATGCAATGGCAGCATTTAGTTCAGCCTCTTAACATTGACTGACTTCGTTTTATGTGACTGTCCTATTGAAGGCAGATGCATGTACGGGACTTTTTCTAATTACATAAGTATATGTTCTTTTAACTCTTGATTGTCATGCCATGAGCAGTACATGAAGTTTAACTAATATATCATGATTGTATTTTATGTATCTGCAAATTGAAATTCTGTAAGCAATACAAATCCATCATTTTCTAACATTGAACTATATAAATGTGGAGCTATATCCCAAAAAGACATGTAAATGATACATTGCCTACTATTTTGTTATAGTTTTCTAGGGCTCAACATCAGTTTGCATCTGAGCTACTTTAAAAAGGGTATTGGCGCTACTTAAGGCTCTATTGTGGTGACAGTATAACATTAAAGTGAGGACAATGGACAAAGTAAAACTATGTAATGGAAACAATATTCAGCATATAACACATATGTAGCCACGATTCTAAATTGAAAAATATTTAATTTTTATAGTTACATAAATGTTACAATGGATAGGGGTATAAGGGAACAATTGTCCTAAGGTTATATTGTACATAACCTTTTACCATGAGGGAGGACAACCCCAATTCCAAATATTTGTGTAAAAGTAAAAGAAAGCAAGAATGCAATTATTTCGAAATCTCTTATAGTCATATTTAATTCACAACTAAACATAGAACATATAAGGGAAAAGCTGGACATGTTTCCATTTCATTTGAAAAAATAACTCATTAAGAAATTGATAGGAGCAAAGCATCTTAAAAAACTTAGGTCAGGGTTTACAAAAGGCTGAGAAAGCAAGTGGTACTGAAGGGTTACTTATCAACTAAGTCAAATGACTTGAATGAAAAAGTTACATAAGCAGAGTCTCCCAGACGTTAAGACGGTCAGAAGTTCATCAATCTGTTACCGACTGCATCTAAAAATTTCATAAAAATGTTCCTCAATGTAAAATTTGGAGGCTGGATCTATGATGGAACAGATGTAGCAAATATTACATGAAGTGTTTCAGCGTTAACATGCGCTACAATACTGATAACATGGCCTGCATGTCAACTTAACTAATGCTAAATCTATATCAAAAAGTAAGAAGACTTATTGACTATATAGTAAAGTATAAAGTTATTTATTCTATCTATATCTTACTGTGAGGAAACTGTAATACATATGGAAAATGCCTTGATAGTAGTCATAATCAAACCATAGTGGTGGATATGGAGCAAAGGCTCCTGAGCTACATAAAAAGAGAAATATTATAAATGCTACAGGTGAAGTGGAGGTCCTGCAACATATTATTTAAATTTATTAAGCTATCTTTAATAACTTTGTGTTTATGTTATCTTTATATGCTTCATTCATAAAAGCAAAGAGACAGGGTGTTGGCAGGCTTTGTTTAAAAGTGTTGCTACATTGAGAGCTGGTTTTAGCTAGTTCTTAGGGGAAGCTAGCAAAACCAAAGGTTTATGGTCATTTGTCTGTAAACTACATATCTTTTAGGCAACAAATGAAATCATCCCCCTTTTATTCCTGTGGTTGTAATAAAATACTTGTGTCTTGGATCTGAGTCTAGGTAAGGGTGAGAGTTTCTCCTTGTGTCAAGGTAAGGAGGCTTATTCGCCGTGCAATGCTCCTCTGGAAATTTAATATGTGAAAAAGAGGACTTGAACTCTATAGCGTCACCTATTGGAAGTAGCGATCCTACAAGTCACAATTAACCCTTTAACGAGTCTTGTAATGTGACTTAGGATAAAAGCCAAATCATATCTCAATTTGCAGACATGGTGTTTCGAACTATTGGTCCTTGTCAGTGCAAAGTATGAGATATGATTTGGCTAGCTGAGAGGCTCTGGACTGAGGTCTAAGGGGTAAGGTTTCTCCTTGTGGAGAGTGACATACCAGCTCTGGCGTGTCAAGGTAAGGAGGCTTATTCGCCGTGCAATACTCCTCTGGAAAATGTAATATGCAAATTGCCTCTTAAGAGAAAAGAGGACTTGAATTCTATAGCGCCACCTATTGGAAGTAGCGATCCTACAAGTCACAATCAACCATTAATTAAGTCAGATCCCACAATTGGGATCTGAGAGCAGACAAGCCTTGCACACTGACAGATACAGGCTGTGTGTTCTTGTCTCTGATGCATCGCTGTTAATTGGAACAACATTGGCAGATCTGGAGATCCCTTGTATCTCACCCCAAGATAGGGATTTCCACAATAATGTTATTTTAATTTTTAAGAAGAAGAACTTTATTTAAAAATTATTGGGACAGTCCCTTAAAAGGTGTTCTCTGGAAACTTAAAAAGTAACTACAAGAAAAGAATAGTTAAGGATATAGAGGAGATTGCGCTCAAGACTGAGTAAAAAAATTCCAGACTTTTTTGAGTGAATTAAAATAGTAATAACATCAGAAAAAATGCAACAATCAGCAACCACCACTACATGCTTCTGGTGCATATAGCACCCTTAATCATGTTGAACGTTCAACATGATTAAAGGTGCTATACGTATCCAAAACTTGCAGATGCTACTTGCACTTTCTCTGATGTCATCACTATTTTTGTACACTTCAATAAAGTCTTCAATTTTTAACTCCACCTTAAGCTCGATCTCATCTATATCCTTAACTGTTTGATGTCCATGGGCGTGGCTATTTTCTCGGTTCCAGAGGACATATTGTTGCATTGGTGAGAAGGTTTTTTTACAAAAATATAAATTCATTCCTAAATACATTTAACTAGCAAATTACTCTAATTTTGTCCATGAGGTAATCACTATAGTACATTCAAATGACAGCCATCTTGTTGCACTGCCAGAAACTTGTCTTAGAATGCTAATAAGACTGGTGCCTGAAAGCATGTGAAATCGGAAATTTCGCTACTGTGACTTGGCAGCAGCTTCACATTATGTGGTATAGGTCACAGCTAGAGATGGGTGAACCTGAACAGTAGAGTTTGGTGTCCATACCGAACACCTACTGTTTAGGCATGGACCCCGAACATGGACTTCACCAGGAAGTCCCTGTTATTGTTCAGGTTCAGCCCCTGAACACTGTGTGTTTGTCGTGCTGTCATGTGCATGACGGCGGTAAATCATTACTGCCGGTCAGAGAGCCATGGTTCCCACGCTGTCAGATTACAGCGTGAGCCCGCAGCTGTGATCGAAGGTAAAAAGTTTACCTCTGATCACTTGTGTTAGCTGATGGAACTACTGCTTCCATCAGCCAACGCCGCTGCCGCTAATGACAGTGACAGCAGGCGATGGCTGATGGGAGTATTCATTGGCCGGTGCCTGCACTCTAAGTAAATAAAAAAAAAAAGCAGCGTGGCTCCCCTGTATTTTTGATAACCAACCAGGCAAAAATGACAGCTGCAGGCTGCAACACTCAGCTGTTAGCATTAGCAAGGTTGGTTGCCAAGAATAGAGGGAACAGAGATAATTTTTTAGTTAAATATTTAAAAAAAGATGTGGGGTACCCCAATTTTAACAACCAGCCAAGCTAAAGCAGGCAACTGTGGACTGGCTTTCTCAGGATGGTAAAGGGCCATGGATATTGGCTCCCCAGGCTAAAAATAGCAGCCTGCAGCTGCCCACAAAAGGCACATATATTAGATGCACCAATTCTGGCACTGTGCTCAGCTCTTTGACTTGCACTGAGGTGGTGGCAAGTGGGGCTCATATTTGTGGGGTTGATGTCACCTTTGTATTTTCCGTTGACATCAAGCCCATGGCTTAGCAGTGAAGAGGTGTCTATAAGATGCACATCCATTACTAATCCTATAGTTATTTTGTAAATAAACACACTGCAAGCATAAAGTCCTTTATTTCAAATAAAAACAAAACACACTTATCCTTTTTTATTTAAAAATAACAAACACAGTTGTACTCACCGAACGCCAATTCCACTGAAGCTCTCGACTTCTGTAATAAAACAAAAATATAAAACAACCATATCGATCACCTGTCCATTGTTCTGCCCCTTGCAAAAGTCATTATCTCAATAAATTAGAATAATTAACAAAAACCACCTTCAAATGCTTCCTAAGCATTTAAAAAGGTCCCTTAGTCTGTTTCAGTAGCTTCCACAATCACGGGGAAGACTGCTGATTTGACAGATGTCTAGAAGGCAGTCTGTCAGGAGTCGAACCCAGTACCTCTTGTCCACTGGCCAGCAGCTCTACCATCTGAGCTATTCTGCTGGCTGCAAAGTTCCTTGCTGAACCCAGATACCATTGACTGTTCTTCCTGATTGGTTACACCTAGTGCTCTCTTGATTGGGCCTCTGATTGCCAATTACACACCCTATATAAACCTGGCCCTGTGGGTGTGTCATTGCGAGATTATTGAGCTCCAAGCCTTTAGTCAAGCGTTTCCTGCTGATCCATTGCTACAAACACTGCTCTCCTGTGAACCGACCTCGGCCTGCCTTCTGACTACGCTTTCCGCCTGATCCATTGCTACAAACACTGCTCTCCTGTGAACCGACCTCGGCCTGCCTTCTGACTACGCTTTCCGCCTGATCCATTGCTACAAACACTGCTCTCCTGTGTACCGACCTCCGGCTGCCACCTGACTACGTTATCTGCCTGCTCCTCTGTTACCGAACTGCCTTTCCTGTGTACCGACCTCCGGCTGCCACCTGACTACGTTATCTGCCTGCTCCTCTGTTACCGAACTGCCTTTCCTGTGTACCGACCTCCGGCTGCCACCTGACTACGTTATCTGCCTGCTCCTCTGTTACCGAACTGCCTTTCCTGTGTACCGACCTCCGGCTGCCACCTGACTACGCTACCTGCCTCTGCTTCCCCTAGTGTTTGCAGTAACATCGGCTCCAACCCAGACGGGATCTTGACACAGTCACTGACACACCCTACAAGGAGCGTAAGCCACAAAAGTTCATTGCTAAAGAAGCTGGCTGTTCACAGAGTGCGGTATCCAAGCTTATTTATGGAGAGTTGAGTTGAAGGGAAAAGTGTGGTAGAAAAAGGTGCGCAACTAACTGGGATAACTGCAGCCTTGAAAGGATTGTTAAGTAAAGGCCATTCAAAAATTTGGGGGAGATTCACAAGGAGTAGACTGCTGCTGGAGTCATTGCTTCAAGAGCCACCACACACAGACGTATCCAGGACATGGGCTACAAGTGTCAAGCCACTCATGACCAATAGATAACACCAGAAAAGTTTTACCTTGGTCAAGCAGAAAAAGAACTGGACTGTTGCTCAGTGGTCCAAGTTGTTTTTTAGATGAAAGTAAATTTTGCATTTCATTTGGAAATCAAGGTCCCAGAGTCTAGAGGGAGAGTGGAGAGGCACACAATCCAAGCTGCTTGAGGTCTAGTGTGAAGTTTCCACAATCAGTGATGGTTTGGGGTGCCATGTCATCTGCTGGTGTAGGTCCACTGTGTTTTATTAAGACCAAAGTCAGCGCAGCCGTCTACCCGGAAATTTTAGAGCACTTCATGCTTCCTTCTGCCGACAAGCTTTTTGGAGATGGAAATTTTATTCTCCATCAGGACTTGGCACCTCTCCACACTGCAAAAAGTACCAATACCTGGTTTAAAAACAACAGAATCACTGTGCTTGATTGGCCAGCAAACTCACCTGACCTTAACCCCATAGAGAATCTATGGGTATTGTTAAGAGGAAAATGAGAGACACCAGACCCAACATGCAGATGACTGAAGCTGCTATCAAAGCAACCTGGCCTTCTATAACATTTCAGCAGTGACCAAAGCTGATTGCCACCATGCCTCATGCATTGATCAGTAATTGATGCAAAGGAGCCAGTATTGAGTGTATTTACTGAACACACAGTTCATGGCCATTTTGGATTTTAAAATTATTATTCAAGCTGGCGTTATAAAGTATTCTAATTAATCTGAAATAATGACTTTAGGGTTTTCATGGCTGTAAGCTATAAATCATCAACATAACAGAAATAAACTGTTGAAATAGATCACTTGTTTGTAATGACTATATAATTATGAGTTTCACTTTTTGTATTGAAGAACTGAAATAAATTACATTTTTGATGATTTTCTAATTTTGTGAGAAGCACCTGTATCTCTGTATGCACAATTATATAAGGAAGACTGTTAGTCACTGAAAGGACTGCCCACTGGACCAAAAATCCCATAAAGAGT
This sequence comes from Oophaga sylvatica, assembly GCA_033576555.1. Classification (NCBI taxonomy): domain Eukaryota; kingdom Metazoa; phylum Chordata; class Amphibia; order Anura; family Dendrobatidae; genus Oophaga; species Oophaga sylvatica. Next base: position 179,487,540 of record JARQOD010000002.1, read on the forward strand.
GGAGGATTAATTGATTAAATCACTGGTTAAGCTGAATTTTTTTCAAAAACTTGTAATCATCAATCTGCACAGTTCCCCCTGCCTTATAACATGCTACCTGCAGATTGGATGACATTTTCTTGGTGACATATTCCCTTTAAAATAGGAAATTGTATTTCATCTTGTAAGACCAGCTGATGTATCAAAACAGATGCCATACAGATGGAAAAAAAGGACATACAGATAGCATACGGATGGCTTATCAATGACAAACAGTTGAGAAATGAAAGATGAAAAATCACCTATTTTTCTGGATGAAAATTTTACGATTTTTTTTCATGCGCTCATGTGAACTTCGCCTCATAAGCAGTGATGACGACTATATTTCTTGCTTAATTAAAGTATTTATTTCTAGGCTTAGTATACATTTAACAGATAAAAAGCAGTGCTGTGTTAATTTCTGCTCCAATCTAATCTATAGTACAAAGCTACGTCTTTGAGAGGGTTCAAAGCCCAATACAAAGTGTCTATATTTGGAAACTAGTAATCTTCAATGGTAAAAGCTTTATATCTGTTTTGGTTTCAATGAGCTTTTATCAAGCTTTTATGTATGTTTATAAACCTTTATAAATCCTTAGAAAATGAATTTTTAAGTTGTGTTTGAGTATCTGCAAGTGTTATTAATACATAGAATGTCTTGTAATGTTTCTGTAAAGTACGTGAACGGAAAGAAAAACAAAATTAGCGAGTGAATTATTTCAGCTTCTTCCCATCTTTGCTTAATGTGAATCTGCAAATGGCTCTAACCACATCTTTTACTTTCGGAGAAGCCACATTAACCTTTATGATTCATAAAAGTGGGGTGAGCGAGGGTTTATGAGGTGTTCTTCAAGTACAATTACAAATACATATTTTACATGATCACACACTACAATGTGTTGGAATTGCCAGGTCAGTCAATTGGGATGAAAAATAAAATGTTATATGAAAATCAGCATTCAAATATTTGCATTACCTGCTTTGTTCTATATACATATTGCATATTATGTTCTGCTCTGAGAGTGATTGGTTTCTCAAATCACCTACATCTTTATGTTAGCAATTACTGTCTGTTCATGAGGGACATTTATGGCAGTTTCCATTTTACCAGCAAGAGGTTTTATTAATATGCAAACTGTTAACAACTTGTGTCTTTAGAATTCCCAATGAGATAGTGTGGGAGCCATCTTACTTTTAACTACTGTCATCTGAATGGTTATTCCTACCTATTCTTGCCGTTCCCTACTCTGCAATCTATTCATGCGTGGTAAAGCTGGCAATCAAAGCTCATATTTACATTGTGAATATGATAAATCTGGTGCTTAAGTTTCAACTACTTTTAATTTACTTGTGTTAGGCTTTTGTCACTTTTTTCTGAGGATATATATTTTTTCAGATTATGTTTTAGCTTTATTAGGGTCTCTCTATGGTAATATGATATATTATGGAGCAGTTTTTAATCCCTTGACCCCTGGGCGATTTTCTGTTTTTTGTTTCAGTTTTTTCCTCCCCTTCTTCCAAGAGCCATATTTTTTTTTATTCTCCAGCCATATAGACATATGAGAGCTTCTTTTTGCAGAATGAATTATGCTTTTGAATGCCACCATTCATTCTCCCACATTGTGTCCAGGAAAACGGGAAACAAATTCCAAGTGTGATGAAATTGCAAAAAAAGTGCAATTCCACAATTCATTTTTTGGATTTTCATTATCTCATTTTATTCATGTTTAATATATGGTAAAAGTTACCAGGCAATATGAATCCTCAGGTCAGTATGAGTACCCAGATACTAAACTTACGGTTTACTGATCAGAATAATTCATTTTATATTTTGATAAATCGGACATTTCTGAATGTGAAGACACTGTTGCTGTAACTGGGAAACATTGAGTTTCAGCTCCCTCCAAAGATTTTCTATTGTGGTCAGGTCTGGAGACTGGCTGGGTCACTCCAGGACCTTGAAATGCTTCTGACGGAGCCACTCCTTAGTTGCCCTGGTTGTGTGTTTTGGGTCATTGTCTTTCTAGAAGACTCAGCCACGACCCATCTTCAATGCTCTTACTGAGGGAAGAAGGTTCTTGGCCAAAATCTTGCGATACATGATCCCATCTGTCATCCCTTCAATATGGTGCAGTCATCATGTCCACTTTGCAGAAAATCACCTCCAAAATAGGATTTTTTCCCCCACCATGCTTCAATGTTGGGACAGTGTTCTTGGAGTTTTACTCATCATTCTTCTTCCTCTAAACACTGCAAGTTGAATTGATACCAAAAAGTTATATTTTGGTCTCATCTGACCCCATGACCTTCTCCCATGTCTTCTCTGGATCATCCAGATGATCATTGGAGAACTTCAAATGGGTCTGGACATGTATTGACGTGAGCAGGTAGATCTTGCGTGCCCTGCTGAATTTTAATCCATGACCGTGGTCCCTGCTCTCTTCAATTCATTGAACAGGTCCTCCCATGTAGCTCGTAGCTGATTCCTGACCTTAGTCAGAATCATCCTTACCCCATGAGGTGAGATGTTGCCTGGAGCCCCAGATCGATGAAGATTTACAGTCATCTTCTGTTTCTTTCATTTTCTAATAATTGTGCAAACAGTTGTTGCCTACTCACCAAGCATTGTCCTGTAGCCCATCCCAGCTTTGTGCAAGTTTCAGATTTTGTCCCTGGTGTCCTTAGACAGCTATTTGGTTTTGGCCATGGTAGAGAGGTTGGAGTGAGATTGATTGAGTGTGGGGACAGGTGTCTTTTATACAGTTAATGAGTGCAGAAAACTAACAGGTCTGTGAGAGCCAGAATTCTTGCTGTTTGGTAGGTGATAAAAAACTTACTTCATGCAATAAAATGCAATTTAATTATTTAAAAATTATACAATGTAATTTTCTTTGCTTTTTATTTTTAGATACTGTCTCACACAGTTGAAGTGTATGTACAATAAAAATTACAGACCTATTCATTCTTCGTAGGTGGGGAAACTTGCAAAATCGTCAGTGCATTAAATTCTTATTCAGACCCCTTTAAATTTTTCACTCTTTGTTTCATTGCTGCCATTTGGTAAATTTAAAAAATGTCATTTTTTTTTCTTATTAAAGTACACTCTGCACCCCATCTTGACTGAAAAAACTCAGAAATGTAGAAATTTTTGCAAATTTAAAAGAAAATCGGTAATATCACATGGTCATAAGTATTCAGACCCTTTGCTCAGACACTCATATTTAAGTCACATGCTGTCCATTTCCTTGTGATCCTCCTTGAGATGGTTCTACTTCATTAGAGTCCAGCTGTGTTTAATTAAACTGCTAGGACTTGATTTGTAAAGGCACATACCTGTCTATATAAGACCTCACAGCTCACAGTGCATGTCAGACCAAATGAGAATCATGAGGTCAAAGGAACTGGCCAAGGAGCTCAGAGACAGAATAGTGGCAAGGCACACATCTGGCCAAGGTTACAAAAGAATTTCTGCAGTACTCAATGTTCCTAAGAGAACAGTGGCCTCCATAATCCTTTAATGGAAGAAGTTTTGGAACACCAGAAGTCTTTCTAGATCTGACCATCCAGCTAAACTGAGCAATCGTTGGAGAAGAGCCTTGGTGAGAGAGGTAAAGAAGAACCACAAGATCACTGTGGCTGAGCTGCAAAGATGCAGTAGGGAGATGGGAGAAAGTTCCACAAAGTCATCTATCATTGCAGCCCTCCACCAGTCGGGCCTTGATGGCTAAGTAGCCCGATGGAAGCCTCTCCTCAGTGCAAGACATAGGAAAGCCTGCAAAGAGCTTGTTAAAAAACACAAGAAGGACTCCCAGACTTTGATAAATAAATTCTCTAGTCTGATGAGACGAAGATATAACTTTTTGGTGATAAGTCTAAGCAGCACTGCTCATCACCTGTCCAATACAATCCCAACAGTGAAACATGGTGATGGCAGCATCATGCTATGGGAGGGTTTTTCAGCTGCAAGTACAGGACGACTGGTTGCAACTGAAGGAAACATGAATGCGGCCAAGTACAGAGATATCCTGGATGAAAACCTCTTCCAGAATGCTCTGGAACTCAGACTTGGCCGAAGGTTAACCTTCCAACAAGACATTGACCCTAACCACAATATAAAATAACAAAGGAGTGGCTTCAGAACAACTCTGTGACTATTCTTGACTGGCCCAGCTAGAGCCCTCACCTAAACCCAATTGAGCATCTCTTGACAGACCTGAAAATGGCTGTCCACCAACGTTCACCATCCAACCTGACGGGAGTGAAGAGGATCTGCAAGGAAGAATGGCCGGGGATCCCCAAATCCAGGTGTGAAAGACTTGTTGCATCATTCCCAAGAAGATTCATGGCTGTACTAGCTCAAAAGGGTGCTTCTGCTCAATACTGAGCAAAGGGTCTGAATACTTATGACTAGAGTTGAGCGAAACAGGTCGGTCAGATTCAAAAGTCGCCGACTTTCGCCAAAGTCGGGTTTCGTTGGCTGAAACACGACCATAGCGAGCAGTCGGCCATGCGGTCGGCAAAACAAGGGCCAAAGTCGGTTTTCCCATAATGCTTTCAGGCGTCATTTTTAGCCAATGAGCAAGGACATACACTGTGGGCAATGAGATGACATGTGCAGCGTCCACCACCATCTTAGAGAAGGGCATTGCAGTGATTGGCTTGCTTTGGGGGGCGTCATAGTGTCTATAAAAGCCCTGAGCGCCGACCTCCATTTTACTTCTGCCAAACTTAACAGTAGGGAGAGGTTGCTGATGCTGTTTATCAGTAGGGAGAGAGTTAGGCCTGGAAAGAGAAGTTCTTCTGTGCTTGTGCTGATAGCAATTGTGCTGTACAGTTAGTGTGCAGTGACAGGGGAGGATTTCCTTGTGTGCAGCAGCGCTGGTTATTAGGCTGCCTGATAGCTGTATTGCTGTGTGTACACTGCTGTGCAGACTGCTTTTTACACAGCACTAATACATTTAGTCTTTTTTTCTGCACAGTTACCGAGCGTTCATTTTTTCCCACACCGTACAGAGCTGTACGCTCCTCACACACTACCGTGTACCGGCTGGTATCACGGACAAATACATGCTGACTATCTGTGTGTGACTCTGCAAATACAGCATATACTGAGATTGACATTTTCCCGTACACCGTATACACCTGTCCGCTCCTGATACAGTACCGTATATCTGCTCTTTATATTACGGTCAAATCCATACTGAGTGAGCGTCTGTGTGTGACTCCAAAAATATATATGGAGATTGAAATTTTCCCGTACACCGTATACAGCTGTCCACTTCTGATACAATACCGTATATCTGCTCTTTGTATTATGGTCAAATCCATACTGAGTGAGCGTCTGTGTGTGACTCCGGAAATATATACGGAGATTGAAATTTTCCAGTACACCGTATACAGCTGTAAGCTCCTCATACAGTACCATATATCTGCTGGTATTTTTGGTACATTTTCCCAAACATGAGGAAGTATGGTGGAAGAGGCCGTGGACGTGGGCGGGGTGGGCCAGCTGGTACTGATGGTGGTGGTGGTGCATCTGCTGGTTGTGCCAAAAGCACAATAGCACCTAAGGCAGGAGGTGTTGAGCCTGCGTCATCGTCTGGCTCCAGAAGGCCTGGAAAGCTCCCTTTTCTGGGAGTAGGTAAACCGCTTTTAAAGTCGGAGCATCAGGAACAGGTTTGGGCTTACATTGCCGGACAGCCTCCAGCTCTATCGCCTCCTCTTCTGAAGTTGCAAAAAATGCAAGCACTGAGTCATCAGTGCAGGCTCCTGGTCAGGAACAACACCTTTCCTTGTGTCCTTCACCCCCACCAAAAGTGAAGGATGCGGCAGGCCACACTTCAGATTACTCCCTGGAGCTCTTTTCACATACCATGCCTGGGTTATCAAGTGAAATCCTGAATTCCCCAGTCCAAGATGAATATGACATGGAGTGCACTGATGCCCAGCCAGTGCTATATGATTCTGCTGGTACATTCACCCAGAGCACTGTATTGCCCTCACAGTCTACTGAGCCAGATTCTGACCCTGATGAAACTCAGGTACCCCTTCCCGAATACTATACCACCTTACACGGTGACACAGAGAAAGGTGCAGATGAAATGGAAGAGGAGGTGATGGATGACCCAGTTGTTGATCCCGATTGGCATCCATTGGGAGAAGAGGGTGCCGCTAGCAATAGCTCAGAAGAGGAGAAGGATCCGCAGCAGGCATCAACATCGCAGCTTCGGTTATCTGGCAGGCCCGTAGCAGTCCAAAAACGTGTCAAAAAGAGTTGCAGGACAGTTGGGCAGACAGTCAAATTAGCACAGTGTGCAAGCCCTGAAAATTTATCCCATAGTAGGAAGAGCGCAGTGTGGCACTTTTTTGACCAAAATCATATTGATGAGGCAAAGGTTATCTGTAAGAACTGCGGAAGGACTTTTAGCCGAGGGAAAAATCTCCGAAAATTGAATACCAATTGCATGCTTAGACATTTAAATAACATGCACTTGCAAGCGTGGACGGACTACAAAACCTCACTGGCTTTGAACGCCTGCATTGCCAAACTGATCTCATTAGAGATGACGCCCTTCCGTTTGGTTGAAAGCACAGCGTTCCGAGAGCTCATGGCCTACGCTGTCCCACACTATGACCTACCCAGACGTCACTTCTTTTCTAGAAACGCCATCCCTCCCTCCACCTGCATGTGAAAGACCGCATTGTCCATGCACTCAAACAATCAGTGAGTGGAAAGGTGCACCTCACAACAGATGCATGGGCCAGTAGGCATGGCCAGGGCCGTTACGTATCCATCACTGCGCACTGGGTTAATATGGTGGATGCAGGGTCCACAGGGAGAGCGGCAGTGGAAGTGTGCTAGCCCAGTGGTGGGTATAGGCATCAGTTGGCTGTAGACGTTCGACCCTCCTCCTCCACAAGCAAAAGCTCGACGACAGAGCGCAGTCGCATGAACACTCCATCCGCAGCTGCCATTGTTGCACATGAGGTGTCCCACTATCGAACAGTTAGTGGTAAGCATCAGCAGGCTGTTTTAACCCCTTAACGACCAAGCCATTTTGTAGGTTAAAGACCAGGCCAATTTTTACAATTCTGACCACTGTCACTTTATGTGCTTATAACTCTGGAACGCTTCAACGGATCTTGGCGATTCTGAGAATGTTTTCTCGTAACATATTGTACTTCATGATAGTGGTAAAATTTCTTCAATATAACTTGCGTTTATTTCTGAAAAAAAAGGAAATATGGCAAAAATTTTGAAAATTTTGCAATTTTCAAAATTTAAATTTTTATGCCATTCAATCAGAGAGATATGTCACAAAAAGTAGTTAATAAATAACATTTCCCACATGTCTACTTTACATCAGCACAATTTTGGAACCAAAATTTTTTTTTGTTATGAAGTTATAAGTGTTAAAAGTTGACCAGCAATTTCTCATTTTTACAACAAAATTTACAAAACCATTTTTTTTAGGGACCACCTCACATTTTAAGTGAATTTGAGGGGTCAATATGACAGAAAATACCCAAAAGTGACACCATTCTAAAAACTGCACCCCTCAAGGTGTTCAAAGCCACATTCAAGAAGTTTATTAACCCTTTAGGTACTTCAAAGAATTGAAGCAATGTGGAAGGAAAAAATGAACATTTAACTTTTTTTCCCAAAATTTTTCATTGACACAATTTTTTTAAATTTTATCAAGGGTATCAGTAGAAAATGAACCACAATATTTGTTGTACAATTTCTCCTGAGTACACCGATACCCCATGTGTGGGGGTAAACCACTATTTGGGCGCATGGCAGAGCTCGGAAGGGAAGCAGCGCCATTTGACTTTTTTGGCTGGAATTGAGATTGGACGCCATGTCGCATTTGGAGAGTCTCTGTGTGCCTAAACAGTGGAAACCCCCCACAAGTGACCCCATTTTGGAAACTAACCCCCCAAGGAACTTATCTAAATGTGTTGTGAGAGCTTTGAACCCCCAAGGGCTTCACAGAAGGTTATAACGTAGAGCCGTAAAATTAAAAAATCATATTTATTCCACAAAAATGATCTTTTCATCCCAATTTTTATTTTCCAAAGGATAAAAGGACCACAAAAGTTATTGTGCAATTTGTCCTGAGTATGCTGATACCCCATATGTGAGGGTAAACCACTATTTGGGTGCATGGCAGAGCTCGGAAGAGAAGCAGCGCCATTTGACTTTTTTGGCTGGAATTGAGATTGGACGCCATGTCGCATTTGGAGAGTCCCTGTATGCCTAAACAGTGGAAACCCCCCACAAGTGACCCCATTTTGGAAACTAGACCCCCAAGGAACTTATCTAGATGTGTGGTGAGAGCTTTGAACCCCCAAGGCTTCACAGAAGGTTATAACGTAGAGCCGTAAAATTAAAAAATCATATCTTTTCCACAAAAATGATCTTTCCACCCCCAATTTTTATTTTCCAAAGGTAACAGGACCCCAAAAGTTATTGTGCAATTTGTCCTGCGTACGCTGATAACCCATATGTGGGAGTAAACCACTATTTGGGCTCATGGCAGAGCTTGGAAGGGAAGCAGCGCCATTTGACTTTTTTGGCTGGAATTGAGATTGGATGCCATGTCGCATTTGGAGAGTCCCTGTGTGCCTAAACAGTGGAAACCCCACACAAGTGACCCCATTTTGGAAACTAGACCCCCCAAGGAACTTATCTAGATGTGTGGTGAGAGCTTTGAACCCCCAAGGGCTTCACAGAAGTTTATAACGTAGAGCCGTGAAAATAAAAAAATCTTTATTTTTCCACAAAAATGACCTTTTTGCCCCCAAATTTTTATTTTTATAAGGGTAACAGGAGAAATAGGACCCCAAAATTTGAAGCGCATTTTGTCCTGAGTACGCTGATACCCCATATGTGGGGGGAACCACTGTGATCGCCTTATTGCGATCTTTGGGAGGCAGAATGAACAAATCCACAAAAGGAGAAGAATTGGTTTTCTTTTTTACGCCGTTCCTCGTGCGGTATTAGTGATTAGGCGACTTTATTCCTCGGGTCGGTGCGATTACAGCGATACTAGATTTATACCCTTTTTTCATGTTTAGCTTCTGTCACACTCTAAAAGACGCTTTTTTTTGGAATAATTTTTTGTAAGAAATTTTTGCATCGCCGTATTTTGAGAGCTATAATTTTTCCATATTTCAGCTGACAGAGTTATCTGTGGGCTTATTTTTTGTGGGACGAGTTGACGTTTTTATTGGTACCATATTCGGGCACATAACGTTTTTTGATTGCTTCCTATTCCGATTTTTGTGGAAGCAGAATGAACAAAAACCAGCAATTCAGGAATTGTTTTTTTTTTTACTCCGTTCCGCGTGTGGTAACATTGATAAAGCAGCTTTATTCTTCGGGTCACTACGATTACAGCGATACCTCATTTATATATTTTTTTATGTTTTGGCGTTTTTTACACAATAAAAAGTTTTATATAAAAATTATTATTTTTGCATCAGTTTATTCCGCGAGCGCTAACTTTTTTTATTTTTTTGCTGATGATGCTGTATAGCGGCTTGTTTTTTGCGATGACGTTTTCAGCGGTACCATGATTATTTATATCTGACTTTTTGATCGCGTGTTATTGCACTTTTTCCAAGCGGTGTGATGATACCGCTTGGAAAAAGTATAATTTACTACTTTTTTTTTTTTTATTGATAGGATTTTTACGGACGTGGTGATACCAAACATGTGTGTTTTTTTTGTTTTTTTTATTACATAAAAATGTGTATTTTTTAGGGGATTTTTTTAAAATTATTTTTTAATATTTTTTTTACATTTTTTTTAAAAAAAAATGCTTTTTTTTACTTGTCCCTTTATGGGACTTTCACTTTTTTACTTTTTATTGCAGTTACAATGCATTGCAATGCTCCAGCATTGCAATGCATTGTAACTATACTGAAAGCTGCTGTGACCATGATCACAGCAGCTTTCCGTAGCTAGATGACCCGGAGGTTATCATGACAACCCCCGGGTCATCAAGGCAGAGATCGGGCCCTGCAAATACATTGCAGGGCGCCGATCTGATGCAGAGGGAGCTCCCGACCCTCTGCCTCCCCCCTGAGCGCTGCGATCGCTCTCGATCGCAGCAGTCAGGGGGTTAACAGCTAGGGGCGGTGGGGGCGCCGCTCCTGGCTGTCAGTGCAGGAAGCCTGGCCACTGCAGCGCCAAGCTCCTGCACTGATCGCGCTGGAGATGCTGAAATTTCAGCATCTCCTGCGCGATCGCTGCTGTGTTTGGTCAGTCAGATTGACTGACCAAGCACAGCGCTGTAGGTGCGGGGACCGACTACAAAGGTCCCCGCACCGCTTGCCGTGCCTGTCAGCTGTCTGTAACAGCTGTCGGCACTGATCTACCACTGCGTGTTTACACGCAGTGGTAGATCAAAGGGATGACGTGCACAGTCCGTCCTGGTGCCGGAACTGACACCTTGCCATGACGGACTGTGCACGTCATTGGACATTAAGGGGTTAAAGATGATGTCTTTGGGCGACAACAGACACACCGCGGAGGTACTGGCTGACTACTTGCAGCGAGAAACTGAGTCGTGGCTGGGCAGTCTACATCTTGAGCCAGGCAAGGTAGTCAGTTATAACTGCCATAATTTATTGGCGGACATAGCCCTGGCATAACTCAGACACATACCTTGCCTGGCTCACACCTTGAACCTGGTGGTGCAGTCTTCATAAATAATTATATGGAGTTACCAGCCCTGCTCCATAAGGTGCGAAGACTGTGCTCGCACATCCGTCGCTCGACTGAAGACTCCAGTCGTATGCAGAGGCTGCAGCGATCGTTCCACCTCCCCAAGCACCGCCTAATCATAGACGTTGCAACAAGGTGGAACTCCACCATGCACATGGTTGAGAGGCTGTGCGAACAGAGGCAGGCTGTAATTCATTTGTGGAAGGATACATGGGCAAGCAGTTTGAGGGCAGACATCGAATTGTCGGGTGTGCAGTGGTCAAAGCTGAAAGACCTCTGTAAAGTCCTTCAGTGTTTTGAGGAATGCACACGGCTGGCAAGCGCAGACGACGCCATCATAACCATGAGCATCCCACTTATGCTTCTGCTCATGCAAACTTTGACGCACATTAAGGATCAGGCGTCTGCAGCGGAGGAGAAGGAAGAGGGAAGCCTTGATGACAGTCAGGCATTGTCTGCTCAGGGAACTGTCCTGGACGAAGTGAAGGAAGAAGAGGAGGAGGAGGATGAGGGGGATGATTATTTTGGGGAGGAGGATGCTTCTCAGGGGGCAAGAGAAAATGTTGGCTTGCCAAGGTCTTATACAGGGTTTGTGCGTGACTGGAGGGATGTGGATTTTGCAGAAAGTGCTCCTCCACCCACCACTGTCAGTGCATCATTGACACCTGGAACATTGGTCCACACGTGTGATTATGTCTTGCAGATCCTAAAAAGGGACCCCCACATTACCAAAATTATGAAGGATGATGACTACTGGTTGGCCAGCATCCTCGATCCACGCTATAAAGGCAAATTACAGACCATCATGCCACAGGAGAACCTAGAGCTATTGTTGGCGAACAAACAAGCAATTCTGGTAGACCATTTGTTAGAGGCATTCCCAGCACACAGCAGCGGTGCAGGTTCTACCACGAGCCGTACTGGGGCAAATGGAAGAGGTGTTCGTGGTGCACACAGCCAAAGTGGCATTGGAGACAGGGGTTTCATGACCATGTTGTGGTCTGATTTCTCGAGTAACGCTCACACGACGGGTAATACTGAATCAATTGCAACAGACAGGAGACAGCAGTTGTCAACTATAATTCAAAATTACCTCTCCTCCCCTATCAATGTTCTCCCTCACAGTTCATTCCCCTTTGACTACTGGGCCTGTAAACTGGACACCTGGCCTGAATTGGCACAATATGCCTTACAGGAGCTCGCTTGCCCTGCTGGTAGTGTGCTATCAGAAAGAGTCTTCAGTGCTGCTGGATCAATCCTGACAGAAAGAAGGGCCAGGCTGTCGACCCAAAATGTAGCTGATCTCACCTTGATTAAAATGAACCTTGCCTGGGATTCAAAGGATTTTGTACCACCTTCCCCTGATGACACATAGGTTGCCAGCAAAATGGCTCGCTTTGTCCTCTTCCTCGGACTTCTCCAATTCCTCCATTTGCAGCTACTGAATGTCCAGCCTACACCTCAACATATGCCAGTTTTTCCACCTCCCTAACTGGGCTGAACCCCCCAGAGATGGAGTCAGCACCTGGCGCACCCTGGCAAGTGCCAGGGCCCTGAGCAGGTGGGGGGGCCCACTCGCCGTCAGAGATACCAGCGTACTATGAGGGGCCCTGTGCCAGTGCTGGCGCCCACGAGTGGGCCCTCCTGCTTGCTTAGGGCCCCAGCATTTGAAATACCTCTCCCTGCTCCACCGCTTTGATGTCTTCCGCGTTTCCTGACAGTGACATTCAGGTCAGAGAGAGCGATGACGTCACGTCTGTGCACCCTCTGCCTGAACAGTCACAGTGCAGAGAGCTGGAAGATGGCGACGCTGAGGAGTCCAGAGTAGAGCAGTGCCCAGTGAGGAGAGGAATTTCATTTTTTTAATGTTTGGAGCAATATATGGGGAGCATTATACACTGGAGCATTATATATGGGGGCCCATCATACACTTGAGCATCATAGATAGGGCCCATTATACACTGGAGCATTATATATGGTGCCCATCATACATTGGAGCATTTTAAATGGGGTCCATCATACACTGGAGCATCATATAAGGGGCCCATTATACACTGGAGCTTTATATATGGGACCCATCATACAGTGGAGCATTTTAAATGGGGCCCCTCATACACTGGAGCATCATATAAGGGGCTCATTATACACTGGAGCATCATATATGGGGCCCATTATACACTGGAACATCATATATGGGGCCCATTATATACTGGAGCATCACATGGAGCCCATTATATATGGAGCATTATATATGGGGACCATTATATTTGGAGCAATATATGGGGTTCATTATTTATGGGGCATCATATAGGGCCCTTTATATAAGGAGCATCATATGGAGCACATATGGGGCCTATTCTGTATGGAGAATTATATGGAGCCCATTCTGTATGGCGCACTATGTGGTGGCCACAATACTGTATGGAGGACTATACTGTCCGGTTTTTGAGCTATTGAAGAATTTACAATAGATATCACTTATGTAATGTAAGAAGTGAAGTATTTGGCATTGTATTAAACCGATATTTCTCTGCCGTATCGGAGCATCATGAATTGTGGTATGTGTTACAGGGGCCCATTGAGATTCTTTCGCCCGGGACCCACGAAAACCTGGAGCAAGCCCTGCCCCCCCACAACTTTAGCCAAATAACCCTGTTTTCAATGCGTTACTATTATTATAACGTTAATTAAGGTTGACAAGCTTAAGCAATAAGAATTGATGTCATTGGCATTGAATTGGGCACTGTGGGTGTGTTTAACTGTCCTTCACTCCCTGCCAACTTTTATTCCCCATTGACTTACATTGGGGTCGGGTTTTCGACCCCGACTCGACTTTTTCCGATAGTCTGCCGACTTCGTTCGACTTGACTTTTGTGAAAGTCGGATGGTCCGAAACCCGACTCGACCCTCCCGGGGGCAAAGTCGCTCATCTCTATTTATGACCATGTGATATTTCAGTTTTCCTTTTTTACTAAATTTGCAAAAATTTCTACATTTCTGTTTTTTTTCAGTGAAGATGGGGTGCAGAGTGTACATTAATGAGAAAAAAAATGAACTTTTTTGAATTTTACAAATGGCTGCAATAAAACTAAGAGTGAAAAATTTAAAGGGGTATGAATACTTTCCATACCGACTGTATATATATATATATATATATATATATATATATACATATATATATGTATATACAGGACAGACCAAAAGTTTCGACACACCTTCTCATTCAAAGATTTTTCTGTATTTTCATGACTATGAAATTGTAGAATCATACTGAAGGCATCAAAACTATGAATTAACACATGTGAAATTATACATTACACTTTACAAAAAAGTATGAAACAACTGAAAATATGTCTTATATTCTAGATTCTTCAAAGTAGCCACCTTTTGCTTTGATTACTGATTTGCACGCAAAAAAAGTTGAACGGATGGACTCTACATGCCTGGTTCCCACCGTGATGCATGGAGGAGGTGGTGTGATGGTGTGGGGGTGATTTGCTGGTGACACTGTTGGGGTTTATTCAAAATTGAAGCGGTGAGCAGTCCAGCTCATCCCAAACCATCTCGATTGGGTTCAGGTATGGTGACTGTGGAGGCCAGGTCATCTGGCGTAGCACCCCATCACTATCCTTCTTGGTAAAATAGCCCTTTCACAGCCTGCAGGTGTGTTTGGGGTCATTGTTCTGTTGAAAAATAAATGATGGTCCAACTGAACGCAAACCGGATGGAATAGCATGCTGCTGCAAGATGCTGTGGTAGCCATGCTGGTTCAGTATGCCTTGAATTTTGAATAAATACCCAACAGTGTCACCAGCAAAGCACCCCCACACCATCACACCACTTCCTCCATGCTTCACGGTGGGAACCAGGCATGTAGAGTCCATCCGTTCACCTTTTCTGCGTGCAAAGCAGTAATCAAAGCAAAAGGTGGCAACTTTGAAAAACCTAGAATATAAGACATATATTTTCAGTTGTTTCACACTTTTTGTAAAGTGTAATGTATAATTCCACATGTGTTAATTCATAGTTTTGATGCCTTCAGTGTGATTCTCCAATTTTCATAGTCGTGAAAATACAGAAAAATCGTTGAATGAGAAGGTGTGTCCAAACTTTTGGTTTGGACACACCTTTTCATTTAAAGATTTTTCTGTATTTTCATGACTATGAAAATTGTACATTCACACTGAAGGCATCAAAACTATGAATTAACACATGTGGAATTATATACTTAACAACAAAGTGTGAAACAACTGAAAATATGTCTTATATTCTAGGTTCTTCAAAGTAGCAACCTTTTGCTTTGATGACTGGTTTGCACACGCTTGTCATTCTCTTGATAAGCTTCAAGAGGTAGTCACTGGAAATGGTCTTCCAACAAGCTTTAAGGAGTTCCCAGAGATGCTTAGCACTTGTTGGCCCTTTTGCCTTCACTCTGCGGTCCAGCTCACCCCAAACCATCTCGATTGGGTTCAAGTCTGGTGACTCTCCTTCTTGGTCAAATAGCCCTTACACAGCCTGGAGGTGTGTTTGGGGTCATTGTCCTGTTGAAAAATAAATGATTGTCCAACTAAACGCAAACCGGATGGAATAGCATGCCGCTGCAAGATGCTGTGGTAGCCATGCTGGTTCAGTATGCCTTCAATTTTGAATAAATCCCCAACAGTGTCACCAGCAAAGCACCCCCACACCATCACACCTTCTCCTCCATGCTTCACGGTGGGAACCAGGAATGTAGAGTCCATCCGTTCACCTTTTCTGCATCGCACAAAGACACGGTGGTTGGAACCAAAGATCTCAAATTTGGACTCATCAGTCTAATGTCCATTCCTTGTGTTCTTTAGCCCTTCTCTTCTGCTTGTTGCCTGTCTCTTCTGCTTGTTGCCTGTCCTTAGCAGTGGTTTCCTAGCAGCTATTTTACCATGAAGGCCTGCTGCACAAAGTCTCCTCTTAACAGTTGTTGTAGAGATGTGTCTGCTGCTAGAACTCTGTGTGGCATTGACCTGATCTCTAATCTGAGTTGATGCAAACCTGCGATTTCTGAGGATGGTGACTCGGATAAACTTATCCTCAGAAGCAGAGGTGACTCTTGGTATTCCTTTCCTGGGGCGGTCCTCATGTGAGCCAGTTTCTTTGTAGCGCTTGATGGTTTTTGCAACTGCACTTGGGGACACTTTCAAAGTTTTCTCAATTTTTCGTACTGACCGACCTTCATGTCTTAAAGTAATGATGGCCACTCGTTTTTCTTTACTTAGCTGCTTTTTTCTTGCCATAATACAAATTCTAACAGTCTATTCAGTAGGACTATCAACTGTGTATCCACCAGTCTTCTGTACAACACAACTGATGGTCCCAACTCCATTTATAAGGCCAGAAATCCCACTTATTAAACCTGACAGGGCACACCCGTGAAGTGAAAACCATTTCCGGTGACTACCTCTTGAAGCTCATCAAGAGAATGCCAAGAATGTGCAAAGCAGTCATCAAAGCAAAAGGTGGATACTTTGAAGAACCTAGAATATAAGACATAATTTCAGTTGTTACAAACTTTTTTGTTAAGTATATAATTCCACATGTGTTAATTCATAGTTTTGATGCCTTCAGTGTGAATTTACAAATTTCATAGTCATGAAAATACAGAAAAACTTTAAATGAGAAGGTGTGTCCAAACTTTTGGTCTGTACCGTATATATATAGGAAAAACAGCTGCACTCTGTAAGGGCCAATATATACGAAAGCACTGGAGATATCAAATCTAAAATGTATTCTTATTCAGTAAAATGAACTTAAAAAAAATGAAGGTCTTTAGCATATAAATGGGCATATTCATGTGTGCCCATCAAACATGGCAAGGTGACATTTTTCTAATGGGTCCTATCCTATTGATCATGTTAATCTAAAATAGGCAAGCTTGTCTCTCCAAGGCTATAAGACTGCAATTTAAATGGGCAAATAGAAAAGATTAATAATCACCTGTAGTTTAATGGGAGGAGTGCAGAATAAGACAAGAGTCAGTCACAACCTCCAATAGTAAAATACTGTATATAATGAAAAACCTGACCAGCACCTCCCAGGTGTCAATGCTGCAAGCTGCAATGACTGCACAATATATAAAAAGGAAACAGCATCACTCTGTAAGGGCCAAGATATATGAAAACACTGGAAATATTAAATCTAAAGTGTATTCTTATTCAATAAAATGTACTTACAAACAATGAAAGTTGTAAGGGCATATATTGGCCAATTCACGTGTGCCCATCAACCACAACAAGGTGACACTTCTCTGATGGGTCCTATCCTACTGAATATGCCACTTTTGTGCTATGAGCCTACAGTTAAATGGACAAACGTGTCTCTCCTGGGTTATAAGGCTATAATTTAAATGGGCAAGTAGAACAGACTAAAAATCACCTTTAGGCTAATGACAGGAGTGCAGAATCAGACTACTAGAGGCTGGAGGCAGCACATGCGCAGATCAACATTTCGGATCAGTTCGGAGTTGTAATCGCAATCTGCGAATGTTCCACTTCCAGTGTCATTTTATTGAAGTCCTGCACACAGGATGCCGGCTCCCAGTGTGCATGTGCCTCCCACACTTTAGAAAGTAGGCAGGTCATTGAAGTGACATGCACAAGAAGCAGAGAAGGCTGGTGGAGTGGCGGAGAACGAGAAGAAGACCCTGCCCCCAAGTCATGCCTCGAAACACGCAAGATGTCATTTTCTAAAAACTTAATAAGGTGAGTATTCAGCAGCCACTGAGTGGATCACTTCACATTAGGTATCATATTAATCAGCATTACAGAAGCATTATAGCCATGCCTTTAGTTTATAGGGCTTAATTCTGCTTACAGGTCTTCTTTAACAATTAATATGGCTTTAAACAAAGGCAATAGCTTACCCAGTTGTTGGCAAGTGTTTGTATGCTCAATATAAGAGCCTTAGAGCACCACTCCAGTGCTTTTTTGATTCCAGTGCTGGAGTGGTGTTGCTATTTTAAGCTCCCTGCCCTTGTCTCATACTCACCAGCCGCTGTTTCCATCTTTTATCAGCATTGCTCCGGTAGGTCTCCAGCAGTTTGTATATAAATAATAAAAACTGAACGTCATTTCCAAACAGAGACCAGGTGTGAAAAGGTACATACTAAGAGGAGCCACCTCCATATATAACTAACAAATACATTTGCACTCTGTATTGCTATGGCATGCAAACATGAAATATATGAAATTGGAATTGCATTACTGCTCTAGAAAATAGAAAAAAACAAAGGTACTTAGCACATAAATTGGCCATTTCCAGAGCAGTAATGCTATTCCAATTTCATATATTTTATGTTTTCATGCTATAGCACTACAGAGTGCAATTTTGTTAGTTATATATGAATCATAGAATCATAGAATGGTAGAGTTGGAAGGGACCTCCTGGGTCATCTGGTCCAACCCCCTGCTCAAAACTGGATTCACTAAATTATCCCAGACAGATGTCTGTCCAGCCTCTGTTTGAAGACTTCCATTGAAGGAGAACTCACCACCTCTCGTGGCAGCCTGTTCCACTCATTGATCACTCTAACTGTCAAAAAGTTTTTTCTAATATCTAATCTGTGTCTCCTCCCATTCAGTTTCATCCCATTGCTTCTAGTCTTTCCTTGTACAAATGAGAATAAAGATGATCATTCTACAATGTGACAGCCCTTGAGATATTTGTAGACAGCTATTAAGTCTCCTCTCAGTCTTCTTTTTTGCAAGCTAAACATTCCCAAATCCTGCAACCGTTCCTCATAGGACATGGTTTGCAGACTGGACAACATTCTGGTCGCTCTTCTCTGAACTTGGTCCAGTTTGTTGATGTCTTTTTTAAAATGTGGTGCCCAAAGCTGGCTACTCTTAGCATGCACCTATTCACATCCCTCTGCTTGGAAGTGACCGAGCACTCCACCCATCAGCTTGTGGTGCTTTTAATCACAGCAGGATCCTACATGCCCATATCAATATAAGCTATCAGCCCAGGAGAGGAATTACATTATGTTAGGTTTCCAGCAAAGAGAATCGCCTTGTTATTGGCTGCTGGGCACAAATGAATTGGCCAATTTATGCGCTGAGTATCTTTGTTTTTTCCCTATTTTGTAGAGCAGTAATGCAATTCCAATTTCATATACCTCATGTTTGCATGCTATAGCGTTACAGAGTCCAGATGTTTGTGACTTGCTCAATAGCTCCAGTGATTGCTGGAGTGAGCTGGAGGTCACAACTCAATATAAGTCTATGTGAACAAGAACAAGTCTCTCCTAGACTTATGTTGACAGCTTGTGATTCGTTACCTCTGACTTTCGGTCAGTTAGCAGATGCAATTACAAGATGGTGGTGAGGGACCAGAGTGGTGCAGGGAAGAGCTGAAGACTAGGTAGAGTTTAAGACTAGGGTCAGGGAACTTAGATTAGTAACACCACTCTAGTGCTTTACTCAAACTTGCCAAAAGCTCTGCTTTATTGAGCCGAAAGCTTGCCACTGTTCACACAGACCACTGAAACTGCTGTTTACACTAATTTATGTTTAGAGTGCTGCATATTATTTGTGATTTTACATAAAGAGATTGTTGGATTAGAATCACATTGCCGGCCTGCGATCGTTTAATACTGTGCATCTTGCAATGTAAATGGACCTTGATAAGTGTGAAGGAAGTCTAATGAAAATTGCATATTTCAGCTTGCAGGGTCATGCTGTAAAACAATCATGTAAACTGCTGGACGTCTACCTTTCTGCACACAGCCCCTTCTCACATTCATCCTAAAGCTCAGCTGTGTTGTTGCTATCCCTAAGTACATCACTTCAAATTATCGGTAAATTAACAGAGTAACACATCCCACCTCACAGCAGATTTGATTCAAATAGTCTTTAAATGCCATATCTGTTCCTATTAACCTAAAGATCGCTGTAGCAGACATTTTAGTGAGACTGGCCAGATATATAGTGCAATAATTGTGACAGCACTTTTCATGATGATTTATGAGTCAATGTTTAACTTGATTACTCCACTGCTGACTCTGAGTACTATTTCAATTAGTGTGCAGAAGGTCACATCACAAATATTCCTCTATAATCTATTTCTATTAACATTAATGCACATACTATCCAAATCTTTTCACCCTTGTTGATTCAAATCATCCGTGTCCCTAACAGTCGGATTGTTTACTGTATTAAAGCTACGGTCACATCCGATATGGTAATTTCCGGTCCATTGTGGATCATTAATACCTGCTCCATGACATCAAGAATAAAACATTTCACCGCTAGTGTTTTGGTATTAATAATTATTACAGGCAAAGATTTCTGAAAATTATGAGATTACACTTTAAAATACATTGCATGCCCAGATCATTATTTCATAGCCAATTACAAGAGCAATGTGAAAAGAAAAATTGCAAGGAAGGTAAAAAAAAACTATTGTTTTGTTTACCTAATAAGAGTATGAATTATTAATTTTAGGAACATGTAGACTGGTGTAAAACACAAATACACTATATATTACATTCAGTGAAAGGGCTTTGGATGGATTTTTTTTATATGATTACATTTATTTTGATTAAAAGTACAAAAAAAAAAAAACCTGTTTCCCTATGGGTGGTGACAGATGGACACTTTGTATGCTGGCACTTTTCCAGCTGGACGGGAACTAGTACAGAGAGTACTCATTAAATACTATAGTACTGTTTACAATGTTTACAGTATATTATAAAAGTAATAACCACAAGTATATAAAAAATATAGAAAGAAAATAGTTAATATTTTAGTACTGTTATAATAAATTGTCATATCAATAAAATTAATAAATAAAGTTACCTTCGTTTTGAAATTGTAGTGTATTAGAATGACATATTGTGAGGTACTGATAAAAGAAAGCTTCTGTCTTGAGTCTTCCTATCTTTATGTGTCAGTAAGACTTTGTGGAGTGTGCGTTAAAATACATTGAAGGGTGTCTGGCCATTATCCAAATTTTATGCGTTGTTAATACACTAGGTGGGTATTTCTCTCAATGCCAAACTATCATTAGAACGACCCTGTGACATTATTATCTGCAGAACTCTACGAAACATCAGATGCAGTGCATAGTGCCGCAAATACAAAGAGAGGATTCCTATTAATCATAAAAAGGCAAAGCAAGCAACATATGGAGCACATAGAAATGTTCACATACACCATCCAGGTAAAAGATCGGTATATGCAGAAATTACATAATCCTCATATGCTGTAGGCATTTGTAATTCTGAAGTGTAGGAAACAATCATGGTCTGGTATTTGCACAAATAGTCACAAAATAGAAGTCAATTTGGAATGATACAGAAAAGCAGCAGAGATTAACGTGCTTAAACAGAATTAGGGCTCATGCAGACATCCATGCAAATTGGTCCCAGTATGGACCTCTAATGCACGGACTGGATGCAGTCACAGGTCTCCCAAGCCAAAGCATGACAGCCTCATAGTAATACAGTTATGATGACTAAAAGTGTTGGCACCCTTGAAATTGTTCCAGAAAATGAAGAATTTCTTCCAGAAAATTATTGCAATTACACATGACGTTTTACATCAATTAAGGAATTTACTCCAAAGACCCTGTGAGAACATCACAAAACATTACCAGACCCCAATCAGAGGGCAATAAAACTTTCACACTCCTTATCTATGAACTGTTCCAATATTTATGTTCATCCCTCTCCCATAATGACTATTCTGCTTCACGTCACTTGTCTTACCTATTGCATTATTTCTGTGCTGTGTTGTGTATAAATATGTGATTCTTCAGATTTTGTATTAGTCTAGGCTGATGAAGAGACCTGAGTAGTCTCGAAAGCTTGCAATTTGTTACCATCTTTTCAGTTAGCCATTAAAAGGTATCAACCACTGAGGACTCTCAACTCTAAATATTTTTCTATCTACTGGCTAACACGGTACAAAGATATACATCTTTACTGTTTGCAATTACACATGTTTTGTTATGCACGTTTATTTCATTTGTGTGTATTGAAACAACACAATAAAAAAGAACAAAAAAAGCAAATTGGGCAAATTGGGCATAATTTTAAACAAAACCTCAAAATCGGGATAGACACAATTGTTGGCACCCTCAACATAATATTTGGTTGCACAACCTTTGAAATAAAAAACTGCAATCAATCGCTTCCTATAACCTCCATCAAGCTTCTTACACTCCTCAACTGGAATTTGTACCACTCTTCTTTTGCAAACTGCTCAATGTCTCTCATAATTGAAGGGTATTTTTTTAAGATCTCTCCACAGGTGTTCAATGGGATTTAGATCTGGATTCATTGCTCCAGTGCTTTGCTTCCACCATTTCTGGATACTTCTTGAAGTATGTTTGGAGTCATTGTCTTGCTGAAAGACCCATGATCTAGGACACAAACTCAGGTTTCTGACAGTGGGCACAATATTGCCACCCAAAATCCTTTGGTAATCTTCAGATTTCATGATGCCTTGCATGTAATCAAGGCAACCAGTGCCAGAGGCAGCAGAAACCCCCCAAAATATATTTGTACCTTCACCCTATTTGACTGTAGGTACTGTGTTCTTTTATTTGTAGGCCTCATTCCATTTTTGGCAAACAGAAGAATCAAGTGTTTTACCAAAAAGCTCTATCTTGGTCTCATCTATACAAAAGATGCTTTCCCAGAAGGATTTTGGCTTACTCACGTACATTTTGGCAAATTATAGTCTTGCTATTTTATGTGTCTGTTTCAACAGTAGGGTCCTCCTGTGTCTCTTGCCATAGCATTTAACTCAAATGTCTATGGATAGTAAGCGCTGACACTGATGCACCATGAGCCTTCAGGACAGTTTGAATTTTTTTGGAACTTGATTGGGGCTGCTTATCCACAGCCGGACTATCTTACATTGTAACATTTCATCAATTGTTCTTTGCTGTCCATGTCCAGTGAGATTAGTTACTGTGCCATGGGTTGTAAACTTTTGATTATGTTGTGCACCATAGACAAAAGAACATCAATATCTCTGGAGATGAACTTGTAACCCTGAGGTTCTTGATATTTTTCAACAATTTTAGTTTTCAAGTCCTCAGACAGTCCTCTTCTCCTCTTTCTGTTCTCCATGCTTAGTGCGTCCCACACAGACACACAATGCAAAGATTGAGTCAACGTCTCCCCTTTTAATCTGGTTTCAGGAGTGATTTCCATATTGCCCACACCTGTTACTTGCCACAAGTGAGTTGGAACGCGCATCATATGCTTGAAACAAAGTTGTTTACTCAAAATTTTGGAAAGTTGCCAACAATATTGTGCACCTCATTTTTGGGGTTTTGTGTGAAATGAAGTCCAATTTGCCTTTTTTTTCCTCTGTGTTTTTGTGTTGTACTAATGCACACAAAGTAAATAAATGTATATAAAAAACATTTGTAATTGCAATAATCTGGGAGAAATGCTTCATTTTTTTGGAACAATTTCAAGGATGCCAACACTTTCGGCCATGACTGTATATAAAGCTGTCACGCTCGGGTCAGGAGAGCCATGACTAGTCCGTGCATTGCGATCGGTAATCAGATTTGCATAGATGTCTTCATGAACCCTAACTGTATCTTGTGCAGTGTAGTAACTTACTGATATTAAATGGGTTAAATCAGTGCAGACACAGACAGTTAATAGCTGTCAGAAGAGCCAACAGCAGACAGAGTGGTATAATGCCTTGTGGTTACCATTTCATTCATTCAAGTGATCAGTTTCTAACTTGATAAGGGTATTTAACAGAGAAAATGTGAAAAGCATATAATAATGTTTGGGATGTGTTTCCTTTTATTACTGGATCTAATGGCTTTAGTTTAGTTGGACCATCATTTATTTTTCAACAGGACAATGACCCCAAACACACCTCCAGGCTGTGTAAGGGCTATTTGACCAAGAAGGAGAGTGATGGGGTGTTACGCCAGATGACCTGGCCTCTACAGTCACCAAACCTGAACCCAATCGAGATGGTTTGGGGTGAGCTGGACCGCAGAGTGAAGGCAAAAGGGCAAACAAGTGCTAAGCATCTCTGGGAACTCCTTCTAGACTGTTGGAAGACCATTTCCGGTGACTGCCTCTTGAAGCTCATCAAGAGAATGCCAAGAGCGTGCAAAGCAGTAATCAAAGGAAAAGGTATCTACTTTGAAGAACCTAGAATATAAGACATATTTTCAGTTGTTTCACACTTTTTTGTTAAGTATATGATTCCACATGTGTTATTCATAGTTTTGATGCCTTCAGTGTGAATGTACAATTTTCATAGTCATGAAAATACAGAAAAATCTTTGAATGAGAAGGTGTGTCCAAACTTTTGGTCTGTACTGTATACTACTCTGGGATGGACCAATGGGTTGGTGAAGTAGACACATAACGTTAGTTTGATGTCCATTCTAGTACTGATGCTTTGGCAATTAAGAGATATATGATACAGGCAATAAAATGATAGAATAGTGCCTTGTCTATAAAGCAGATATAGAGCAAGTTTCATTTGCAGATAACATGTTAAGTCGCTTATCCTACCACTCTACTTTACCTTTCACTTTTTGTTGACAAAGGCAATGAAAATGTTATCTTCTTAATCACACTTCAGTAGTTACTTTGGTAATGTAACAATGTTGACAATTTACTTTCAAATGATTCAATTCTCTGGAACTGACCTTTGACAGTGCTGATTCCAAATGTCCTCCATTTCTTAGTGGGCAGACACTTTTGCAGCAAATCATGCAAATGCAGTGACCTATGTATTCCAGATCAATGCAGAAAATTGCAGAACTCTAGCTTTCTTTTTGCAGCATGTAACTTATATTGGTTTTAATTTAATATTAACCCCATAGATAGTATTGCCTGTTTAGCTAAACACAAAAAAAAAGATAAAAAAAAAAGAGGATAGGGAGAAGGGGGAAAGTTTAGATCCCAAAATACCCAAAATTTCATTGTGAAAAACATTTTTTTTTACATAAGGGGAAATAAATTTTTGCATTTGTAATTTGACTGTTTGCTAGTTTTTGCACAGAATTCTTGCATAGAGGGATGAAAAGCAGGTCCAAAAAACGATCAATGGGGGTTGTTTATTAAATTGGGTAAAAGTTTTTTAATAGCAGTGGCCCAATTCTGCTGAACTTAAAGGGGGTGTGAAACCTTTTTTTGCATTATACATATAAAATTATATATACATACCTTATCTATCATTTTAACATCTATATATAGATGTATAATAGATAGATATATACATCACACAGAAAATTTAAAAAATTTTATGAAAAAGTTTTAGACAGGGGGAAAAAAAAATACTGAAGTTCGAAAGATTTAAAAAACCAAAAAACAAATATAAACTCAAAACTTGATTTTCTCCCTTTTTTCACCCCCAAACAAAAATTTTGACTTTCTAGCACAAAAGGGGCCCTTTTTAAAATTCCCAAAATTTTTTTCACTTTGTCTAAATTTGGGTTTTTAATGAAAATCCCCCCAAAAAAAAACCCAAAAAAACCTAAAAAAAAAAAAAAATAAAAAAAAACCCAATTTCCCCCGGGAAAAAAAATTTTTGAAGGGGCCCTTTTGGCGGCCAAAAATTTTAAAGGAAAAACTTAAATTTTTTTTAATTAGGGGGTACCTGATTGAAAAAAAAAATTTTTTCCCTGGGGCCCTCCCACCCCCCCAAAAGGGCAAAAAAAACACCCCCCCTTTGGGGAAAAAAAATTCCCCCCCTTGGAAATTTGGGGTAAAAGATCCCCACCCCCAAAGGGGAAAAAAAAAAAATTGGGCCCCAAAAAAATTACATGTTTAAAAACCTTTTTTCCCCCCTTAAAAAAATTTTTCCCCTTTTTTTGCCCCATTTTTTATCCGTGAAACGGGTTTTTTTTGGGGGGGTTCGGGTTTTGGTACAAAAAAAAAACCCATGGGGTTGGGTTTAAAAATTTTTCCCCCGAAAAAGGAAATTGGGGAAAAGGCCAAACAAGGGGCCTAGGTTTTTCACAGGTTTTTAAAAAAAACCCCCCCAAATAATAAAATAATGGTTTTTATTAAAACCCCATCCCCCCAAAATTAAAAAACCCCAAAACCATTAGGGGCCGGGGGTTTTAAAAAGGGGAAATACCAAACCACAAAAAAAAATGTAAAAAAGTTGGGGCCCCCCCCCCCTTTAAAAATTTAAAAACCGGGATTTTTCCCAAAATTAAAAAAAAAAACCCCCCTCTCAATTTAAATCACCTTTTAAAATAAGGATTAAAATCCTTTTGGTTCCCTGGTGTTCAAAAAAGCAAGAAAGGGGCAAAAACAAAAAAACCCAAAAAAAGGGGGCGGGTCTGGGAGAAAAAAACCCCCGGAACCCAGAAACCCCAACAAGAAGGGTGCGGACTTAAAAAAAGAAAAAAAAAATAAAAATTTACCTATAAAATTTTGGGGGAAAAAAGGGACTGGCAACAAAAAAATTTTTGGCAAAAAATTAAAAAGGGGAAAAAGGGGAAAAATGGCCCCCAAAAATTCCCTCAAAATTTTTTCCCCTACATTAAAAATTTCCCCCCCCAAAGGGGGCCTTTTTTGTTTTAAACCCCTTGAGCATTTCCGGTTTTATTCCCCCCCCAAAAAAAACCCTTTTTTTTTTAAACTTAAATACAAAAAAATTTTTTTTGGGTTTTTTAACAGCCAAAAATTTGCCTAAAACCCCAAAAATTAAAATTTTTTTTAAAGACAAGATGGAGTCACAAGCACAAATGGGAACATTTAGTTTTGATTTTTAAAAAATTTTCCCCCTTCTTTTTCCCCCCCCTAAAAAAATTTTTTTTTAAACTTATGTCCGCATCAGAGGTGTTCCCCCCCAAAGGGGCTAAAAGGGGTCGAGGGGTACGGGTTTTTAAAAAAAACCCTGATGCCTTTTTCCCCAGACAGGGCTGTTGCGGCGCCCCCCCCCCCATGTAAACAAAATTTTTAAAACAAATAAAAATTTTTGATGGGGGTTTTTGTGGGATCTTTTAAGACCCCCTGCGTTTGGCAAAAAACTTTTTCTCAGATAATTTTTTAAAAAAATTAAAAAGTAGAGAAGACCCGGGGTAAAAACCCCCTTTTTGGTATCTTTAGCTTCCAAAAAAAGTTTCCCCTAATACATCCCAAAAAACACCAAAAAAAAAATTTTTTTTTGGTATTACATACATAACAAAAAAAAGGCAGCGATGTGTAACAAATTTGAAATTTTTAAAATACCCAAACCCCCCCAAATTTCCTTTAAAAACCAAATTTGGGGGGGAAATTTTAAAAAGGGAAAATTTTTCCCCCGAGACGGGAATTTTTCAAAAAAAACTCTCAGTAATTTTTCTTTAAAATTTTTTATTTTTAAAGGGGGCTTTTGGGGAAAAATTTTTGGGTATCCCTGTGGTTACCAAAAATTTAAAAGGGGAAAAAGGGGAAAAAACCCAAAAATTTTAAAACCCCCTTTAAAATTTTTATTCGTTTTTTTTAACCCCCCTTGCGTGTGATCCCCCGGGGGAAAACCAAACCGGTTTTTCCTTCCGTTTCATGACATGGGGGTATGGGGAGGACTTTAAAGGGACCGTCTTACAAGGGTTTTAAATCTGTGTTTTCTGACATGCCTTTTCATGACCAAAAATCACCAGATTTTAAAAAACCCAAAACAATTCGGTTTTGCTAAAATTGGGGAAAAAAAAAAAAAAAATTTTGGCTAGGTGTTAGCAAGATTTTTACTAATCTGAAAAAAAAATTAAAAAAGTTTTAGGCCCGGGTAAATAGGCCCTTTTAGGATATCAGATGTTTTCCTAAAATTTGGGGGGAAAACTTCGTTCGAGGCCAAGGGGGAGATAAAAAGACCCAGGAGAGGGGGGGTTTTTGGGTTTAGGCCAAAAACTCGCCCCTTTTAAACATTTTCCCCGGGGCCGTTTAAAATTGACGCGAGCGGGGGTGCCCCTACATTGGGTTTTAAAGGTGTTTTCCCCCGGGTATTTTTGCAAATCTTTTTTTTTACAGTAAATACATTCTGTCATTCCCCAAAATTTTTATGTCAATTGCCCAAAATAATTATATTTTTAAGGGGAAATTTCCCCTTTATCATTCAATCCTTTGAAAACCCCCAAAAAAGTGTAATTAACGGGGTTTTAAAATTTTTTTTTTCTCTATTGAAAAATTGCACTTTTTGGGCGCTTTCACCTTGTCATTATTTGTTTTTTCCTAAAAATTTGGGTGTTATTACTTGCCCCTCCCTTTTGTTAACGGAATAGTTGTTTTTGGGTTTAACCTTTGATATATCCTGCCCAAGGGTTTTAAAAGGGGGATTTCGGGGATAAAATGTCTTAGGAAATGATTTTTAAAAGGGGAAAAGTGTTATATAAGTTCTAGTTTTAAAAAAGGAAAAATTTAAAAGTGTAGAATAAAAAAGGGGGTTCCCCCAAAAATTTTCCAAAAATTTTTTCCCCCCCTTTTTTTGAAAAAAAGATTGACTCCCCTGCCACCCAGGTTTGTAAAAGGGGCCTAGTGCCAGTGTGGGACTTCCAAACCTTTTTGGGGGCCCGGGGGTTTTTTCCCCCATGGGTGGGAAAAATCAATTTTTTTTCCCCCAATTTTTTTTGGGGTTTTGTTTTTTTGAAAAAAAAAAATTTTAAAATTGGGGTTTTTTGAAAAAAATTAAAATTTTTTAGTAAAGTTTTTTGGGGTTAATCTTTTGGTTTTTCTTTATGTTTCTATTTTATGTTTTTTTTTCTAAATTAATTTTCGGTAGTTGCCCTCTTTTTTTTCTTTAAAAACCCCCTCTGTTGACAAAAATCAATATTTCACAAGTCCATTTTTCCCCCCAAAAAATCAAATTAATATGAATTACAGTAAAAAAAATGTCACTTCGCCCCCCCCCCCGGAGCCGTTTTGTCCTTTGTAGGGAAATTTTTAAAAAGTTCATCAGAAGCGGGATCATCCTTCTTTGGGTCCAAACTTTGCAATGGTGGCATGGACCCAAATTTTTTTTTCCCCTTCAAGCTTTCTAAAGGGGGTTTGTATGGGGGAGGACTTGAAAGGGCCCAAAAAAAACCTTTGGGCCCCCCGGGGGTTTTCCCTTTTTTGTGTCTTTTTACCCCCCCCCAAAGTTTCCAGGCGGGGGGAAAAAGGGGCCCCTTGTTGATTTTTGGGGGGTCGGGAAAATAGAGTAAAAACCACTTGTTTAAAAAAGAAGAACCTTTTTTTTGCAGGCCCGGGAAAAAAGGGGGGTTAAAAAGAGTGTCCCCTGCAGTTGTAGTAATTTTTGGGAAAAAAAAAGTCCTAACCTAGGGGGCCCCCCAAAAAAAAAACCTCAAAATGGGAAGCTTATTTTCCCCCTTTTGGGTTTTTTTCCCCCAAAAGAAAAGAGAAAAAAAGGGGCCCCCCTTCGGGTCCGGGTTTTTCCCTTTCCCCTCACTCCCCTTTCTGAATTTTTTTTTTAAAAGGCCCCCCAATTTTGGGCCAAAAAAACCTTTTCCCCCCCCATTTTTTTTGGGGGGTTTTGTATGGGGGTTAAAGGGGGTTGGTCCCCCCAAATTTTTTTGGGGGGTTTCTGGGGGTTTTTAAACCTTTTTGGGGAAAGGGGGGGGGGTTTTTTTTTTTCCCTTTTTTTGGGGCCCCCGGGGTTTTTCAGGTAGTCCAACCTGCAGAAGCTTCTGACATCAACTTCTTTGCGGGTTTTTCCTTGCAGTAGTTTTGGGGATCGGGAAAAGGTTTCGGGCCCCCCCTAAAAAGGGGGGCCCAAACACACAGAGCACAAATTCTTAAAATTCCCTTTTTTTTGGGGGTTGTTTGAAATCTTTCGCAGTGTTAAAAAGGGAGGGGGGCTTTGGGGTGTTTTTGGTACTTTCATTTTAAATTCCCCGGTTTTTTTTTGGGCCCTTTTAGACATGCCTTTTAAAAATTTTTAAAAGGGGGGCAACTTTTTTTAAAAACCCCCGGGGGGATCCATTTTTCCCCTACTAAAGCACACATGGGGTTTTTTTTGGCCCAAAACCTTTTGGGGCCTTTACCGGCCTGCTAAAAACCCCCTTTTTGGGGTAAAAGGGGGCCCGGTAGGCAGACTTTTGCCCCCCCTCCACAAACCTTCATCTCCTGGGCCCCCCCTTTTTGGGGCCATCCCTTTTCTCTTCCCCGGGTTTTTCTCCCCAGTCAGACCTGAAAAAAAAATTAAGATCTAATTTTTAAACCCCCCAGTTTTCCCCAGTTTTTGGGGTCCCCCCGGGGCCCCGGGCGGGGCCCCGGGTTTTTGGGGGCTTCCTTTGGGGTGCCGCCCCCCTTCTCGTTCCTCTTGCTTCGTTGGGGAGAGTTTTTGTTTTGCTCTTACCAAAAAAATGGGGAATTTCCCTTTTGGGAGCAAGAATGCCTCCCGCGTTGTTTGATAATTTTCCCCCTTTTTTTCGGGGGGAAACCCGCTGTTTTTGGGGAAATTTTTCTCCCCCCCCTTTTTGGGCCCCTAGTAAAAGGGGCCAAAACCCGGGGAAAACTACCCCTTTAATCTGTGTAAAAAGTTACAGGGGGTTTTCCTGTCACCCCTTTAAGGTTTTTAATGAGTGGTCAACCCCGCCTCTTGTCCCCCCCTGTAGGAGGGATGGTTATGCTTTTATTTCCCTTTTCCCTTTTTGGGGTTTTTTCCACGGAAAACCCGGGGGATAGAAGGCCATCTTCACCGAGCTTCTTAAAACCCTCTAAAAAAAAGCTAAACCCCAGGTTTTTGTTTAGAGGACTTGGGGAAAAAGCGAAAACCCCGATTTTCTTGAGAAAAAGGGGTATACAGCATGTCATGGTATGAAACAAACAATTCATCGCTGAAAAATTTTGGGAAAAAAAAGGGGGTTTTTTTCCCTTCCCCCAAACCCCCCCTTCCCCCCCCTTTTTAATCGGGTAAAAATTTTTTGGGAAAAAAAGGGTAGCGGGGGTTCAAAGTCATAAAAATTTTTAAATTTTACTTTTGGGAAAAGGGATCAGGGGGGGAAACCCCAATTTTTTAAAATGTTGGCTACAGAAAATTTTGTTTGGGGTTTTTGGGCCCGGTAAAAGGAAAAAAGGGGGCGGTCATGTGGATTTTAACAGTGATTTGTTTTGCCCCGTACAATCTTAAAGGGGCCCTTTTCCCCGAAAAATTTTTAAACAGCGGCCCCTTTTGGGGGACACATTTGGAGCACCTCGTGAAAAAGGTTTTAAAAAAGGCGGGGGTTTTGGTAACCCAAAAGGGGGTGTTGTTTTGGCCAAAAATTTTTTGGGCTAGGACCCCGGGAAATGTCCCATCATTTCTGTACAGAAAACCCAAAAAAAACATTTTGGGAAAATCTGGGGGGGGGGGGCCAAGGGGGGGGCCCCAATTTTTTTAAAAAGGGGTTTAGTGAGAAAAAACCTGTCTGGGGGTTCCCCTGATGGGGGGGGGGAAAAGGGGTTTTTGTGGCAGAAAAACATAGAGAGGCGGGGGGAAAGGGGGGATGAGATCGCCCCCAAGGCCCCCTAAGTAAAATCCCCCCCCCAAAAAGGTTTTTAGGTTTGGGGAACCCCCCTGCGGTTTTTTCCCCCTGTTCTTTTTCCCTTTTTTCCCTATCCTTTTGTCAAGGGGTTTTTGCCCCTTTTTTGAAAAAAAATTTTTCCCCAAAAAAAATTAAAATTTTTTTATTTGAAAAATTGTAGTTTTTCTCTGGACCCTTGGCACCCTTTGGAAAAGGGGGTTTTGTTGAAGCGGGGGAAAATTGTGGGCTTCGCAGAAAAACTCTTTTTTGGGGGCACAAAGGGGGAATCAAAAAACTTACTGGAAAAAAAAACCCCCTCCTTTTTAAATAAACCCTGTGGGGGAAAAACTTTTTTGGAATTTTCGCGTGTACAAGGTTGGCGAATTGTCCCCCCGGGGTAAAAAAAACCATGGTATTGCCCCCCCCTGAACGTGGAAAGCAACAGGTATTGGGGACAGTCTGGATGTAAAGGCAAAAAAGAAATAAGCATTTGCTAGTTCAAACACGTGAAGTAAGCAGTGGGGGTTTGGAATTTGTGACATGATTGGGGGGGGGTTTTGGGGGTTAAAAGGGGTTTTTAGCAGTTCAGTTACAGCTTTTTTGGTTTTAGGCTTGTCCATTTATGGTTTTTGGTTTTTCCCCCCTTTTTGGGTTTTTTTTAAAAAGGAAAAAGAGGCGTGTTCCCAATAGACTTCTTTGGGGGGCTAGGGGCCCCCCGGCAATGAGAGCTTTTGTTTTTTCCCTTTTCCTCTTCTTTTTGGGTGCATTAAAAAGGGGGGCGGGGTTTTAAATTTTCGGGGGGTTTTTTTCAAAAGGGTTTTTTAAAGGGAAATTTATTACGGAGGTACGGCATGTGCCCAAATTTTTTTTTTTGGACTTTCCCAGAGCGCGTCTGGCCCCTGTGAGTGCTATTTTCCCCCCCCGAGGGGGGGGGGGTTGTCGGGGTTTTTGCGGGGGTGCGGGACTTTGCAAAAAGGGATGCCCCGGGGAAACCCGGGTGTCAGCTTCCCCAGCCCCGGGGGTGGGGACACAAAAGGGGCCCCCCCAGCCTTGGTTGACCCCGGGCCGGGGAAAAATTTACGGGGGATTTGTAAAATTATCAGTATCGGGGGGGTTTATACTTTTGTGGTCAACTAGTTTGGGGGCAAGGGTTTTTTGGCAATTTACATTTTTAAATTTTATCCCTAAAAGCTTTTTTAGGAAAAAGGTGTCATCTGAAAGTTAAAAGATCGACATGTTCCTGGCAGATAACTTTTTTGGGCCCCGCCCCCGTATCCACCGGGGGAAAAGGGAATTTTTTTTCCCCCCGGAAGATGAAAAGAAAATACCCCTTGGAGTTTGGGTTTTTAAAAAGGGGCGGAAAAGGGGAATGGCAGGGGGGTTCCCCTTTTTTCCTTTTTTGTTTAGTTTTGATCAAGTGTGGGGGCCTAGTTGGTTGTCATTTGGGGTTTTTTCCCCCAAAGACCTGCAGTCCGGCGAATGTGGCCCCTCCCCACTTTTTTTAGAAAACCCGTCTGTGGGGGGCCCCTTTTTTACTGAGTAACTCCACGCCTGTCGGGGGCCGTCATTGGAAACAAAGTGTATTGGTACGGGTTTTTTCTTTTTTTTTAAAAATTTTCCCCCCTTTTTCCCCCCCTTTTAATTTTCTATTGCCATGTTCTCCATCGGGTTTTGTTGCCTAAAACCCTTTTTTCTGAGCGGGGGGTTTAAACCCTTTTTCCCGAAGCCCATGGAAAAGTTTTTCCCCCCAAATTCCCCCCATGTCCCATAGCCTAAATTTTTAAGTTCGCTTCAAGCCCCCCCAAAAAGTGTTTTTTCGTACCCCGAGGCCCCTTTTAAAATACGTACAGGAGAGGGGGTTGGGGTTTTTCCCCTTTCTTTTTCTAAAACCCCCGAAAAAGACCTTTTTTAAAAAAGGGGATTCCTGACCCCCGGGTTTTCCAAACCCCAAAAAGTCTCCCATTTGACAGCTTGAATATAGTTTTTCCCCCTTTTGCTTATTTTTCCCCCAAAAAAATACCCCCTTTTGCCCCCCCAAATTTTTTCCCCCCTTTAAAATTTTGGGGCTCTAAATCTGAAAATTTTCCGGTATTATTTTTTAATCCTCCCCTCCATCTGAAAAAGGGGGCCCTTGGCAGGTCAAATGGGTTGGTGCGTTTTCACTAACGTCAAGGGGTTTTTGGGGGGGGCCCCCCCCTTTTTTACTGGAAATTGTTTTGGGTTTCGGGGGGGGGTTTTGGCTTTGGGGGTGTGGATGTTGAAAAATTTTTAGGGGCGCGGAAAAAGACCATTTGGCCCCCTAGCCCCCAAGGGGGGGTTTTGGGCTTTGTCTGGGGCCCCATTAAGCTATTTTCTGTTTGTATTGGGGGGGTTTTTTCCCCCGGGCCCCTTTTTCTTAGCCTGAATGTAAAAAAGGATAAAACCCCGGACCCATGGGTCTTGGTCTCCCGCAGGCAGCATTGTTCACCCCCAAAGGGGGGTTTTTCTGCCCAAAAAAAAAACACATCCCCCCCTTCTGGCCTTTTTGGAAAGGGAGAAAAAATGGGGGTAAATAGGGGAAAAGGCCCCCTT
Source organism: Oophaga sylvatica (assembly GCA_033576555.1). Lineage (NCBI taxonomy): Eukaryota > Metazoa > Chordata > Amphibia > Anura > Dendrobatidae > Oophaga > Oophaga sylvatica. The sequence continues at coordinate 179,521,324 of JARQOD010000002.1, forward strand.
TTTTCCCCTTTCCTTTTAACAAAAAAAATTCCCCCCTTTTTTCTGTGTTTTTTTTTACTCCAACAACTTTCCCTTTTTTTCTTTTTCTCTGTTTACTTTGCCCCCCCCCTTTTTTTTGGGGGAAACCCCCTTTTTAATTTTTAAAAGGGGATCCACCCCATTTTTCATTTGGGGGGAGCTTTTTCCCCCGGGGGGAAAAAGAATCTATGGGCTCCTGGGTTTTTTCCCTAAGGCTTTTCAATAACTTCCAAAAATTTTTCCCCCGAAAAACCCCTTTCCTTTCCGTCTCTCCACTATTCCGGGTCTGAAAAAAACCCTTTTTGGGGTGCTAAAAATTTTTTTGGCCCACCCCCCCATTTCGCCTGTTTTTTTTTTTCCTACTCGTTTTTTTCCCCTTTTTTTCCCTTTTTTTGGTTGTGTCTCCCCTTGCTCTGGCCCCTTTTTGTATTACGTGTCCATTTCCCCCCCCCCCAAATCCCCCCCCACCTTGTTTAAAAAATAAACTTTTTTAAAAAGGACGTGACTTTTATTTCCCCCCCCCCTACCCCCACCGGGGGATTTTTAAAAAAAAGGGGTGACCTCCGTGACCCCCCCTATTCGTGTCCAAATTTCCCCCTTTTTCCCCCGCCCCCCGGGGGAAATGGCACGTTCTAAAAATTGCCCCCGGGCGTACTTAGCAAATCTTTTGAAAAACCCCCGAGAGAAAACCCCCCAATAAAAGGGGGGGCTAAAACCCCCCAAAAAACTGTTAAAAATTTTATAAACCCCCAAAAAAAAATTTAAAAAAGGGGAAAAAAACCCCAAAAACGGGGGGTTAGACAGACAAAACCCCAAAAAAGGGGAAAAAAAGCGGGGGTTTCCCCTTTTCCGTAAAGTGCACGCATTTTTAAAAAAAACCCTTTTCCCCCAAAATCACTTCATTTTGGGGCTTCCCCAAATTTGGCTAGAGGGCCCGGGAAAACCCCCCTTCGCAAAAAAAAGGGGGGTTTTCGGGTTTACCCTTTTCTTACATTTTTTTAAAAATTTTTTTTTGATTTTACAAAAAATGTGCCTTTCCCCTTTGACCAAGGAAAAAAAAGGTTTTCCCCCCTTTTACTTCCTTATCTTTTTTGGGCCCCCCTTTTTAACATTCAGGTTTTTTTGTAAAGAAACCCTTTCTAACACAATTTTTAGTTAACTCATTGGGCTGCTTCAAGGATAAAAATTTTTCAATCATTCTCTTGCAAACCAGAAATTCGGGTGCAACTAAACAGATAACATAAAACAGAAATTACAAATAATCAAATAAAATTTATTGCTGTTTTGGTTCTTTGTAAAAAAAAATTTGAGGGGGTTTAATTTTGGGGAAAACAGGTATAATTTCCCCAAGGGGGGCCCCCGGGGTGCGGGGTTTTGGGGGAAAAGGGGACCCCAGAGGTTTTGTAAAAAAGAAAATTTTTACCTTCACCTTTTTATTTTTTCTGTGTGTTTTCCCCCGGGCCCCCATGAAAATTTTCCGGGTCTCGGTTTTCGGGGTGTGTCCTCTGTTGAACCAGCCCCCCGTTGGGCGCCACTGTCGGGTTTTTGGGGCCAAAAAAAGGGGCCTTTTTAGGATATCGGGATGATTGCCTATTGGAGGGGGCTTCGATCGAGGGGCCCGAGGGGGGATGAAAGGGGCACGGAGACGGTTGTCGGGGGTTTTGATCCCCAAAATAAACTGTTTTTAATTTAAAACCCCCAGCCAGCTTTTATTGACAGCTGGGCGGGCGGGCACAACTTTAAAGGGAATGGTGTTTTCAGGATATATTAGCAATAAAATTTTTTTACAGTAAATCCCTTCTGCCCCCCATAGTTCTTTTAATTTTACCAACTAATTATATTAAGGAATTTACCGCCCCCTTTTCCCCATCCTTTGATAGACCCCCAAACTGTCGTCTTTTAAAAAGTTAAAAATTTTTTTTACTCTATTGTTTAAAAATTTCACATTTTGGTCGTAATTCCCTTTTGCTCATTATTTGCTTTTTCCTATCATTTGGGTTTATTATCGGACCACCCCAAGTCAACGGAATATGTTGTGTTGGCTTTCCCCTTTGTTTTATCCTGTCTATGGTTTCATTTTCAGTCAGCAAAAAAAATCCCTTGGAAAAAAAATTTTTTAAAAGGGGTTTTTTTAAAAAAAAGCTCTAGCTTTAGAAAGGGTTTTAAAATTTTAAAAAAATTAAAAAGGGGGTCTCCTAATTTCCCCCTAAAAACAGTCGGTCAGTTTCTTCTGATAACTACTGAGACGGGGAAATTTCCCAACGGGGGTCCTACCCCCAAAAACAATATTCATATGGGGGGGGGCCCCATGTTTTGCAATAGGGTTAGTCCAAATTTGGTTTTAGTGGGGGGGGGTTTTGGGGGTTTTGGGGCCCTAGACCCGTCCCCCTCTCCCTTTTTTTTGGGAAAAATTTGGGGTTCCTTCATTGTGTGAAAAACCCCCTCAACTTTCCCCCTGGTTTTGGGGAAATTAGGGGAGTATGGAGGCCTCGGGGGAAAACCCAAAAACTTTCCCCCAAAACCCCTCCTGAAAAAAAATGAAAGAAAAAGCCCCCCCTTTTTGGTCACTTTCAAGGGATTTTTTGGAATTTCCAATTCAAATTTTTATTTCCCCCCCCTTTTTTTTTCTTTGTTGGTTTTTGCAGTCTGTTGGAAAGGGGGGAAAAATGTTCCCCCCCAAACGGGAGAATGAAAAAACCCCCCAAAAACCCAAATTTTCCCCATACCTCCAACTAAAAAAACCCTTTTTTTGGGGGTCCACCTGGAGCCTTTGGAAAGGAAGTGGGGCTTAGAAAGGGGGGCTTCGGAGGAAAAATTTAAAAATTTAAAGGGATTGCAGGTCTGACAGTATTACATGCCGGTTGAGTGCTGTCAGGACTGTAAAAAAACCCCCTAGAGCCCAGAAAAATTTTTTTCCCCCACCCCAGGGGGGGGTTTTTTTTTCCTTGATATATGGGTCCATGTGCCCATAGGGGGAATAGCAGGGAAAAATCCGTTTGGGGGGAAAAAACAAAAAATTTTTTTTTTTCCCCAGAGACCATTGCCCCAAATGCTCCATCACCCCTTTCCCCGCTTCCCTCTTCTTTTGGAGACTTTTTCTCCCCTCGTCTTTTAAAGGGGGTTTTTTCGGGGGGTTTTCCCACGGGAAAAACCCCTGTCTGTTGTAGTTAAAACGGGTTTTTTTGTAGAGCCCCGGTTTTTTGGGAAAATTTTTTCCCCCAAAAAGGGGGTTGGGGGTTTCCCCTATTTGGAAAAATTGGGTTTACAGGCAAAAGGGGGCAGGGGCCTTTTTCTTGAAAAATCCAAATTTTTTTGGGGCCCAGTTTTTGGGGCTTTTCCCAGGACTTTTGCCCCTTTTACTTTGAAAATTTTGGGCCCCCCCAGTAGGCAATTTTTTTGGGGAAACCATGAGATTTTTAAAAAAGCTTCAGTTTTTTCCCCGGGGGGTTTCCCCGGGAGTAAAAATAAATCCTCGATTGGTTAAAGAGCCCAAAAAATTTTTTTGGGAATCCCCAAAAACCCCTACTGTGGGGCCCAAAAGTTTTTTTTAACCCCTTTTTTGGCCCAAAAATACATCGTAGACAGACCCCCGGAAATTCTGCTTTTATGCTGATTTTGGGGTGGCGGGAGCACAGCCGGTAACAAAAAGGGGGCCTCTGTGGTACAGCATACCCATGGGGGAATCTTCCAAACTCTTTTAGCATATTTTTTAAAAAAATTTGGGGGGTTTAACACCAATGGGGTTTTTTGGGAAATGGATTTCACTTAAAATTTGGGGGAGGAAGCTTTTTTTTCGGTCAAAAGTGGGAAAATCATTTTGGGGTATAATTCATCACCCCCTTCTTTTTTGGGGCCCGGGGAAAAAATTTGGGGGGGTTTATTTTTTGTACAGGATGCAACTTTGATAAGTCGGGAAAAGGGGGGGGAAAAACGCAGCTGAAAAATTTATTTTTCAGCCCCAAAGCCCCTTGGGGTTTTGGGGGTGTTTTTATTGCTGCAAATCTGCGAAAAAATTTTTTTTTTTCCCCTGCCCAAAGGGGAAAAACTGGGTTCAGTTTCATTTTTTTGGGGGAAAAAAAAGGAGCCACAGCAATTTTTTTTCTTTGTGAGGTTTTTTAAAAACCCCCCAAGGAGAAGGCCCCCAAAAAAAATCATTTGGGGCCAAGACAGAACTGAATTTTTTGAGGCAAAACCCCACATTTTGTTTTTGCCAGAGGCTTCAAAAAGCAAAAAAAGCAACATGGTTTTTCCCGCTCCCCCATAAAACAAAAAAAAACATCCACATAGGAACAGAGTAACAGGGGGGTTTTGGCCCAAATTTTCCGGGGAAAAGACATGCCCATTTTTTTTTTGCAAACTAAAAGGACTTTTTTGGGGCCCCTTTTTTGGCAGAATTTTCCAAAATTTAAATTTTCCCCCCTTTTTTAAATAAAAACAAAAGAAATTGACAATTTTGGGGGTAATGGAATAAAAAAAAAAAAGACATTGGAAAAAAAGATAACTGTAAAAAACAGCACCCCGAGATATCGGAAAAAGGTATAAAAAAAACCCCAAAAAAGAGTTTCCAGTTAAAATAACTGCTTTTTTTCCCCCATAGTTTTGTACTAGCCGGGGGCACGGGGGGTTTAAATTTGGGAAAATTGGGGGGGTGAAGGGGAGTTTACTGTCAAGGCCCGAAAGGGAAACCCCAAATGCAGATCCCCGCTTGGGGGGGGGGGGGGCAAAAAAAAGGGAGGATTTTAAAAATGCAAAAAAAGGGGGGTTGCTTTTTGTTTTTTTCCCCTTTAAAAATAGAGGGGAAAATTTTTTTTAAAAATTTTTTTTTTTATTAAATACTTTTTTCCGGATTTTGGGTTTTTTGAAAATCAGGTCTAACTGACATTTTTGGGGCCCCCCTTCCCCAATTTTTTGGGGTTTAAAGGGCCCCGGGAAAAAAGCTGCTACAAAAAAAATGGGGGGGCTTTATTATAAAAGGGAAAAACCCCCGCTTTTAAAAAAAAACCCCCTAAGACTGCCCGGGGGTTTAATAAATGGGGGGGTACCCGGGGGGGTGCTGGCGGTGGCTGATAAGTGCCGCGCTTTCCCCCAAGGGAAAATTTGGGGCCCCCTTCAATTTCCGGGGCTCCTACTCCAAACTGAAACGGGCCCCCTCTCCATGAGGTTTAAAAAAAACCCCGCATAATTTTAAAAAAACCCCCCTTTTAAAATTTCCCCGGGGTAAAAGTTTTTTTAAAATCTACAGAAAAAACCCCTTTTCCAAAAACACTTTTTTAATTATTTTTTTTTTCTGGTACTTTCAGGTTTTTTTCCCCTTTTTTCCCCTTCCACAAAAACATCCAATCTTCTGTTATAGAAAAAAGAATTTTCCTTTTTTCATTATAACCAAAAAAAAAACAAAAAAATTCACTTTTCTTTTTCCACCTCCATTAAACCCCCCCTTTTTTTTTTTTTTTAAAAACCCCCTTTTTTTCGATAGGGGGGGCCCCTTTACCCCCCCCCCCCAAATTTCCCCTTGGGGCATTTCTGACGATTTTTTTTTTTTTTGTTTTTCCCCCCTAAGACGACAGTATCCAATCCATTAAAAAAATTTTAAAAATTTTTTCCCCTTTTTTTCCCCAAGGGAAACATTTCCTTTAAAAAATTTTTTTTTTTTAAAATTCCCCCCAGTCCTAGGGGGGCATTTATAGTCGTCGCTCGGGGAAAACTATCCCCACGGGGGGGGGCCCCCCCACAAAAAGATACTCAAAAAAGGGGAGGGGTCTTAGACTACCCCCCCGGACCCCTTTGGGTTTTTTTATTTATATATTTTATTTAAACGGATTACCCCAACCCCCTTTTTGATCACTTCATCGTGCCTGATTCAAACAGTGATCAGGTTTTTGGGGAAAAATTTTTTTTTAAAAAGGATTTACAATCAGGGAAAAAATTCCGGGGTGCCCCGCCTTTTTGGGGGTTAGGGTTTTGGGGGAAGGGGGGCCCCCGGGGGAAAACTCCCCCTCAAAAATTTTTCCCCCCCGAGAACCCCCCCACCATCGGGGACAAACCTCAACCCCCTTTCCAGCAACAAAACGGGGAAAAAACCCCCCCAAAAACCGTTCATCTAAAACATTTCCCCCAAACCCCCCGGGGGTTTGTGGGGGGTGTCCCCCCCAAAATTTTCCCCACCCCCTGTGTCCCCCCCGGGGCCCCCTTTTTGGGCTTGTTCCCCCTCGGGGGCAAAAGGCTCCCTATAGGGGGGCCCCCCCTTTTGGGCCCCCAAAATTGTTGAGGTTTTTTCTAAGCCCCCCTTCCCCCTGGGAAAAAAAACCTGGGGTTTTTTTTAAAAAATTAAATTTTCGGGGGAACTTTTGTCGCAACAAAAAAAAATTTTAAATGGAGACGTGTTTCCCCCCGGGGAAAAATTTTAAAAAAAAAAATTCCCCCCCATGTTTTTCCCATCACTTTTATATTTTTTAAATTGATTTTGTATTTAAAAACCCCAAATAATTAAAAACCCCCCCTACAACTTTTAACCTTGAAAAATACAGGAAACTGGAAACTACAAAAAATGGTATTCCAGCCCCCATAGGGAGAACTTTAGCTACTCATTTCTCGGGAAAAATTCACAGTAATCCCCCCCCAAAAGGGGTTTTCATATTTTTCCCCCCAAAGGGGAGCACCCGGGGTTTTTTTAAAACCCCCATTTTACTCCTTAAAATAAAAAAAAAACCCCAATTTTTGGTTTTAAAAACAGCCAGAATAATTTGTTTTGAGTAAAAAAATTTTTACCCAAAAATTAAAAAACCCCCAAAAAGGGGGTCACAACAAAAAAAGGGGGGAAAATTTTCCTTTTTTTTAGCTTTCTTAATTAAGTCCTTCACAGAATGTGGCACTTCCCCAAAAAGGAAAAAGTAACGATAAAAAAACTGTTTTTTAACGGGGGGCCCCACCTAGGGGGGAAGGACGGGGCATTGATGATTTTCCCCCGGGAGATGGTTTTTGTTTTTTTTTGAAAAAAAATTCTTTGGTTATAAAACGTTTTTTTGAAACCCGGGTCCGGGTTTTTTCCCCCAGACAATCTTGGACTTTTGAAGATCCCGGATTTGAAGCCGGGGCGGGGTGTGGTTCCCCATGGTTTGGGGGTTTGGGGAAAAAAGGGGTTTCAGTTGGATTTTCAAAAAAATTCCTGAAACCCTTTGGAAAAGGCTTATTGTAGAGAAATGAACTTTCAATTATGGGAAAGTTTTTGGGGGTTTTTTCTTAAGTCTTTTTCCCTAATTGCACCCCCCCTCAATACTTGCAAAATTTGGCATTTTTGGGGAAAAAAAACTGCACTTTTTAGAGTGGTTTCATTGTGGCCAGCCTAAAGGCAACCGGCAGAAAAAATGTATTTGCAACAGGTAAAGGTTTGGCCCCCGAGACCCCCCCTTTTCAATCACTTTAAATTTTTTCTGAAAAAAATCCCCCTAAAAATTTGGGGTACACGGTCCCCCGCTTTCAATACTTTTTTAAACCTGAAAATAAATTAAAAAAAAAAGGGGATCCATTTTTTTAGAAACCCAAAAAAAGGAAAAACTGACTTTTTTTGCGGGAAAAAACCAGTGGGGGAAAGGGCCAGGTTATGCTGCATGGATCTATTAATCCTATTTTAATCAAAAACCCCATCTTTTCTATCTATCCTATCTATCATTTATCTGAAAATTTTATAAAGGGGTTTCTTTGTTTTTTTTTAAAAAAGGGGTTTAAATTACAAAAAGATTACAATAGAAAAAGGGGGAAAAAAAACATTGCATAGGGATGTAGAGTCCCCCAAAAGTTTTTTTGTGATAATAAAAATCCCACACATTGGCCTCGCTGATTACGGACGGGCGAAAATTTTGGGGGGGGACATACGGGGGGTAAATTTTCGCATAGCATCATGCCATTTTCGCATAGAATCTGAGAGTTTTAAAATTAAAAATAGGGAAAAAACCGGGGCCCAAAAATTAATGTGCCCCTAGAAAAAGGGGAAAAATCACTCACCCGTTTTTAATTGTAGTCAGTTGCATGGAAACTTACAAGTTTTTGAATAAAAAGGATAAAAACAAACCCCAAAAAACCAATCTACTAAAATAGCTTTTTTTTAAATTTTTAAAAAAACCCCAAAAATCCCCCCAAAAAAAAATGGTAATTTGTCAGCAAAGTTTTTTAATTTTGCTAAGTGTAAAAAGGTGGGAAAAGGGGCAAAATTTAAAAGGGTTTTTGGGGCCCCCAAAATTTTTTTACTATGAGTTTTGGGGCCCCCCGCCATCGGGGGGGTTATCTACAGCATTCTGTAAGCGAATTTTAAAAACCCCAAGTTAATAAAAAGGGAAAAAAAAAAGTTAGAAAAACTCACCCAGGGGGGTAGGGGAAACCAATTCGGTTTCCCGGGGGGAGTGCTACCCTTTTGGGCCCCCCCATCTTCTAGCGAAAAACCCCCCATTTTTTTCCCCTTCCCCCTGGGGTTTTTGGGGGCAGGTGAATGCTTTCCCCCCGTTTCGGGGGGAGAGAAAGGGGATGCTTTTCGAGGCCCCAACCCCCCTTTCCCCTTTTTCCCCCTGCATGCGCATGAAATCCCTTTTTTGCCCCGGGGGCCCCCCAGGGAAAAAAAAGAAGAACGTCTTGTTTTTAAAAATGAGAAGCGCGGGGTGGACTGCAACCCCCCGGCCCGGGGAAACGGTCCGTACCGCGGGTAATCTAATAATTTTTTTTTTTTTTCGGGTTTAAACTCGGGTTTTTTCTAGGGTTTTGGCCCCATCTCATAGTGGGGAAAAAAGGGGGGGTTTCAGTTTCCCCCTTTAAACCCCCTTTACCCCCCAAAGGGGGGTTTGCACTTTAAATTTTGGGGGGGCCAAATTTTTTTCAATTTAAAAATGTCTTTTTTTGGGGGTTTTTAACTCGGGGAAAGCTTCAACGGATTTTCGGGGTTTTTGAGACGGGGTTTTTGTAAATATTTTACTTCTGTTAGGGGAAAATTTTTTTGGGGTAAAACCCTTTCGTTTATTTTTTAAAAAAAAAGGGGAATTTTGGCAAAAAATTTTTAAAATTTTCCCCAAAATTTTAAAAATTTAAATTTTTTTTTTTTTTCCCCTTTAAAAAAAGAGATATGTCACACAAAATAGTTAAAAAATTTAACCCCCTTCCCCCCCGGTTTATTTTTACTTTAAAACCCCCAAATTTTTGGGAAACCAAAAAATTTTTTTTTTTGGGAAAAATTTTTTAAAAGGGGGAAAAAATTTTACCATAAAATTTTTCCCTTATTACAAAAAAAATTTAAAAAGCCTTTTTTTTTTAAAGGGGGGCCACCTCACTTTTTGTATTTTTTGGGGGGGGCTATAGGGGAAAAAAATCCCCCAAAATTTTCCCCCCTTCAAAAAAAAGCACCCTTTAACCAAAAAAAAACCCAATTCGGGGAAGGGGTTTTAAAAAACCCTTCAGGGCTTCACGGACCCCGAAGCAAGTGGAAAAAAAAATTTTTAAAAAATTTTAAATTTTAGCCACAAAAATGTCTTTTCCCCAAAATTTTTTTTTTTTTTTACAAGGGTAAAAAGGGGAAAAAAATTGGGGAGATAAATTTTTTTTTGCAATTTTTTTTAGTACCCAAATTTTCCCCATTTTTTGGGGGGGGAAAACCCCTTTTTTTGGGGACACGGGATCGTGGGGGGAAAGGGGGGCCCCGGGTTTTTTACTTTTTCAAACAAAATTGGGGGTTGAGTTTTGGGGCCCCAAAAGTCGTTTTTGGGGGAGCCCCTGAGATCCCCAAACGGGGAAAACCCCCCCCAAGGGACCCCTTTTTTGGAAAAATAAAACCCCCAAAAGGGTTTTTTTTCTAGATCTGTTGGGGACACTTTAAACCCCCAAATTTGGGTTTTTTAAAAAATTTTTTTTAAAAACCCCCCGGGGTGAAAAAAAAAAAAAAAATTTTTCCCCCAAAAAAGTTTTTTTAAACCCCAAAAATTTTTTTTTTTTCCCCAAAAGGGAAAATTTGGCCCCCAAAAATTGTTGCCCAAAAATTTTTCCTGAGTACGTGATCCCCCCTTTTGTGGGGGGGGAAATTTTTTTGGGGGGGGCCCCGGGTTTGGGAAAAAGGGAAACAGTAATTTTTGGGAAAGAAAAAAATTTAGGGGGGTTTTATGTTCCACTTGTGGGGCCCCCGAGGGCCCCCAACATTTTGGAAAAAACCCCCCCAAGGGGCCCCCTTTTTTGGGAACCCCTTTGCCCCCCCCAAGGGGAAATTATCGGGGATCTTTGGTGAGCACTTTAAACCCCCAAAAAAGGTTTTACAAAAAATTTAAAATCCCCGGGGGTGAAATAGAAAATCCATTTTTTTCCCCAAAAAAAATTTCTCTTAGTCCTAATTTTTTTATTTTCCCAAGGGTAACAGGAGAAATTGGACCAAAAAAATTTGGGGTTTTCCCAAAATTTTCCTGAGTACGGGACCCCCTATGTGGGGGGGAAAACACTTTTTGGGGGGCTTTTGGGAGAGCTGGGGAAGGGAAAAGGGGGCCCCAAAATTTTACTTTTTTAAAAAACCAAAAATTTTGGGGGAAAAATTTAGATTGGACGCCATTTTGTTTTTGGGGGGACCCCCCCCCTTTTTCCCTAAACTTTTGGGAAAAACCCCCCCAAAAGGGGGACCCCTTTTTTGGGAAAAATAGCCCCCCCAAAAAATTATCTAAAAATTTGGGGGGAAATTTTAACCCCAGGTTTTCACACAAGTTTATAAAAGTGGGCCCCTTTAAAAAAATTTTTTTTTTTTTCCACAAAATTGATCTTTTCCCCCCCAATTTTTATTTTCCCAAGGGTAAAAAAAGACCCAAAAAAGTTATTGTGAATTTTGTTGATGCGCGTACCCATATGTGGGAAAAACCCTGTTTCCCGTGTGGCGGGAAGTTTGGAAGGGAAAGGACCCCCTTTTTGACTTTTTTAAGCAGAAATGGGGGATGCCAGGGTCTTTTGTTTGGAGAGCCCCTTATCTGCCTAAACAAGGGGAAACCCCCCCAAAATGACCCCATTTTGGGAAATAAAACCCCCTCAAGGAATTTTATTAGTTGTGTGGGGCATTTGGGAACCCCAAAGTGCTTCCAAAAGTTTATAAGAACCCCTTTAAAAAAAAAAAATTTTTTTTTTTTCCCCCAAAAATGATTTTTTGGGCCCCCAATTATTTTTTTTTTCAAAAAGGGGTAACAGGAAAAATTTTGGCCCCCAAATGTTTTGCCCAAATTTTGCCCTGAGTATGTGATACCCAAAATGGGGGATTAAACCTATGTAGGGAGGAAACTTTCGAGGCCCCAAAGGGAAGTAGTGACGTTTTGGATTCCCAACTTTAAAGGGGGAAGGGGTTCGGGGGGAGTCAGGCATTTTTGGAGACCCCCTGTGGCCCTAAACAGGGGAAAACCCCCCCAAAGTGCCCCCATTTTGGGAAAAAATAGCCCCCAAAAAGGGGAATTATTAAATGTGTGGTGAGCCTTTAAACCCCAAGGGGCTTCACAGAAGTTTATAAACTCCGAAATTAAAAAAAAAATTTTTTTTTTTTACAAAAAAGATTTTTTCCCCCCAAATTTTTTTTTTCCCAAAGGGAAAACCAGGAAAAAAAAAAAATTGGCCCCAAAATTTTTGCCAAAAAATTGGGGTCCGAGTACGGGAAAACCCCTAGGGGGGGGGAAAAATTGTTTGGGCCCCTGGGGCTCAAAAAGTAGGCCCCTTTTTGGTTTTTAAACAAAATGGGGGGGTTTGGGGGTGCGAAAGTGAAAAATTTGGAACCCCCTAAAGGGCCCCTAAACAGGGAAAACCCCCCCCAACAATAACCCCCCAAATTTTAAAAAATAACCCCACCCCCAAACCCTTAATTTAAAATGTTTAGGGGAAACCCCAAAATCCCAAACAGGGAAAACCCCTAACTTTTAAAAAAATAAATTTTTTTTTTTTTTTAACCCAAAAATGATTTTTGTTTCCGTTTTATTTTTAATGGCAGCTGTCACGCTAAAAGCGCTTTTTATTGCAAAAAGTAGTTTTTTGCATCACCAAAATTTTGGGGAGCTATTAAATTTTTGTTTTTTTGGCCCACAATTTAGTGAGGGGTTTTTTTTTTTGCGGGGGCGAGGTGCTTTTTTTTTTTGGGAAACCCTTTTTTAGCACGTGAAATTTTTTGGGTCGCTTTTTATTTTGATTTTTGGGGGGTTAGAAAGAACAAAAAACAGCAAATTTATGAATTTTTTTTGGGGGGGGGTTTTTACCCCCTTGGGTTTTGGTAAAATTTTAAAAGCGTTTTTTCTTTGGGTCGGGACGTTACGGATACCCTTTTAAAATTTTTTTTTTTATGTTTTGGCGCTTTTATAGAATGAAAAAATTTTTATAAAAAATTTTTATTTTTGCATTTGTTTTTTTTCCCGCGAGCTATAACTTTTTTATTTTTTCACTGTGATGCTTTTAAAGAAGGCTCGTTTTTTTCGGGACAAGAGGAAAATTTTTTAGCGGGGGACCAATTTTTATTAAAACTCGGGCCTTTTTTATGCGTGTTATTCTACTTTTTTTTTTCAGGGAAAGTGATAAAGCATTTAATTTTTTTCTTCGTTTTTTTTTTTTTTTTAAGGGTTAAATAAAGGGGGGTTTAATGTGGGAAATTTTATTTGGGGGGGGCGTTACGGGCGGCCGATACCAAATAGTGTATTTTTTTTGTTTTTTTTTTTTTATTTACGGAAAAAATGAATTTTTAGGGGAATTTTTGTTTTTTTTTTTTTGGGTTTTTTTTTCCATTTTTTTTTTTAATTTTTTTTTCTTTTTTTACTCACTGTTTTTAAACAGATCGCTGGTGTGACAGGTGCTGGGGCGATTTGATTCTTTGGGAGTGCTGCAGGTTCTAAATTCCCGCTCCACAGAACCCCGGGGAAGGCCCCCCTGCAGGACCCCGGGGCATCAGGGGGCCCCCCCCCCGCGCGGGTCCTCCCTGTGCCCCGGGTAACCCCCGCGAACATGTTTGGGTCCCCGGTTTTTGCCGGGGGTTAATGTGCCCGGGAGCGGTCCGGACCGGGTCCTGATACCAGTCACCGGTTTTCCGCTTTGATAAACGGGTGACACCCGGGGGGCGACAGCGGGCTCCCCCCCGGACGCAGCTGATCGCCCCTGACGTTCTATTCCCCTCCATGGGAATTTGGGCCGGGTTTACATGGGCGGAATAGTCGTCTGAGGCAGAGAGGGGGTTAAGTCACATATGAAATTTCACAAGAAAAGGATATCCAAGGAAAAAAATAGTCGGGAAAAAATATGATTTAAACATCATTATAAAAAAATACCCTCAAAATAAACAAAAAAATACCCAAAAGTAATTTTTTGTTTATTTTGAAAAATGATATTTTGTCTGATATTATACCCAAAATATTCTTTTTTTAAAAAGCATATGTTCATCCTTTTTTGATTCCCAGTTAAGCAACTTTCTTCTGTGGGCTCCCCTTTTTAAATTTGGGTTTTTTAGCCTTTTTAATGGCTATCATTTTTCATGTATTGTAAAATTCCTCCATGTTTTCTATTTTTAAAAAAAAACAATTTTTTGTTTTAAAATTTTTTTTTGGGCCCTTTTTTGCGTATTTATGCCCCCCCATTTTTAAAAAAGCAAAAAGTACATAAACATTTTTAAAAAAAAAGCTGCATTGGGGCCCCCCAAAAATGGCAAAAGAAAAGAAAAATTTTTGGGAAAAAAAAAAAAATTAAAGGAAAAACGGGGCTTTTAAAAAAATGCTAAAATATCTCATCTAATGGGGGAAAAAAACCCCTTTTTGGGGGGGAACCCCGGGGCCCTTTTTAATAAAATTTTTAAAACGGGGAAATTTTAAAAAAATTTTTTACATTGATTTTTTTTGGGCTCTTTTAAAAAAAATAAAAAAAACAATGGGCCCTGATTCCCCCCGGGGAAAAAAGGAGTTTTTCAAAAAAAATTCCCAAAATTTAAAGTTTGACGTTTTTTTTTTTCCCCCAAATTTGGGAAAATTTTGTTTTAAAAAAAAATGTTTTTCCACTCTTTAAACCCCCCTTTTTTCAAATTTTTTTTCAGCAGGGGAAACCCAAAAATTTTTTATACAAAAAAAGGGGCCCTTTTTTAAAAAGCAAAAATTTTTTAAAAACTTTCCTGGGGGGATCAAATATTCAAAACCCCGAAATCAACCAAGGTTAAATTTTTTTTTTATTTTTTGCTGTTATTATTCAAAAAAATTTCACATAATTTTTTTCCCTTTTTATTTTCATTGTCCCCTTTTTAGGGGGAAAAAGCGTTGGGGAATTAAAAATGTTTTATAGTCTTTTCTTTTTTTTTTTTTAAACCCCAAAAAACAACCCCAAAAAAATTTTTTAAACAAAAATTTTTTTATGGTTTAAATTTATTTTAAAAAAATTTTTTTAATTACCATAAAAATTTTTTTCTTCACGCTACTTTTGCAAGGGGAAAAAAAAAAACACGTATTCATGGAATGTAAAATTACAGTGTGAAAATTTCATTTAGTTTTGCTTTTTTAAATGGGAAAAAGAAAAATTAACCCCTGTTTTAAAAAAATTTTGGGGGCCAAAATTTTTTTGGGGGATTTTTTTTAAAAAAAAGGGAAAAAAAAAATTTTTAAAAACAATAGGGGAAATTTTAAATTTTTAAAATTTATAAATAAAATTTTTTTCTTTTAAAAAATTTTTGGGGGATTCCTTTACCCCTAATTTATTTCTTAAAATAATGGGGTAAAAAAAAAAAAAATCCCCGGAAAAAAAAAATTTTTTTGGGGAAAAACCCCCCCCTGAATAAAAAATTGGGCCCCGGGGTAAGCCCTGTATTGGGGGGTTTTCCTTTTTGGGTAAGTTCCCCAAAAAAAGGTTTTTAAAAAAAACCCAAAAACCCCCCTTTTACTCTCCCAAAAAAAAATATTAGCGGGGAAAAAAAAACCCGGAAGTAAAAAAATTCAAAAATTTTTTAAAACATTTAAACCGCGAGGCGAGACCCCCGCTTACAGTTTCCCCCCCAAACAATTTGTAATTTTCTAAAATTTTTTTTTAAAACTTCCGACAGGGGTCTTGGGCCCCCAAAAAGGGCCCTTTTTAAAAGTTAACACCCATTGGGGAAAGAAAAAAAATAAGTGTAAAAGGTTTTTGGCTTTCCCCGCAGTACAGCCAACAGTTTTTTAAATTTTCAAAAAATTTTTTTTTTCCCCCAAAACCCAAAAATGCTTTTCCCCCCCTTTAAAGGCTTTAATTTTTCTCAAGGGGGAAAAATCTGTCCTCAATTTCTTTAAATACTCTCTAAAATTTTTAGACAATTTTTAAAAAAAAAATTAAATCTACGAAATTGAAAAAAATTAAATTTTAAAACTGCAATGTTCCTCAAAAACCCCCTCCTTAAACAAAAAAAAAAAATTTAAGTTTGGTCCAAAATCCCGGGGGGGGTGCCGTTTTTAGTACCCCCCGCATGAATTAAAAAAAATTTTAATTAAAGGGAAAAAATGGAAGTGTAGAGGAAATCAAAGGGGAATTTTTCCGGGGGGGGGGAAAATTTAAAAAAGTGGCCCGAAACAGGGGGAAAATTTTGTAACTAAACAGGGCCCCCCTCTTTGTTTCGGGTTTTTTTTTTTGCCAGAAAGTGGGGAGGGGGGATGTCATTACCAACCGGGGGGGGGGCATTGGGGCCTTTTTTTTTTTTTTTTACCCATTTACTTGGCAAACAATTGTAATAAAGGGGAAGTGGGTCCTTCCAGCAGGTGAACGGTTTCCCTTTTTTTTAAAAAGGGGTTTTTTCTTCGCAAACCCCAAAACCCCTCAACTAGGTCCCGACCTTTTTTTCCCCCCTTTTTACGGTTTCCCACCAATCTTACCCCTTTTTTTAAAATGTCTGGGCACAGACATGTCAGCTCCCCTCTTTCCCCTGCCTGGCCCCTGGGATTCTTTCCCCGGGGAATGTTTTGGGTTTTCCCCCCCAAATCCCCCCCTGTCCCTTTAAAAAAATGTAGACTTTTCCCCTTTAAAAGGCCCCATTTTTTTTCCCCCCGTTTTAATCACCTTTATTTTAGCTCTAAAGTTTTTCTGTATTATTTTTTGTCTTTTTGGGAATTAGGGAACAGGGCATCTTGTTACTGAATAAAAAATTAAATTTCAGATACCTTTTAAATTTTTATAACAGGTTTTAAAAAAAATTTTATGGGGTGGGGCACAGTATTTTGGGGGGTATTTAAAACAAAGTGGGGTTTTTGACCCCTCAAAAACAAAAATTTTTTCATCTGAATAAAAAAAAGGCCTACTTAGTCCCACTTTAAAAAAAAATTTACCCAACAATGTGCTCCTGAATAAAATATAATAAAATACTTGCCCAACATTTTTTGCTCTGAATACAAATATCCCCACACTTTGCCCTAAATAAATAAATGCCCAATATTTGTACCAAACTTACCCCATATGCTCACTGTGTGCTTCAGAATAATGAATAAGAATCCTAATACTATTGCTTAATATTACCCACCCTATCAGTATGAAATGTTCACCCCACCATCATTCCCCACATGGAAATTTCAAAGGATAAGCTGGGGAAGTTCCAAAAAAAAGAAATCACAGGGCGAGAGCCTAGAAAGGTTCCTTTTCAAAATTTACACATCACTTTATTCAATTGTATCTCTCCTTTGTCCTGGGGGGATTTTCTCTGGTCAGTGCAGCATTCCTCACAGCTGACCAGAAAAAAATTTAAATTTGAGAGTCCTCAGTGGTTGATCCCTTTAAAATGGCTAACTAAAAAAGATGGTAACAAATTGCAAACTTTCGAGACACTCAGGTCTCTTCTTCAGGCTAAGACTAATAAAAAATCTAAGAATCACATTTTTATACACAACACAGCACAAATAATGCAATAGGTAAGACAAGTGACGTGAAACAAAAAGTCATTATGGCAGAGGGATGAACAAAATATTGGAACCCGTTCATAGATAAGGAGTGTGAAAGTTTTTATTGCCCTCTGATTCACAGACTGACCAGCTTTTTTCTGTTCATCAAAAGCTCGGGTGGATAAGAAAAGATAAAAGACCATGTATCATCCCCCCTCAATAGAAAGCAGATTTAAAAGAAGTAGGTGGCTTTAAAATTGTGAAGGCTGATGGACAGGTCTGGTCACATGCTCTTTCCAACAGTAACCTTTATGGACAGAGGCGCAGGTCAGTTTGTGAGAAGGCAACACTGACAAGATAAGTGGCCACCCC
>JARQOD010000002.1:179538873-179623505 GCA_033576555.1 Oophaga sylvatica
TGCTTCTCAGAAAATTAAAATATCATCAAAAAGTGAATTTATTTAAGTTTTTCATTGCAAAAAGTGAAATTCATATATTATATATAGTCATTACAAACAGAGTGATCTATTTCAAGTGTTTATGTCTGTTAATGTTGATGATTATGGCTTACACCAATGAAAACCCAAAAGTCATTATCTCAGTAGATTAGAATACTTTATAACACAGCTTGAAAAATGATTTTAAAATCCGAAATGTTGGCCAACTGAAATGTATGTTCAGTAGTGTTGAGCGATACTTCCGATATCCAAAAGTATCGGAATAGGAATGGTATCGCCGATACCCAAAAAATAATCGGCGATACCCGATACCGATGCCGAAATCCAATGTAAGTCTATGGGAACAAAATATCGGAATTAAAAAAAACCCCCATTCTTGCCTTGTTGGTTAATTGTACATGAAAGGAAAAAACAAAGAGTAATGTAGAATGTATTGGGGAAGGTTGAGGAGACATTAAAGGCATAGATGTTTAACCCAATCAAATGCAATAGCATAAATATTTTTTTTTTAACCCCTTACTGCCACGGACGTACTATCCCGTCCATGGTACCTGGGCCCGTATGACCGGGGACGGGATAGTACGTCCAGCCCTTAATGCGACATTGCGACTTAAGTCGCAATGATCGCATTAAAATTCCGAACGCCATCTTACCTCAGGAGAGATGGCGCCGGCATCCCGGGGTCTGTCACCGCCCACCCTCACTCCCGATCGCTGTGATTGGCTGTTCAATTCTGAACAGCCAATCGCAGCCTTTCTCACTGTTTCAGCCAATCCGATGGACTGAAACAGTGAGATCCCAGGCTAGAATCGATTACCGATGTACTCGATCCTAGGCCTGGGCATAGAAAGGAGCAGACCCCCCCCTGGATTGGCGCGATCGCCGATCACATCGATCGCGCCAATCCAGGGCACAGCCGCGGTGTATCCGCGCTGTGCCCTGCCTGTACCTGCCTGGATCGGTGCAGTAATAGCACCGATCCTAGCCGGAGCCTAGGACAGGCCCAGTAGGGCCTGCAGCTGCTGATTGGCGCGATCGATGTAATCGACGACGCGCCAATCACAGGGCACAGCAGCGGTGTGACCGCTCTGTGCCCTGCTTCCTGACCTGCCGGTGACCTGCCTAGGAATCGGAGCAGTGAGCTCCGATTACTAGCCGGTGCCTAGCAACCGGCAAAAACAAGGGTCTCCTCTGATTGGTGGGATCGATGTGATCATCGATCCCACCATGACAGGTCACAGACAGCGATGTGACCGCTCTGTGACCTTCCTGCAAACTGGATCTGACCTGTCTGACCGCACTGCATGGGTCCTCACACTTGCTGAGGATTCCTGCAGTGCGGTCACACGCCAGATCTCCTCCTGTGCTGGGCCTTGTGGTGCCACATACCTGTGACACCACAACCCTGCTGAAGAAAGAAAGAGAGAAAAAGAAGAGAGAAGAAAGAAGAGAGAAAAGAGAAGAAAGAAGAGAGACTACAAACGTGAGTTTTTGAGCCCCGTCCCTGCCCGATCCACCCCAATCCCCCCATTCCCCCCTCCCCCCTTCCCTTTCCCCCTCTTTTTACCCCCCCCTTTGCACACATTTAGCAGCCACCGAGCGTTGATTGGTGACCGCAGTCACCGATCAACACTCGTGCTCGTTTTTCTTTTGCACCCCCCTCCGTGCGCACTTCCAGCAGCCGCGGAACTTTGATAAGTGACACCAGTCACTTACAGAGCTCGTTCCTGCAGTTTTTTTTTTGTTTCACTCTCCTTTCCGCCACTCCTGTGCGCACTTCCAGCACCGCGGAACTTTGATAAGTGACACCAGTCACTTATCAGAGCTCGTTCCTGCAGTTTTTTTTTTTTTCACCCCACTTTCCGCCACTCCTGTGCGCACATCTAGCAGCCGCGGAACTTTGATAAGTGACCCCAGTCACTTATCAAGCTCGTCCTGCAGTTTTTTTTTTTTCACACCACTTTCCGCCACTCCCGTGCGCACATCTAGCAGCCGCGGAACTTTGATAAGTGACACCGTCACTTATCAGAGCTCGTTCCTGCCGTTTTTTTTTTTTTTTTCACTCCCCTTTCCCCGCTACTCCTGTGCGCAACTTCCAGCACCGCGGAACTTTGTAAGTGACACCAGTCACTTATCAGAGCTCGTTCCTGCATTTTTTTTTTTTTTTTTCACTCCCCTTTCTGCCACTCCTGTGCGCACATCCAGCAGCCGCGGAACTTTGATAAGTGACACCAGTTCACTATCAGAGCTCGTTCCTGCAGTTTTTGTTTTTTTTTTTCACTCCCCTTTCTGCCACTCCTGTGCGCACATCCAGCAGCCGCGGAACTTTGATAAGTGACACCATCACTTATCAGAGCTCGTTCCTGCAGTTTTTTTTTTCACCCCACTTTCCGCCACTCCCGTTGCGCACATCTAGGAGCCGCGGAACTTTGATAATGACACCGGCACTTATCAGAGCTCGCTCCTGCCGTCTTTTTTTTTTCACCCCCCTTTCCGCCACTCCTGTGCGCACATCCAGCAGCCGCGGAACTTTGATAAGTGACACCAGTCACTTATCAGAGCTCGTTCCTGCAGTTTTTTTTTTTTCACTCCCCTTTCTGCCACTCCTGTGCGCACATCCAGCAGCCGCGGAACTTTGATAAGTGACACCAGTCACTTATCAGAGCTCGTTCCTGCATTTTTTTTTTTCACCCCACTTTCCGCCACTCCCGTGCGCACATCTAGCAGCCGCGGAACTTTGATAAGTGAACACCGGTCACTATCAGAGCTCGTTCCTGCCGTTTTTTTTTTTTTTTTTTCACTCCCCTTTCCGCCACTCCTGTGCGCACATTAGCAGCCGCGGAACTTTGATAATGACCCGGTCACTTATCAAGCTCGCTCCTGCCGTCTTTTTTTTTTTCACTCCCCTTTCCGCCACTCCTGTGCGCACATCCAGCAGCCGCGGAACTTTGATAAGTGACACCAGTCACTTATCAGAGCTCGTTCCTGCATTTTTTTTTTTTTCACTCCCCTTTCCGCCACTCCTGTGCGCACATCCAGCAGCCGCGGAACTTGATAATGACATCAGTCACTTATCAGAGTTCGTTCCTGCAGTTTTTTTTTTTTCACTCCACTTTCCGCCACTCCCGTGCGCACATCTAGCAGCCGCGAACTTTGATAAGTGACACCGTCACTTATCAGAGCTCGTTCCTGCCGTTTTTTTTTTTTTTTCACTTCCCTTTCCGCCACTCCTGTGCGCACGTCCGGCAGCCGCGGAACTTTGATAAGTGACACCGGTCACTTATCAGAGCTCGTTCCTGCCGTTTTTTTTTTTCACTTCCCTTTCCGCCACTCCTGTGCGCACATCCGCAGCCGCGGAACTTTGATAAGTGACACCGGTCACTTATCAGAGCTCGTTCCTGCCGTTTTTTTTTTTTTTCACTTCCCTTTCCGCCACTCCTGTGCGCACATCCGGCAGCCGCGGAACTTTGATAAGTGACACCGGTCACTTATCAGAGCTCGTGCCTGCTGGTTTAGACTTTTTTTCACAGGCATTTTATTTCCCTATTCTCTTTCTTTCTTTTAGCTTTTTCCTTTCAGCATAGTTTGCACCAACCACTATCCCCCCCCCCACACACACACACAGTTATAAATAAGTTCACACAAAGCACCACATTCACAAAAACAATGTCCCCTCGTCACGTTCTTCCCAACACGCTATTCATGGAAGAGGCATACGCTTTCCTTGCCTCTGACACTGATAGCGAGGGAGAGGATCCCACATTTCTTTACTTTTCAGATTTTTTCATCCTCTTCTTCTTTCTCCTCTTCCTCATCTTCCTCCCCGGGTCCTGCGAACCGCCACGCAGACGCCCCAGGACAGAAGATGAGGCAGCGCCCCCCCCCTGAAAATGAACCAGCGCATCCCTCTTCGGACCCCATATGGACCCCGCCCCCCGAAAATTACGAGCCACTGATTCCTGATTTTGTGGCAGAATCAGGAATCAAGTTTGACACCACGGGCCTCAGAGAAATAACTTTTTCAAAGTCTTTTTCTCTGAGGATTTATTAACCTCGTGGTGGAGCAAACTAATTTGTACGCTCGGCAATTTTTGGTGCAAAACCCAGTGTCATCATTTTCCAACTGTCTCCTGTAACGCAGGTGAAATGATGCAGTTTTGGGGCCTGGTCCTCCATATGGGGATCCTGAAGAAGCCAGAACTTCGCAATATTGGATGTTGATATTTTATACAACACTCCACTGTTCCGAATGGGCATGGCTCGGACGCGTTTGAGGCCATCCACAAATTCCTGCATTATAATGATAATGCACAGTGTCCCCCACAAAATGACCCCAACTTTGACCGTCTGTTCAAAGTTTGGCCGGTCATCGAAACACTTCAGCAAAAAGTTTTGCTGAAGTGTACGTGCCCCAAAGGGACATCTGCGTGGATGAGTCCTTGGTTCATTTTAAGGGACGGCTCAGATTCCGCCATACCTGCCCAGCAAGAGGGCAAGGTACGGAATTAAAACTCTACAAGCTGTGCAGAGTACCTCAGGGTACACGCACAGCTTTAGAGTTTACGAAGGAAAGGACAAACCCGGATTGAACCCCCTGAGTTTCCCCCCGTCCTGGGAGTGAGTGGGAAAAATTGTGTGGGATTTGGTGCACCCACTGCTGGAAAAAGGTTATCACCTTACAACCGATAACTTTTATTCCAGCGTCCCACTCTACAAATCCCTCTCTGCGCGAGGTAACCGCAGCTTGCGGTAACGTCCGCAAAAATCAGAGAGGCCTCCCGAAGACGCTACTTGGCAATGCTCAGAAAGGGTGAGAGCAGAGCCCAATGTAGCGACCACCTGTTGGTGGTCAAGTACAAGGACAAGAGGGATGTCCTTCTTTTGACCACCATACATGGTGATGGCAGCGCCCTCAGCACTGTACGGGGTACCTCTACACAGGTCCGCAAACCGGACTGTGTACTGGGGTACAATAAATACATGGGGGGTGTTGATCTCTCTGATCAACTCCTCCAACCGTACAGTGCTTTGAGAAAGGCCAAGGTGTGGTACAAGAAGCTGTCCGTGCACATCGTCCAAATGGCAATGCTCAACGCTTTCCTGCTGTCACGATGTGCACGCAACAGCGATACGACGTACCTTCAGTTCCAGGAGGTAGTGGTTAAGGCCCTGATGTTTGGCGCTCAGGAAACAGCGGGCCCCAGTACTTCTGGAACTGAAGGTGCTCGTATCATACCAGGTCAGCATTTCCCGGGGGTGGTCCCGCCAACTGGAAGCAAAGGTAAGCCGCAAAAAAGGTGCCGAGTGTGTTACAAAAGGGGAATACGCAAGGACACCACTTACCAATGCGACACCTGCCCCGAAAAACCTGGCCTGTGTATGAAGGATTGTTTCAAATTGTACCACACCTCAATGCACTACTAATTTACTTTACAGGAAAGATTAGTTCCAGAAGGGGGGCACATTTAGAAAAGTTCCTTGGGAGTCTACTTTCCAAAATTATGTCACTTGTGGGTTTTTTTTACTGTTTAGGCACATCAGGAGCTCTGCAAATGGAACATGACGCCCGCAGACCATTCCATCAGTCTGCATTCCAAAACGTCACGACTTCCCTTCTGAGCCCCGACTTGTGCCCAAACAGTTTTTTCCCACATATGGGGCACCAGTGTACTCAGGACAAATTGGACAACAATTTTTGGTGTCCAATTTCTCCTCTTACCCTTGGGAAAATAAAAAATTGGGGACTAAAACATCATTTTTGTGAGGATAAAAGTAGGATTTTTTTATTTTTACACCTGGGCATTATAAACTTTAGTGAAACACTTGGGGGTTCAAAATGCTCACCACACACCTAGGTAAGTTCCTTAGGGGGTCTAGTTTCCAAAATGGGGTCACTTGTGGGGGTTTCCACTGTTTAGGCACATGAGGGGCTCTGCTAACGGAACATGACGCCCGCAGACCATTCCATCAAAGTCTGCATTCCAAAACGTCACTGCTTCCCTTCTGCGCCCTGCCATGCGCCCAAACAGTGGTTCCCCCCAACATATGGGGTATCAGCGTACTCAGGACAAATTGGACAACAACTTTTGTGGTCCAATTTCTCCTGTTACCCTTGGGGAAAATAAAAAATTGGGGACTAAAACATCATATTTGTGGAAATTTTTTTTTTTTTTTTTTTTATTCACGCCAGGGCATTATAAACTTTAGTGAAACACTTGGGGGTTCAAAATGCTCACCACACACCTAAATAAGTTCATTAGGGGGTCTAGTTTCCAAAATGGGGTCACTTGTGGGGGTTTCCACTGTTTAGGCACATGAGGGGCTCTGCTAACGGAACATGACGCCCGCAGACCATTCCATCAAAGTCTGCATTCCAAAACGTCACTGCTTCCCTTCTGCGCCCTGCCATGCGCCCAAACAGTGGTTCCCCCCAACATATGGGGTATCAGCGTACTCAGGACAAATTGGACAACAACTTTTGTGGTCCAAGTTCTCCTGTTACTCTTGGGAAAATAAAAAATTGGGGACTAAAACATCATATTTGTGGAAATTTTTTTTTTTTTATTCACGCCAGGGCATTATAAACTTTAGTGAAACACTTGGGGGTTCAAGTGCTCACCACACACCTAGATAAGTTCCTTAGGGGGTCTAGTTTCCAAAATGGGGTCACATGTGGGGGGTTTCCACTGTTTAGGCACATCAGGGGCTCTGCTAACGGAACATGACGCCCACAGACCATTCCATTAAAGTCTGCATTCCAAAACGTCACTGCTTCCCTTCCGAGCCCTGCCGTGTGCCCAAACAGTGTATCCCCCCAACATATGGGGTATCAGCGTACTCAGGACAAATTGGACAACCACTTTTGGGGTCCAATTTCTCCTCTTACCCTTGGGAAAATAAAAAATTGGGGACTAAAACATCACTTTGTGGAAAAATTTTTTTTTTTTTTTTCACGCCAGGGCATTATAAACGTTAGTGAAACACTTGGGGGTTCAAAGTGCTCACCACACACCTAGATAAGTTCCTTAGGGGGTCTAGTTTCCAAAATGGGGTCACATATGGGGGGTTTCCACTGTTTAGGCAAATCAGGGGCCCTCCAAACGCGACATGGCGTCCGTTCGCAATTCCAGCCAATTTTGGTTTGGAAAAGTCAAACGGCGCTCCTTCCCTTTCAAGCCCTGCCGTGCGTCCAAACAGTGGATCCCCCCCACATATGGGGTATCAGCGTACTCAGGACATGTTGGACAACAACTTTTGTGGTCCAATTTCTCCTCTTACCCTGGGGAAAATAAAAAATTGGGGACTAAAACATCATGCTTGTGGAAAAAATATGATTTTTTTTCTTCACGGCTCTACATTACAAACTTGCGTGAAGCACTTGAGGGTTCAAAGTGCTCACCACACATCTAGATAAGTTCCTTAGGGGGTCTAGTTTCCAAAATGGGGTCACATGTGGGGGGTTTCCACTGTTTAGGCACATCAGGGGCCCTCCAAACGCGACATGGCGTCCGTTCGCAATTCCAGCCAATTTTGGTTTGGAAAAGTCAAACGGCGCTCCTTCCCTTTCAAGCCCTGCCGTGCGCCCAAACAGTGGTTCCCCCCCACATATGGGGTATCAGCGTACTCAGGACATGTTGGACAACAACTTTTGTGGTCCAATTTCTCCTCTTACCCTTGGGAAAATAAAAATTTGGGGACTAAAAACATCATGTTTGTGGAAAAAATATGATTTTTTTTCTTCACGGCTCTACATTACAAACTTGCGTGAAGCACTTGAGGGTTCAAAGTGCTCACCACACATCTAGATAAGTTCCTTAGGGGGTCTAGTTTCCAAAATGGGGTCACATGTGGGGGGTTTCCACTGTTTAGGCACATCGGGGCCTCTCCAAACGCGACATGGCGTCCGTTCTCAATTCCAGCCAATTTTGGTTTGGAAAAGTCAAACTGCGCTCCTTCCATTCCGAGCTCTGCCGTGTGCCCAAACAGTGGTTTTCCCTCACATATGGGTATCGGCGTACTCAGGAGAAATTGCACAACAACTTTATCAGTCCTTTTTCTCCTTTTTCCCTTGTGAAAATAAAAAAAATGTTTGTAAAAGATCATTTTTGTGACTAAAAAGTAAAATGTTAATTTTTTCCTTCCATGTTGCTTCAGCTCCTGTGAAGCACCTGAAGGGTTAATAAACTTCTTGAATGTGGTTTTGAGTACCTTGAGGGGTGTAGTTTTTAGAATGGTGTCACTTTTGGGTATTTTCTGCTATATAGACCCCTCAAAGTGACTTCAAATATGAGGTGGTCCCGAAAAAAAATGGCTTTGTAAATTTTGTTGTAAAAATGAGAAATCGCTGGTCAACTTTTAACCCTTATAATTTCCTAACAAAAAAAAATTTTGTTTCCAAAATTGTGCTGATGTAAAGTAGACATGTGGGAAATGTTATTTCTTAACTATTTTGTGTGACATATTTCCTGTTTTAAGGGAATAAAAATTCAAAGTTTGAAAATTGCAAAATTTTCAAAATTTTTGCCATATTTGCGTTTTTTTCATAAATAAATGCAAGTTATATGGAAGAAATTTTACCACTATCATGAAGTACAATATGTCACGAGAAAACAATCTCAGAATCGCGAAGATCCGTTGAAGCGTTCCAGAGTTATAACCGCATAAAGAGACAGTGGTCAGAATTGTAAAAATTGGCCCGGTCATTAACGTGCAAACCACCCTTGGGGGTGAAGGGGTTAAAGATGTTCGGATTGACGAAGAAATTGACAATGTTGTTAACGTTTTTTCTATTTTGGCAAATATGTATATTTCACAACTTCCATGCTCTTCACCTTTTTAACTTTTGACACACTTTCTCCTTCATAATCTTCAGCAGCATCATCTTTTTCATCAAATTATTCTTCTTCTTCACCTTCTTTCTCTTCTTCTTAAACTTCTTGCTATTCATCTTTTTGTTAACATTACTCATATTCTTCTTATTAAACTATTATTCTTATTCATATTCTACTTCATCTTCTTCATCATATTCTTATTTTGGACAGAGATTCCTGTACTTGTAATCTGTCAAAGTATGAATTTTTCATCCTTCCGTTCTTGCTGTCACAAAAGATTTAAATTACAACAGTATTTGTCCGTGTTCAGTTTAGCCTGCAGCAGCAGGCATTTTCCAGGGGCACCACGAGGAGGAACGGACTCACCCCCATACACTGCTTAGTCTTCTTCTGCTTATAATTTAGAGCATATATTTTGCTCTTCATTTTGGTCTTATACTTCATGTTCTTCTGCTTTTTGATCTTCTGCTTATTGTTCTTAAGTCTCTTGTTCTGTATCTTGTAGTTTGTCTTAACCTTCTTAGTCCTGTTTGCTAATCTTTTATTTCTTCTTTGTGATGGTGTTTAGGCTGGTTGGCTTGATGCTCGTCGTCCTTGTGGTGGTCATCTTCTTCGGGGTGGTCATCAGGGTCGTCGTCTTCATTGTTGGAGATCCAGAGTGATTTCCCAAAAAAACATTGAAAAAATCTTCACTTTGTAAATGTAGCACAAGGTACAAGAGCCAATGGAAGTAACGAGGACCAGCTGACTGTGCTGGAACCTGGAGGGCAGCAGAAGGAAAAGAGCCAATGGCACAACCGAGGACCAGCTGACGTTACTGGGACACGGTTACTAAGCAGGAGGTACCTGTGCTCCAAAGCACTACCAAGGACCAGCAGACGTTGCTGGAACTCGGATACCGAGATGGAGGCACCTAGGCCAAAGGCACTGTGGAGAACCAGCTGACGGTACTGGAACCCGGACGGGTAGCAGAAGGTACAAGAGCCAATGCAAGTGACGAGGACCAGCTGACTGTGCTGGAACCCGGAGGGCAGCAGAAGGAAAAGAGCCAATGGCACAACCGAGGACCAGCTGACGTTACTGGGACACGGTTACTAAGCAGGAGGTACCTGTGCTCCAAAGCACTACCAAGGACCAGCAGACGTTGCTGGAACTCGGATACCGAGATGGAGGCACCTAGGCCAAAGGCACTGCGGAGAACCAGCTGACGGTACTGGAACCCGGACGGGTAGCAGAAGGTACAAGAGCCAATGCAAGTGACGAGGACCAGCTGACTGTGCTGGAACCCGGAGGGGCAGCAGAAGGAAAAGAGCCAATGGCACAACCGAGGACCAGCTGACGTTACTGGGACACGGTTACTAAGCAGGAGGTACCTGTGCTCCAAAGCACTACCAAGGACCAGCAGACGTTGCTGGAACTCGGATACCGAGATGGAGGCACCTAGGCCAAAGGCACTGCGGGGAACCAGCTGACGGTACTGGAACCCGGACGGGTAGCAGAAGGTACCCATGGAAATTTAAGTTGACAGGCCGCGAGCCGGCCGCAGTTACCGAATCCCACAGTACTACAGTGGGTGATTGTCCTATTGTCACAACGGAAACAGCCTTTATTTGCATATCCCGCAGCACACATAGGAAGCACCTAAACTCCAGGCACCATAGAGTCGGCTAACCCGACTGCAACACGACAGGACAACTTATTGGAGGCTAAGTGACGTTTACACTGACAGGAAACAGATGGCGTGCTGTAACCAGTCTGGGCAGGAGTGAGTACCCGTGCCAATGACACTTCCGAGCAACAACTGTCGTGTTGGAGCCCAGGGATGAGAAGAGAACAGGGTGGAGGCAGCAGGACTTTTTGCCGTTCACACAGCAGGGTAACAGCTGACATTACTGAATCCCAATAACACAGGAGCAAGTGTTCACTGTGCTAACAGCACTTCCGAGCAACAACTGGCGGTGTTGTAGCCCAGGCATGAGAAGACAACAGGGTGGAGGCAGCAGGACTGTTTGCCGTACACACAGCAGGGGAACAGCTGACATTACTGAACCCCAATAACACAGGAGCAAGTGTTCAGTGTGCTAACAGCACTTCCGAGCAACAACTGGCGGTGTTGTAGCCCAGGCATGAGAAGACAACAGGGTGGAGGCAGCAGGACTGTTTGCCGTACACACAGCAGGGGAACAGCTGACATTACTGAACCCCAATAACACAGGAGCAAGTGTTCACTGTGCTAACAGCACTTCCGAGCAACAACTGGCGGTGTTGTAGCCCAGGCAAGAGAAGACAACAGGGTGGAGGCAGCAGGACTGTTTGCCGTACACACAGCAGGGGAACAGCTGACATTACTGAACCCCAGTAACACAGGAGCAAGTGTTCACTGTGCTAACAGCACTTCCGAGCAACAACTGGCGGTGTTGTAGCCCAGGCATGAGAAGACAACAGGGTGGAGGCAGCAGGACTGTTTGCCGTACACACAGCAGGGGAACAGCTGACATTACTGAACCCCAATAACACAGGAGCAAGTGTTCACTGTGCTAACAGCACTTCCGAGCAACAACTGGCGGTGTTGTAGCCCAGGCATGAGAAGACAACAGGGTGGAGGCAGCAGGACTGTTTGCCGTACACACAGCAGGGGAACAGCTGACATTACTGAACCCCAATAACACAGGAGCAAGTGTTCACTGTGCTAACAGCACTTCCGAGCAACAACTGGCGGTGTTGTAGCCCAGGCATTAGAAGATAACAGGGTGGAGGCAGCAGGACTGTTTGCCGTACACACAGCAGGGGAACAGCTGACATTACTGAACCCCAGTAACACAGGAGCAAGTGTTCACTGTGCTAACATCACTTCCGAGCAACAACTGGCGGTGTTGTAGCCCAGGCATGAGAAGACAACAGGGTGGAGGCAGTAGGACTGTTTGCCGTACACACAGCAGGGGAACAGCTGACATTACTGAACCCCAATAACACAGGAGCAAGTGTTCACTGTGCTAACAGCACTTCCGAGCAACAACTGGCGGTGTTGTAGCCCAGGTATGAGAAGACAACAGGGTGGAGGCAGCAGGACTGTTTGCCGTACACACAGCAGGGGAACAGCTGACATTACTGAACCCCAATAACACAGGAGCAAGTGTTCACT
Organism: Oophaga sylvatica; assembly: GCA_033576555.1. Classification (NCBI taxonomy): domain Eukaryota; kingdom Metazoa; phylum Chordata; class Amphibia; order Anura; family Dendrobatidae; genus Oophaga; species Oophaga sylvatica. The sequence continues at coordinate 179,550,886 of JARQOD010000002.1, forward strand.
GTGCTAACAGCACTTCCGAGCAACAACTGGCGGTGTTGTAGCCCAGGCATGAGAAGACAACAGGGTGGAGGCAGCAGGACTGTTTGCCGTACACACAGCAGGGGAACAGCTGACATTACTGAACCCCAATAACACAGGAGCAAGTGTTCACTGTGCTAACAGCACTTCCGAGCAACAACTGGCGGTGTTGTAGCCCAGGCATGAGAAGACAACAGGGTGGAGGCAGCAGGACTGTTTGCCGTACACACAGCAGGGGAACAGCTGACATTACTGAACCCCAGTAACACAGGAGCAAGTGTTCACTGTGCTAGCAGCACTTCCGAGCAACAACTGGCGGTGTTGTAGCCCAGGCATGAGAAGACAACAGGGTGGAGGCAGCAGGACTGTTTGCCGTACACACAGCAGGGGAACAGCTGACATTACTGAACCCCAATAACACAGGAGCAAGTGTTCACTGTGCTAACAGCACTTCCGAGCAACAACTGGCAGTGTTGTAGCCCAGGCATGAGAAGACAACAGGGTGGAGGCAGCAGGACTGTTTGCCGTACACACAGCAGGGGAACAGCTGACATTACTGAACCCCAGTAACACAGGAGCAAGTTGTCATGTATAGTGTACAGTTCCTATAGCATCTTGTGCTTGGGTGCGAGGAAAACACAGGAGACATAGGTTGAAATGAAATGACTTGTATTACTTCATACAAGCATGCTGAAATGTTCACACAGTTTGCAGGACAGCGACAGGAGACACAGCAGGCCAGAGTAACTTCAAGCACTACAATAAATCTCCGAAGCAGATTCAGGATCTCTTCTCTGTACCGTAATTCCTCTGCAAACATGGATTCACCAAACAGCAGGTTTCCAGAGTCCAAAAGTGTTCCAAGGTTCCTCAGTAGGGAATAGCTGGAGTACAAGTCCAAGGCTTCCAGGAGTCAGGTCACAGACTGACTGAGGCTGATTCAGGAGCACTGATTGTTCAGCTGAGGCTGCTTAAGAAGCAAGAGGGAAGAATCAGGGCGGGAACATGAAAACTGGAAACTCCATATTAACTGAGGGCAAGAGCTGCAGAAAGACAGAAAGCAAAATGGCCGACGGAAAACTTAGTTTCAAGGAACATGTCAGAGACAAAGAACCTTACATTACTCCCCCGTTAGGGACAACCTCCGGATGACCTCAGACCAGGCTTGTCAGGGTACCTCTGATGAAACTGGCGGAGCAGGCGAGGAGCATTTACATTATTGACTGGTTCCCATGAGTTGTCCTCCACTGGGTAGACCTGCCATTTAATCAAATATTGCAACTGATTTCTGTACAACCTGGAATCTAGAATCCTTTCCACCATTAATTCTTCCTGACCATCGACCAGCACTGGGTCAGGGCAAGGAGAAGAACGTCCAGGAAACGTATTGGGTGTTGCAGCCTTTAGTAGGGATACATGAAAGACAGGGTGGATTCTCATAGTTCTGGGTAGTTGAAGACGACAAGCAACAGCACTTATAATCTTATTGATCTTATAAGGTCCAATGTACTTATGTCCCAATTTAGACGATGGAATCTTTAATTTAAGATTTCTGGTTGACAGCCAGACCAAATCTCCTACCTTGAAAGCTGGTGCAGGTTTACGAAATTTATCTGCTGCTTTCTTGTACCTTTCCTGAGCAAATTCTAGATTTTCCTTTAGAAGATCCATATTCTTTTGTAAAGAAGTGATTCTTTCAGCCACTGCCGGCAAGGGCGTATCTATGGGAAATCGAGGAAGAATGTTAGGATGATAACCTAGATTGGAGTAAAAAGGAGACTGCTTAGTGGAGGCGCTCTGAGAGTTGTTATAAGAGAACTCAGCCAGTGGAAGTAGATCCACCCAATCATCCTGTAGGTGGCAGATAAAACAGCGGAGATACTGCTCCAGGGTCTGATTGGTTCGTTCTGTCTGTCCATTAGTCTGGGGATGAAAAGCAGAAGAAAGGTTTACTTTAATGTCTAATGCTGCACAGAAATTTTGCCAAAACCTTGAAGTGAATTGCACCCCTCGATCCGAAATGACCTCATCCGGTACTCCATGTAAGCGAAACACATTCTTAATCATCAAGTCTGATGTCTGTTTTGCAGTGGGTAAGCCGACACAAGGGATAAAATGAGCTGCCTTTGTTAGACGGTCAACCACCACTAGAATGGTGTTCTTCCCTTGAGAGGTTGGTAACTCCACAATGAAGTCCATAGAAATGGATCCCCATGGGCGGGACAGACCAGTTGGTGAGGAGCGAGGTGTTTTGCATCTTGCACAGACTTCACATGAAGTGACATAGTTTAAGACATCTTTCCTGTAAGTGGGCCACCAAAAGAAACGAGAAAGAAATTCTTGTGTCTTTAGAATTCCCCTATGCCCGGCTATCTTGGAATCGTGGATGAGTTGCAATACTCTCAATCTGACTATTTCAGGTATATACAGACGTTGTCCCTGAATCTACACACCATTCTTAAAGACAAGACTTACGTCCCTTGGGGTTGAGCCAACAAAGAATCCGCATGGTATGCTTCCTTGATGTCCTTAAGTAGGTCTTGATTATGAATCACTCCCAGGAATCTAGAGTCAGGAAGAATAGTCTTAGGAGGAGTAAGTGGACGTGTCTCTGCTGAATGAATCCTAGAGAGTGCATCAGCCTTTCCATTGCGCGATCCTGGTCTATAAGAAATGACAAAATTAAATTGGTTTAGGAAAAGATTCCAGCGAGCCTGGCGAGGAGTCAGGCACTTAGCCGACCTGATAAATTCAAGGTTACGATGGTCTGTCAGGACGACTATTTGCTGTGCAGCTCCCTGAAGAAGGTGTCTCCATTCCTTGAAGGCGGCAATAATGGCCAACAATTCTCTATTGCCCACATTGTAGTTCCTCTCAGCCGAAGACAACTGCTGGGAAAAGAAGGCACAGGGATGCAAGACATTCTTCTCACCTGTTCTCTGAGAGAGTATAGCTCCAACGGCACAGTCTGAAGCATCCACCTCTATTATGAAGGCAAGCTCGGGGTTGGGATGTACTAAGATAGGTGCGGTGGTAAATTTATCCTTTAAACAGGAAAATGCTTCCTGAGCTTGCGGGGTCCAGGAGAACCTAGACTGTTTCCGGGTAAGTTGGGTGATAGGTGACACTACCTCAGAAAAATTCTTAATGAAACGTCTATAGAAGTTGGCAAACCCGATGAAACGCTGCACCTCCTTCACATTTCTAGGAATTGGCCAATCCTTGATGGCTTGGGTCTTGCTTCCATCCATACTAATCCCTTGCGTAGATAGTACATACCCCAGAAATTGAATTTCTGTCCTATGGAATTCACATTTTTCAAGTTTGATGTAGAGATGGTTTTGTCTTAGGCATTCTAAGACCATTCTCACATGTCCATGATGTTCCTCTGTGGAGTTAGAAAAAATTAGAATATCATCCAGATAAATCACCACAAATGTATCTAGGAGATCCCTGAAGATATCATTCACGAAGTGTTGGAAAGTGGCTGGGGCGGTACTCAGACCAAAAGGCATAACTAGATATTCAAAGTGTCCATAGCGTGACCTGAAAGCAGTCTTCCATTCATCCCCAGGTCTGATACGGACCAAGTTATAGGCCCCACGGAGATCCAGTTTAGAGAAAATTTTGGCATGCCGCACTCTCTCCAACAACTCAGGGATTAAAGGCAATGGATAACGGTTTCTAATAGTAACCTTATTGAGTTCCCTATAGTCTATGCAGGGTCTCAGAGATCCATCTTTCTTCTTCACAAAGAAGATGGGTGCACCTGCGGGAGATGAAGAGGGGCGTATGAAGCCCTTGGCTAAATTTTCGTCTATATAATCCTTCAAAGCTTTTAGCTCGGGCCCCGCTAGGGGTAGATCTTACCAAAAGGTATCTCGGCTCCGGGTAATAATTCAATTGGACAATCATATGGACGGTGAGGAGGAAGCTGATCAGCGTTCTTCTTGTCACATAAATCATCATAGTCCTGGTATACAGCTGGTAGTTCAGGGACTGACATGGTTCCTTTAGGAACAGAGCAAGCTGAAACTCCTTGACTCATCTGTTTCTCTGGAAAGTGTAATTCCTTGGTCTCCCAGTTAATCGTAGGATTCTGCGCCTGCAGCCATGGTAGCCCTAGAATGATGGGAAAGTGGGGAGAAGAGATAAGCAAAAAATACATTTTCTCCTGATGATCTTTACCCATAAGGACCCTCAAAGGCTGTGTTTCTTGATCCACTGGTCCAGAAGTCAGTAGAGAGCCATCCACAGTCTCCATCTGTACTGGAGTAGCCTTCTTCACTGAACGTATCCCCTGTTTCAGAGCAAAGGAGATATCCATAAAATTTCCACTTGCTCCTGAGTCAATCATAGCAGAGCTAGACACCCAGACTGAGTCAACCCAGAGTTTGATGGAAAGGAAGCAATGAGAATTGTTTCTTTTACAACTCAGCTGGGACACCGCTGAGGAAACTTGAAAAATTGCAGCGTTTATACCGTCATCGTCCCCAGAACTAACAGATTTAAGTCCGAGAAATCAAGATTCTTGCAGCAGATCTCTCTGGAGCCTGAGGCTCGGACATGACAGAGCTCCTCTCGCAACACTCACAGTGAATGACTGCTGCAGTAGTCTTACGAGAACGGCTGGGGCAGTTTATAATGAAGTGCCCTGACTTACCACAGTAGAAACATAGATTTTCCTTTATACGATGTTCTTTGCGTGCATCACTAACCCGTCTTTGTAAAGAGTCCACCTGCATGGGTTCAGGTTCTGGTTCCCTTGTGATCCTACTCAAAGGTTCCTTAGCTGAGGAGGGAGGTAGTAAAAGGTTAGTGCGATTATTTTCGAACCATCTCTCTTGTCTGCGTTCAGTCAGACGAGCATCAATACGGATACAATAGTTAATAAAGTCACCTAACGCAGTGGGAGGGTCGGCACGAGCAAGTTCATCCTTAATCAGTGGAGACAACCCTTTCCGAAAAATAGATTTTTTAGCGGAAGTGTCCCAAGTGGTATCAAGAGCCCATCTCCTGAAATCCAGGCATATTCGGCTACTGAACGCTTACCTTGGCGCAAAGTTAACATGGCTGCTTCAGCTGTTGCACCTCGATTGGGGTCATCAAACACCTGCCCCATGGCTGAAATAAAAGCATCAAGGTGATTCAAACAATCATCCTCAGTCTCAATCAGAGGGTTTGCCCACATCAAAGCCTTATTGGTAAGCAACATGATTATAGTAAGCACTTTGGATCGTTCAGTGGGAAATTGTGAAGCATGTGCAGAGAAAAATAAATTGCATTGATTAATAAATCCCCTGAATTTCTCACGTTCACCGCCAAAACGAAAAGGAGGTAATTTGGGGATCCCAGAACTTGGGGTTATGGCAGGAGCCTGGGCTCGTTCCTCTAGAGCCTCAATCCTGGCTCGCAATTCCTGGGTAGTCTGTCCAAACACTTGCAAATTATGATTAGTGAGGTCCTGTAGGCTTGCAAAACGGGTTTTTAAAGTCTGTACATCTGAAAGGATTGTATCAGTCACTCCGCAAAGTTCCTTATGCGGGCCTCCATCTTCCAGATCTTTTAAGGCAGAGGTGCTGAAAGGAGAAGAGGAAAGGAAAAAAAAAAAAACAATAGTGTTTACCTGTGGTAACACTCCAGAGTAAAATTTTAAGGGAATGCCTCACCTGGAATGGTTGTGAGAAGTCACAACCACTGTCATCACATAAGGTATTAAACGGACATCTGATATCCACAGTCACAGCAGACACGGCTTTCCCAGACCCAGCAGACACTAAACATTGGCTCCTGAATCTTGTCATGTATAGTGTACAGTTCCTATAGCGTCTTGTGCTTGGGTGCGAGGAAAACACAGGAGACATAGGTTGAAATGAAATGACTTGTATTACTTCATACAAGCATGCTGAAAAGTTCACACAGTTTGCAGGAACAGCGACAGGAGACACAGCAGGCCAGAGTAACTTCAAGCACTACAATAAATCTCCAAAGCAGGTTCAGGATCTCTTCTCTGTACCGTAATTCCTCTGCAAACATGGATTCACCAAACAGCAGGTTTCCAGAGTCCAAAAGTGTTCCAAGGTTCCTCAGTAGGGAATAGCTGGAGTACAAGTCCAAGGCTTCCAGGAGTCAGGTCACAGACTGACTGAGGCTTGATTCAGGAGCGCTGATTGTTCAGCTGAGGCTGCTTAAGAAGCAAGAGGGAAGAATCAGGGCGGGAACATGAAAACTGGAAACTCCATATTAACTGAGGGCAAGAGCTGCAGAAAGACAGAAAGCAAAATAGCCGACGGAAAACTGAGTTTCAAGGAACATGTCAGAGACAAAGAACCTTACACAAGTGTTCACTGTGCTAACAGCACTTCCGAGCAACAACTGGCGGTGTTGTAGCCCAGGCATGAGAAGACAACAGGTGGAGGCAGCAGGACTGTTTGCCGTACACACAGCAGGGGAACAGCTGACATTACTGAACCCCAGTAACAGAGGAGCAAGTGTTCACTGTGCTAACAGCACTTCCGAGCAACAACTGGCGGTGTTGTAGCCCAGGCATGAGAAGACAACAGGGTGGAGGCAGCAGGACTGTTTGCCGTACACACAGCAGGGGAACAGCTGACATTACTGAACCCCAATAACACAGGAGCAAGTGTTCACTGTGCTAACAGCACTTCCGAGCAACAACTGGCGGTGTTTAGCCCAGGCATAGTAAACAACAGGATGTGAGTGCAGCAGGCTTTTGCCGTACACACAGCAGGGGAACAGCTGACATTACTGAACCCCAATCAACCACATGAGCAAGTGTTTCACTGTGCATACAGCACTTCCGATGCATAACATAACTGGCGGTGTTGTAGCCAGGCATGAAAAGTAACATTGGTGGAGGCAGCAGACCTGTTTGCCGTACACACAGCAGGGAACAGCTGACATTACTGAACCCCAGATAACATAAGGAGCAAGTGTTCACTGTGCTAACAGCACTCTCGAGCAACAACTGGCGGTGTTGTAGCCCAGGCATGAGAAGACAACAGGGTGGAGGCAGCAGGACTGTTTGCCGTACACCAACCGCAGGGAACAGCATGACATTACTGAACCCCAATAACACAGGAGCAAGTGTTCACTGTGCTAACAGCACTTCCGAGCAACAACTGGCGGTGTTGTAGCCCAGGATGAGAAGACAACAGGGTGGAGGCAGCAGGACTGTTTTGCCGTCACAACAGCAGGGGAACAGCTGACATTACTGAACCCCAATAACACAGGAGCAAGTGTTCACTGTGCTAACAGCACTTCCGAGCAACAACTGGCGGTGTTGTAGCCCAGGCATGAGAAGACAACAGGGTGGAGGCAGCAGGACTGTTTGCCGTACACACAGCAGGGGAACAGCTGACATTACTGAACCCCATAACACAGGAGCAAGTGTCACTGTGCTACAACTTCAGCAACACTGCGTTTGTACCAGCATGAAGAAACAGTGTCAGCAGACTTGCCGTACAAGCGGGACAGTGACATTACTGAACCAGTAACACAGGAGCAGTGTTCACTGTCTAACAGCACTTCCGAGCAACACTGGTGTTAGCAGATGAAGACAACAGGATGGAGGCAGCAGGACTGTTTGCCGTACACAAGCAGGGGAACAGCTGACATTACTGAACCCCATAACACAGGAGCAAGTGTTCACTGTGCTAACAGCACTTCCGAGCAACAACTGGCGGTGTTGTAGCCCAGGCATGAGAAGACAACAGGGTGGAGGCAGCAGGACTGTTTGCCGTACACACAGCAGGGGAACAGCTGACATTACTGAACCCCAGTAACATAGGAGCAAGTGTAACTGTGCTAACAGCACTTCCGAGCAACAACTGGCGGTGTTGTAGCCAGGCATAGAAGACAACAGGGTGGAGGCAGCAGGACTGTTTGCCGTACACACAGCAGGGAACAGCTGACATTACTGAACCCCAATAACACAGGAGCAAGTGTTCACTGTGCTAACAGCACTTCCAAGCAACAACTGGCGGTGTTGGAGCCCAGGGTCAAGGAGGATGTTTAAATACTAGATCAAGTATTTTCCTTGTTACGTGTCAATTAAAAATGTCTATACTCCAAACAAGAGAAATATAACCTTTAGTACCATAAGATGATGATTTTACTTAAAAAATATATGTAAATTAATAATTTACTAACATAAACGCATACATTAACATGTTGAAAACCAATGCAAACCACAATTAAAATAGCTTAAATAATCTGCTATACGGTTTAAAATAAAAGCATACAAGTACATATCAGAATCCATTAATGATGGCTAAGTAACAGTATGTACACCATTTCTATTGTGTAGACAATGAATGGCTGACTTAAAAACATAATCAGCATTACAAGTTATCTTTGACATTCATAAAAGTTTACATTTGGTGAATAATATCACTAAAAAGTTTTTAAAATATCTAAAATTTCCATCATGTAATACTGATAATATGTGCCAATCATTTATATTAACAAACAAAAACTTTAAAAAGTGCATAGTGCATAGTCAAAACACCTATTTATGCCTGACTGTGGACTTGCAAGCATGACAACGGATAGATAAGGTATATATAGATGAGACTGCATAGCCACAGATGTTGAATGGCGATGTAATACTGCACCTCAATAAAGTGTGCGTTACTACTACATCCTTTTTTTTATATAGCTTTATAAAAGGTTACGTGCATATATGGTTGTGCCTTTGTTTGGACGCACAGACTGGCTTCCTGCTGTGACGCGTTGGGTATTGGAGCGTCTGTGCGTCTTATGACGCAGACTAACATTCACGGTGCGCATCGTTCATCATCGCAAGCGTACCGACAACACGGGACAACATGGGAACAGCTGACATTACTGAACCCCAATAACACAGGAGCAAGTGTTCACTGTGCTAACAGCACTTCCGAGCAACAACTGTCGGTGTTGGAGCCCAGGGATGAGAAGAGAACAGGGTGGAGGCAGCAGTACTTTTTGCCATACACACAGCAGGGGAACAGCTGACATTACTGAACCCCAATAACACAGGAGCAAGTGTTCACTGTGCTAACAGCACTTCCGAGCAACAACTGGCGGTGTTGTAGCCCAGGCATGAGAAGACAACAGGATGGATGCAGCAGGACTGTTTGCCGTACACAAAGCAGGGAACAGCTGACATTACTGAACCCCAGTAACACAGGAGCAAGTGTTCACTGTGCTAACAGCACTTCCGAGCAACAACTGGCGGTGTTGTAGCCCAGGCATGAGAAGACAACAGGATGGATGCAGCAGGACTGTTTGCCGTACACAAAGCAGGGGAACAGCTGACATTACTGAACCCCAGTAACACAGGAGCAAGTGTTCACTGTGCTAACAGCACTTCCGAGCAACAACTGGCGGTGTTGTAGCCCAGGCATGAGAAGACAACAGGGTGGAGGCAGCAGGACTGTTTGCCGTACACACAGCAGGGGAACAGCTGACATTACTGAACCCCAGTAACACAGGAGCAAGTGTTCACTGTGCTAACAGCACTTCCGAGCAACAACTGGCGGTGTTGTAGCCCAGACATTAGAAGACAACATGGTGGAGGCAGCAGGACTGTTTGCCGTACACACAGCAGGGAACAGCTGACATTACTGAACCCCAATAACACAGGAGCAAGTGTTCACTGTGCTAACAGCACTTCCAAGCAACAACTGGCGGTGTTGGAGCCCAGGGTCAAGGAGGATGTTTAAATACTAGATCAAGTATTTTCCTTGTTACGTGTCAATTAAAAATGTCTATACTCCAAACAAGAGAAATATAACCTTTAGTACCATAAGATGATGATTTTACTTAAAAAAATATATGTAAATTAATAATTTACAAACATAAACGCATACATTAACATGTTGAAAACCAATGCAAACCACAATTAAAATAGCTTAAATAATCTGCTATACGGTTTAAAATAAAAGCATGCAAGTACATATCAGAATCCATTAATGATGGCTAAGTAACAGTATGTACACCATTTCTATTGTGTAGACAATGAATGGCTGACTTAAAAACATAATCAGCATTACAAGTTATCTTTGACATTCATAAAAGTTTACATTTGGTGAATAATATCACTAAAAAGTTTTTAAAAATATCTAAAATTTCCATCATGTAATACTGATAATATGTGCCAATCATTTATATTAACAAACAAAAACTTTAAAAAGTGCATAGTGCATAGTCAAAACACCTATTTATGCCTGACTGTGGACTTGCAAGCATGACAACGGATAGATAAGGTATATATAGATGAGACTGCATAGCCACAGATGTTGAATGGCGATGTAATACTGCACCTCAATAAAGTGTGCGTTACTACTACATCCTTTTTTTTATATAGCTTTATAAAAGGTTACGTGCATGTATGGTTGCGCCTTTGCTTGGACGCACAGACTGGCTTCCTGCTGTGACGCGTTGGGTATTGGAGCGTCTGTGCGTCTTATGACGCAGACTAACATTCACGGTGCGCATCGTTCATCATCGCAAGCGTACCGACAACACAAAGGCGTTGTCATGCACCTATGATGAAACATACACGCATGTGCCCTATTACATAACAAGCTACAAGAAAAACGAGTGTGAGGTGTGACACAGCTGTTTTGTTAAGGTACAGTATTATATCGACATTGTACAGGTGTCGCTATTCAGTCTGATAAATAGATATCATTCACCTATTCTATCAGTTGTCGTTCTTTCAGCACCACTTACAGGTATATATTTTGCTATTGTGACTATGCACTATTGACTTTAACAAGGTAATGCATTATTTTTGTTAGCGATTATCATGTTTACATGAAGGACCTTTATGATATGGGCTGTTAACTTTCTAATTAAATATGTACTTTTAAAATGACACAAATATAATTAATGTTGAAGAGGACTATTCCTACATGCATTGTTTGCACAATATTACAGGTGTACATCACGTCCCTTAATCAACATTGGATTATTATATTTCTTGTATGCTTTTATTTAAAAGCCAAGAACACTGAAGTCTAACCTTCGCACTGCAGCTGTTGTCAAAGTTCAACCCACATTATGCACTTCCAACATTGCAGCATTTGAGTCATGATGTGAGTTGGATTTGTCTAAGCTATGGAGTGACAAGGTTGACCATCAGTATCCTATAGCATAAGTAGGCTTTTGTGTTAGCATTTGTTTTCGACATGTGCATATCTGAAATAATATGTCACAATTATTTTGTTACAGATTTGTGACAAAGACTAATCATTTTATGGTTTTAAAGCTGACGTTTCAAATGTTTACAGCTTAGAAATCAGGGTGTAGCCTCATATCTATGTGTAGCACTAGACACTTTGACATGTCATGCTTTTTTCACCATGTGTAGGTAGCTAGCAGTAATTTTTGCCAGACACACAGCAGGGGAACAGCAGGCGTTACTGAACCCCACAAACACATCAGCGATTGTTTTCATCTGTGCATCTAACACTTCTGAGCAGCAACTGGCGGTGTTGAAGCCCAGGGTCAAGGAGGGTGTAGGCAGAGGCCTTGTATGAGATGTTTGAAGTTGAAGTTGTAGTTAGCAGCAGTAATTTTTGCCAGACACACAGCAGGGGAACAGCAGGCGTTACTGAACCCCACAAACACATCAGCGATTGTTTTCATCTGTGCATCTAACACTTCTGAGCAGCAACTGGCGGTGTTGAAGCCCAGGGTCAAGGAGGGTGTAGGCAGAGGCCTTGTATGAGATGTTTGAAGTTGAAGTTGTAGTTAGCAGCAGTAATTCTTGCCAGACACACAGCAGGGGAACAGCAGGCGTTACTGAACCCCACAAACACATCAGCGATTGTTTTCATCTGTGCATCTAACACTTCTGAGCAGCAACTGGCGGTGTTGAAGCCCAGGGTCAAGGAGGGTGTAGGCATAAAATATTGAGTTATTGCCTTGTTACGTGGCCATTGCAAATGTATGTACTTCAAACAAGAATAAATGAAGTTTTACTAGTACAATAAAATGATGAATTTCAAGTCCAAGAATAGAAAAATATTTAGACTTGAGAGTCCTCAGTGGTTGATACCGTTTAATGGCTAACTGAAAAGATGGTAACAAATTCCAAGCTTTCGAGACTACTCAGGTCTCTTCATCAGGCTAAGACTAAAACAAAAAATGAAGAATCACATATTTCTACACACAACAGGACACAGGAATAGGTAAGACAAGTGAGGAGGGACAAGTGAGGGGAGACAGGCCAAAAAATGAGAACAAGGATGAATTATCAGCGCCACACAATAAGAGAAAAAATAATGGATTTACCTGTGGCAAAACACTTTTGTATGCCCGGTCATAGCATGATGGATATGGAATTACTGGTATTAAAATATAACTTCAAATATGAGAAAGATACAAAGGTTTCAGAATATAAGCTCATCATGACCTTTGACACTCTTAGTGATGGAATGAATAGATCACACGGATTTATGTCATTCTATATCAATTAAGGAATCTGCGTCTCTGCCCTTCCAGGGGCATGAAAACAGAAAACCAGACCCCAATCAGAGGGCAATAAAACTTTCTATCCTTATCTAGGAACTGTTCCAATATTTATGTTCATCCCTCTGTCATAATGACAGTTCTGCTACACGTGACTTACTTGTCTTACCTATTGCACTATTCCTGTGTCCTGTTGTGTATAGAAATATGTGATGCTTCATTTTTTGTTTTAGTCTTTGCCTGATGAAGAGACGTGAGTAGCCTCGAAAGCTTGCAATTTGTTACCATCTTTTCAGTTATCCATTAAAAGGTATCAACCACTGCGGACTCTCAAGTCTAAATATTTGTCTATCTACTGGCTAACACGGTACGAAGATACACATGTTTCCTAACTTCAAGAATAAAAATAAAGACCCTGCAAATATAAACGCAAATATAAACGCATATATGCACATGCCAACAAGAAATGGAACAACACACCACCCAAAAAATTGGTTACAAAATATAGTGTTGTAAATTTAAGAATAAAAGCCCATTTTTGTATTTATGAATAATGCTTAAGGAACGCTATGTTAAACGCTATGTTAAACCATAACATAGTGAAGACAATGGATTTTGTAATAGTCACTCATCATCATCATTGCAATTTATATGTGACAGTCACAGACATTTGAATTATTTAAGTTAATAAAATCGTTACTTTGTACAGCATGTATGACATGTCCAGCATGGACTCATCAATGTCCATCTCATCAGGAGAGCTTTAAACTAGAACAATGTGGGAAGGGAAGCAAAACGCCAGCAAAAGCCATACACTTGACAAATACTATTGAGATTTCTGCTATTAGAAGTGAAGGGGAAGAACAAAGACAAAAAATTTTACATAATAAAAATATTGAAGGAAGAGAAACCAATCACAAACTAAAGTGTTTCTATACGAATGCACAAAGCATGGGCAACAAACAAGGAGAACTGGAGCTACTAACGCAGGAGAAGAAATATGATGTCATTGGAATCACTGAGACTTGGTGGGACGATACACATGATTGGAATACAAGGCTAGAAGGATACAACTTATTTGCAAGAAACAGACTTGATAAACGAGGAGGAGGTGTTGCATTGTATGTTAGAAAAGCGTATATCTGCACAGAGATTGACGCTTCAGAGACTGGGAGTTCTGTGGAAACTGTTTGGGTAAGAATACAAGGACAGAACAATGGAAAGGACACCATTGTAGGCATTTACTACAGGCCGCCTGTGCAAGCTGAAGATATGGATGAACTCTTTATGCATCAAATGGCCAAGTTCTCCAAAAAATATGACATAGTGGTCATGGGAGATTTCAACTATCCAGACATTTGTTGGGAATCTCTCTCAGGCAAAACTAACAGGTCCAGGAAATTCTTATCCTCTCTTGCTGACAACTTTATCTTCCAAAAGGTAATGGAGAAAACAAGGGGATCTGCTACCTTGGATCTAATCCTCATAAACAGGGAGGAAATGGTGGAGGAGGTAAGAGTGGCTGGGACTCTAGGAGGTAGTGACCATGCTATTTTAGAATTTTGGATAACAAGAGGAGGAAGACCTGTGAAGACTCAGACGTCAAGGTTAGATTTCAGAAAGGCAGATTTTAAGGAACTCAGAAAGAGAATTGGAGGGATCCAATGGCTGGATATCCTTAAGGACAAAAATGTCCAGGAAGGATGGAAAATCTTGAAAAATGAGATTCTCAAAGCACAATCGTTAACAATTCCGAAAAGAGGGAAGAATGGGAAGCATTTAAGGAAACCAGGATGGATGAACATAGAACTTAAACACATGCTAAAAAGGAAGAAAGAAATGTTTATCAAATGGAAAGAGGGAGGCATATCTAAAGAAGAATATAATGCCGTCTGCAGAACCTGCAGGGCACAAATCAGATTATCTAAAGCTGACAATGAATTAAGGCTTGCAAGTGACGTCAAAAGCAACAAAAAAGGATTTTGGGGATACGTCAAAAGTAAAAGAAAAGTCAAAGATGCTATAGGATTTTTACAGGATGAAAATGATGAAATGGTAAGTCAGGATGTTGAGAAGGCTGAACTTTTAAATTCCTATTTTGCATCTGTTTTCTCTCAGAAAGGAAATGTAACATCAACTGATCTTCACTGTCCTATTAAAGGAATAGAAGAATCCAGGATATCTATAAACAGAAAGACAGTGAGGAAACACTTAGCTAACATAAATGAATTCAAGTCTCCAGGTCCAGATGAATTACACCCCAGGGTACTGAAGGAGATAGCAGAAGAAATTCTTGAACCACTGTCCATAATCTTTGAAAATTCTTGGAGAACAGGAGAAGTCCCAGAAGACTGGAGAAGAGCAAATGTTGTTCCTATCTTCAAAAAGGGGAAGAAGGTGGACCCAGGGAACTACAGGCCGGTGAGTCTGACTTCTATACCAGGAAAGATCTTTGAACAAATTATTAAAGAACATGTATGCAAGTACCTGGATAAGAATGAAGTGATTAAACAGAGTCAGCATGGGTTTGTAACTAATAAGTCATGTCAGACTAACTTAATTTCCTTCTATGACAGAATCACTGACTGGGTGGATCAGGGAAATGCTGTAGATATAGTATATCTTGACTTCAGCAAAGCATTTGACAAAGTATCTCACACAATCCTTATTGAAAAAATGACTAAGTATGGAATGGACAAGGCAACTGTTAGGTGGATTCATAACTGGCTTAGTGATCGGACCCAAAGAGTGGTTGTAAATGGCTGCACATCCAGTTGGAAGAATGTCTCAAGTGGGGTACCACAAGGCTCTGTTTTGGGCCCTGTATTGTTCAATATCTTTATCAATGATTTAGATGAAGGAATTGAGGGTAAACTGATCAAATTTGCTGATGACACAAAGCTAGGAGGGGTAGCTAATACTAGAGAAGAGAGAGAGAGGATTCAAAAGATATACATAAACTGGAGCAGTGGGCAGCAACTAACAGAATGGATTTTAACAGGGAAAAATGCAAAGTACTACATCTGGGCAATAAAAATGAAAAAAGCATATACAAAATGGGAGGAATAGGGCTAAGTAACAGCACATGTGAAAAAGACTTGGGTATACTAATTGATCACAGACTTAACATGAGTCAACAGTGTGATGCAGCAGCAAAAAAGGCAAATGCAATTCTAGGATGTATCAACAGAAGCATACAGTCTAGATCACGTGAGGTCATTATTGCCCTCTACTCCTCTTTGGTCAGACCTCATCTGGAATACTGTGTCCAGTTTTGGGCACCACATTTTAAAAAAGACATCAACAAACTGGAGCAAGTTCAGAGAAGAGCCACCAAAATGGTGACCGGTCTGCAAACCATGTCCTATGAGGAACGGTTGCAGGATTTGGGAATGTTTAGCTTGCAAAAAAGAAGACTGAGAGGAGACTTAATAGCTGTCTACAAATATCTCAAGGGCTGTCACATTGTAGAAGGATCATCTTTATTCTCATTTGCACAAGGAAAGACTAGAAGCAATGGGATGAAACTGAATGGGAGGAGACACAGATTACATATTAGAAAAAACTTTTTGACAGTTAGGGTGATCAATGAGTGGAACAGGCTGCCACAAGAGGTGGTGAGTTCTCCTTCAATGGAAGTCTTCAAACAGAGGCTGGATAGACATCTGTCTGGGATGATTTAGAGAATCCTGCTTTGAGCAGGGGGTTGGACCAGAAGGCCCAGGAGGTCCCTTCCAACTCTACCATTCTATGATTCTATGATTCTATGATTCTATGTGATGACGCAATAATGTACGATAAAAAATAACCATTTAAAAAAACATTATGCATTGTCACAATGTAAGTGTGTGCCTGCAAGTGTAGGTGAAACAAAGGCTACGGATAGCAAAGGTATATTCTATGTCTGTATCAGACAGTGGACAGCCTCTGATGGGTAATGGCGATGTTATACTGTACGTCAATAAAGTCTGCGGCTGCAATCATGCATTTTTTGCTTGTACAGTGTTGAAGAGGGTAAAAGCATGTCTGGTTGCGCTAGGCTTTATCCGTCAACACTACCTTCCTACTGTCACGCGTAGGGTAGGGTAGCGTGTGTCAATTAGATGACTCTATAAAATGTGACGTTACGCAGCGTTATTGTGTCCTAGGGACGCCAAAAATACGACAGCAGTAATCATTTACTGTCAAATACTCCACCTATGACCAACAAAAAAAGCACGTTCCCTCTTTAACAATCTACAAGACTAACAAGCATAATGGTTGACGCTGACTTTATTGAGGTACAGTATTACATCGACATTGTCCATGAGTAACTATGCACTGTGATACCTATATACCATTATTAATTTATATCTGTTGTGCTTGTTTCAACAGCACTTGCAGGTATAACTACCTATTGTCAGTATGCATGATGCACTTTCTAGATGTAATAATTTATTATTGCACATTATTACCAGGTTTAGATGCTGGCCATTTCATATATGGTGTGTGAAGTTACAGTTGGCATCAGTATGTGTATTTTATAATGTCTGTCATAAATAAAACTCGTAATGATGATGATGAGGATTTTATGATTCTTACATCCATTGACTGCATTATCTTACAAGTACAGATAAAGTTCCTTAAAAAGCATTAATTGATACGTATGAAATGTACTTTTATGCATTAATTTCAAAAAGTGAACACTATGTTTTAGTTTTTGTTACCATTTCTAATAGACATGTGCAGATATGCGCTGTGATGACAAATTATTATTTGTCCATATTTGTTATAAAAATTTATCATTCTAGGCCTGGAAAACTTCACAATTTCCTGTTTTAAGCATAACAATCAGGGTGACGGCTCTTCCCTATTTGGAGCATGTTCCACATGGGTTTTTCGGTGCATGTGTAGGGAACAGGAGTAGTGTTGAGCGATACGATACTGCAAATATCGGGTATCGGCCGATATTAGCTGTATCTGGCTTTCGATTCCGAGTACCGATATTTTCGTCATATCGGATACCGGAATCGGATTTGTCACTGTCACTGTGAGTGTCCGTCGGTCGGGTCTGTCAGGAGTCAGCGGCACTTACCTGGCAGAAGATCTCCGGCGGTCACGTCCTGGACTGCTTGATGGCCGCCATTATCTTCTCCCTGGCGGTCACATGCAGTTTTTTGCGATAACTGCAGTGACTGCAGGGTAATCCCGGCCGTAAACCAGTCCGATGACGTCACCGCCGGGGAAGCAGGTAATCAGCTGTGCTGCGCCGGGATGACAGGCTCTGCCTGTCATTCTGATGTAGCAGAGCTGGATCGTCGTGGGACACTCGTTACTATGGACTGCGTCGGACAGGTGGTATACTGCTGGTTTTTTTTTTTCATTTTTTTACAGGAGATCGATGGCGTCGCAGGATGAGACTGTAATAAAAGTAATGAAAACTGTGTTTTTTTTTTTTTATTAAATTAAAAAACTTTTTTATGAACATTCACCCGTCCGGGTACATCAACAATTTAACTATTTACATACAGGGACCCTGTCCGGGTTATTTATAATTCTTTGGCAGGGGTGTTCCAGGTACCACCTGGTACTCTTCTGATGCTTGCCAAACATCCGAGACACCAAGGACCACCAGGACCTGATGACGTCGTGTGGCCTGTACAGTCAAGTCGTGACCCGCTATCTGTGTCTGTGTGGCCACCTCTTTCATCTCCCTCCGGGTCTGGAGCCCTATGTCCCGGACTGAACGAACCCCAGGGGGCCTAACAGGTGCCGGGTATGGGCCAGCTATAGTTATCATGTCCATAGCTGGGGCTGCTGAGGAGACCACTGAGGGAGGCTGGGGAGATTTACGGCGTGGGGTGGGCACTTGTGCAGAGGCCTGGATGTGGGAGGCTGAAGGCTCCGAGGGTCTCACAGGTTCCTGACACTCTGGGGAGTAGGGGTCGCACCTGGTAACATTTAGGGCGTACCATCCATTGTAACCCCAGTGTCGGGTGTAAGTCACCAAGTCTCCTGGCAACAGGTCCCTCCCGGGTGTCCTTCTGGGAGGTGAGTCTCCACGTCCCGCCGGGTCACAAAAACTTCTAAATAAAGTCCAGGCTCCTGGATGAAGCCCCAACCACCTTTCAATTTAAAGCTCCGTACTGCACCCTTACGCCGCGGCTCCCTCAGGGTTCCTTTATCTTTTCTCATCCGGTCCTTATCTGCCCGGTCCTTCTCCAGGTTACGTTGCCGAATCTTTTGGGATTCTCGCTGCTCCCTTTGTCGCTCTGCTTCCCGCTCCCAACGTCTCCATTCTTCCTCCTGACGCCGGTTGTAATTCTCCTCCACCAGCATCTCCATGTCTCCAAAATCAAACTGCAGCTTAGGATGTCCGGTTTGCGGCAGCTCTCCTGGCGCCCCCCAGTCCTGGCGGTGCTCACCTGCGGAGGAAGCAGCCGGCTCTGGAACAGATGACAGTCGGGGCTCCGGTACAGACTTGTAGACCTCTGGTGCCTGCGGGGCCTCCTCCATGAGGACGGGTGTCGCTTCTTCTGTCTCAGCGACGGGGGCAGACAGCGGGATCTGGGGTGCTGCCGGTGCTGCGTTTTTTGCAGGAACGGGTGCCTCCACTGTGACAACGTCAACCGGATCACATTGCAAGGGCTGGGATGCCCGCACGGACTCCTCTACTAGAACGGGTGCCTCACCTTCCGGTACAGACACTTCAGGTAAGAGGGATTGGCGCCGCTCCAAGTTTAGTTTTAGGGCACGCCAGCTGGCTTCCATCCTAGCGACCTCCTCCCGGTGCCGGGCCAGGCCTCTTAGGGTATCCTCCGCTTCTTGCAGCGTAGGAGGGTTTCCAGGCCGGGTGCCCAACGGTGGTTCCGTGGCGATCGGGTCGCTTCCGTGGGGGGAGAGCTCTGACTGCTCCATCCCTTCACACTTCTCCTCGTGTCCATTAGCCATCTCTGCCAAGTCACATGTGTCATTAGCATCTGGAGAGGGCCCCTCTTTTGTAGGGAGGCGGGACCTTCATGTTAGTTTCCGCACACTGAGGAGGATGAGGAGGAGGAACTGAAGAGCTGTGGGGCACGATCTTACATTGCAGTACCATTTAGAGTGGTCGGCCATCGTTTTCGCGCCACTGAGTGAGTGTACACCCACGAAGAGCACGTCCTTCTTCTTCACCAGTGCCTCGTCGTGACGCAGATATGGCGGAAAAATGGCAAATACATTCTCTGATGATTTTAGCAATTCTCAAGCACAAAACCAGTTCAATTCAGGCACACAGGACTCGCTTATAGCGAGCTACAGAATCCTGTTCGTGACGCCCAAGTTAAGTCGCACAGAGCCAGAGGTTTTGGGGGTACTCGGCACCGAGCCCGTCGACTTCTATGGGGTATGTCACGGCTTTACCCGGCAATTGAATCAGAGTCTATTTTACTATGTAGAAGTGTATAAACTATAAATATATGTATATATATATGTCACAATGACATGTATATATATATATATATATATATATGTATTCTATGTGTGTATATTTTGTGTTTACAACGAAAGAAAGGGTTTTTTTTGTTGCGATATTTTGTTCCCATAGACTTACATGGGACTTCCGGAATCGGAATCGGATATCGACGATATTTAGTGATATCGGCGATACCATTCCGATACGATATTTTTAGATATCGAGCAGTATCGCTCAACACTAAACAGGAGACTTCTTGCCGTCCACACAGCAGGGGAACAGCTGGCGTTACTGAACCCCACTAACACTAAAGCTTGTGTATTGGTCTGTGGACACGACACTTCTGAGCAGCAACTGGCAGTGTTGTAGCCCAGGGAGTAGAGTTCAGGTGGTAGAAAGATGAACATAACAGGAGACATGGATAACGTTGCGAACCAGTTATTTAATCTGAAAACGGACAGACAAATTCTGGCGAGATCCATGCCTTGTTCATTTTCAGAAAAGTAAGCCGGTCTACATTATCGGAGGATAGTCGCATGCGACGGTCTGTTAGTACACCACCTGCAGCACTAAAGACGCGCTCCGATAATACACTGGCAGCAGGGCAAGCCAGCACCTCCAATGCATACTGGCTAAGCTCTGGCCATGTATCCAGCTTAGAGACCCAAAACTTGAATGGGGAAGAGCCATCTGGGGATACACTGAGAGGGAAAGACATGTAGTCTGTCACCATCTTACGGAAACGTTGCCTCCTGCTGACTGGAGCCGTCTCGGATGGTGTAGACATTTGTGGCACTGCCACAAAACTTCGCCACATTTGGAACATACTGGTCATGCCCTGTGCAGAGGCGCTGCTTGTGGTCCCCCTTGTTGCAGAGCTGTCTCCACTGCCTCGACGCACAGAGCTGCTTTGTAAAGCAGTAGCAGCAGCAGTGCTCTGGGCTGGAATGGAGAACATTATGGATTGCACCAGTGTGTCTTGGTACTCCCGCATTTTACGCTCCCGGTTCAACGGTGTGATGAGGCTTTGTAAGTTGTCCCGGTAGCGAGGGTCTAGGAGGGTGTACACCCAATAATCAGACGTGGTGAGAATGTGGGCGATGCGGCGGTCGATTCTCAGGCACTGCAGCATGAAATC
The DNA here is from genome assembly GCA_033576555.1 of Oophaga sylvatica. Lineage (NCBI taxonomy): Eukaryota > Metazoa > Chordata > Amphibia > Anura > Dendrobatidae > Oophaga > Oophaga sylvatica. The sequence goes on from JARQOD010000002.1 coordinate 179,571,954, forward strand.
AACCATGTGCTGCAGACTCCCAACTGGCCAAGAAACGCTGTCCCCTGCAAGAGGCATCACCTCTGCCTGCTCTGCATCACCCCACCCTCGCTCTACATACTGACTAGAGCGTTGTGTACCTCCCTCTGGAGCGATGTCTTCCTCCTTCATTGACTCCTCCTCATCCTCCTCACAAAGTGAGCCCTGCCCAGCCCTTTGTGAGGAACCACGTTGCGCTGACTGTCCAGAAGGTGATGGAATTTGTGACTCCTCATCCTCCACCTCTTCCAAAACCTCATCCCTTAGTGCTTGCAGTGTTTTTTGAAGCAGGCAGATAAGGGGGACAGTCAGGCTGACTAGTGCATCATCTGCACTCGCCATCCGCGTTGACTCATCAAACGCACGCAAAACGTGGCAGATGTCCTTCATAGAGGCCCACTCAGTAGTGGTGAAGTGTGAACGGCGCAAATTGCAAGTTGATTGCGCCTGATGCAGCTGATACTCCATTACTGCTGGCTGCTGCTCACACAACCGCTCCAACATATGTAACGTGGAATTCCACCTGCTGGGTACGTCACATATGATGCGATGTTCAGGAAGGCGAAATCTGTGTTGCAGAGCTGCAATGCGCGATCTGGCCATGCTGGAACGTCGCAAGTGAGCGCACTCTAGGCGGACATTGTGCAGCAGTGCATCAAGATCCGGATAGTCCCTCAAAAAACTCTGCACGACCAAGTTGAGCACATGTGCCAGACATGGTATGTGAGTGAGGTTGCCAAGGCCCAGAGCTGCCACCAGATTTCGGCCATTGTCACACACTACCAAGCCTGGCTGGAGATTCGCTGGCAAAAACCACACGTCGCTCTCCTGCTTGATGGCATTCCAGAGCTCCTGCGCTGTGTGGCTTCGATTCCCCATGGGAATTAATTTCAGGACGGCCTGTTGACGTTTGGCCATGGCTGTGCTCATATCGGTCGCAACAGGTAAGCGTTCACGGGTCCATGTGGAGGTAGACCGTGACGGCTCCTGCAGCGATGATTCTGAGGAACTGGAGTAGGAGGAGGAGTCAATGTGGACAGACTGGATTCCTGCAATCCTTGGAGTAGGCAGAACACGTACAGCGCCACTCGCAAGATCTGTACCCTGCTCCACAACATTGACCCAATGGGCAGTGAGGGAAAGGTATCGTCCCTGGCCATGGGTACTGGTCCACATATCGGTGGTCAGGTGGACCTTGCTACTGACGGCGTTTAGTAGCGCATGTTTAATTTTTCCCTCAACATGCTTTTGCAGACCAGGGACGGCTTGCCTGCTGAAATAAAATCGGCTGGGCACATTGTATTGTGGGACTGCCAATGCCATTAAGTTACGGAAACTGTCAGTCTCCACCAGCCTGAATGACAGCATTTCAAGGGACAGTAGTTTTGCAATGCCAGCATTCAGAGCCTGTGCTCGTGGATGGTTTGCAGAGTATGGCCGTCTTTTATCCCATGCCTGTGCTACCGATGGCTGTTTTGTGGCCTGGGAGTGTGAGGATGACAGGGAACTTGCAGCTGTGGGTGGAATAACACTGGGTCTCTGGACAACAGTGACAGAGGTTCTTCCATGGCGATCCTGTGAGGAAGCCGAACCAGCTGTGTGTGAGCTGGAGGAAGAGGCTCCAACACGAGCTGAAGATGTAGGTGCTGCTGTAGGTTGGCCTACATCTCCAGTGTGTCTTTGTAACTGAACCACGTGCTTTGACCGCACATGTTTCCACATATTTGTGGTATTAAGGTTACTGACACTTTTACCTCTTTTTACTTTTTGATTACACAGCTTGCATTTGACATAGCAAATATCATCTGCAAGTGTGTCAAAAAAGGACCACGCAGTGCAAGTCCTGGGAGCGCCCGTTTTGGCTGTTGGAAGAGAACTGCTACGAACGGGTGCTAAACTGGAGGCTACAGGCAACCAAGTCTGCAGCCTACCTCTCCCTACTGTTTGTACCGTTGGGGCAATCTCTTCCTCAGAGCTGCTACCACCACCTTCCTGTTCCTCACGCCATGTTGGGTCTTGGACCTCATCATCTCCACTACCCTCTTCCAACACCTGCTGCTGTTGGGTGGTCTGGCCAGCACCATGCTCAACAGAAACTGGCACCTGAGTCTCATCATCATCAGATGCGTTCTGCGGTGTGCTGACCATCGGCACTGGCTCACTCGCCTCTTCAGATTCAGAGAGACACAGCTGTTGCGCATCACTGCATACTGCCTCTTCTTCACATTCCAGAATGCTGCTTGGCTGGGCCCCTGTTTCCAAGCCAACAGATTCTGAGAACAGAAGCAGAGACTCAGCTGGCTCCTTTACAGAGCTCTCTGAATGCCTGGGCAATTTGGCAGGCGGTGAAGAGACAGATGGTTGTTCAACAGTGCTGTGGTCCTGAGAGGAGGTGGAAGCAATTGAAGTCGATGCATTGGCTGCCATCCAACCAACAACGGCTTCAATTTGTTCTTCCCGCAGCAGGGGGGTACGCCGAGCTCCTACAAAAGTGCGCATAAAGGAACGCTGACGGGAAAACTGGTGGATGCTGTGTCACTGGGTGCGGCAGCAGCCAAGAATCCCCACGTCCTCTCCCTGCTGAAACTCCACGGCCACGACCATGTGCCTACTCCCTGCCTTCTTCATCTTGGTAGATTGAAAAGAAAGTCAGAAAAGTTATAAGGCCTAAGTGTGGTTATTCCTCAGAGACTGCAGTGAACACTGCAGACAACTGTTCAGTAGCTGTGAAAGGCCCCTTTGTGTACTTCTATAGTGTTTGCAACCAATGTATTGTATACGGATGGAAGCGCGTCACACTAATAGATTACATTTTTTTCAAATATAATGGAGCAGCACCAATTTGAGAAAAATGTGAAGGATGAGGCAGTGACACACGCTCAGCAGACTACAACCAGCAGTGGTTGAAGAACTAACTGGAGCGTAATCTGCACTCAAAAAATGAAAAGCTCACAGACTACAGTGAACACTGCACACAACTGTTCACTATCTGTGAAAGGCCCCTTTGTGTACTTCTATAGTGTTTGCAACCAATGTATTGTATATGGATGGAAGCGCGTCACACTAATAGATTAGATTTTTTTCAAATATAATGGAGCAGCACCAATTTGAGAAAAATGTGAAGGATGAGGCAGTGACACACGCTCAGCAGACTACAACCAGCAGTGGTTGAAGAACTAACTGGAGCGTAATCTGCACTCAAAAAATGAAAAGCTCACAGACTACAGTGAACACTGCACACAACTGTTCACTATCTGTGAAAGGCCCCTTTGTGAACTTCTATAGTGTTTGCAACCAATGTATTGTATACGGATGGAAGCGCGTCACACTAATAGATTAGATTTTTTTCAAATATAATGGAGCAGCACCAATTTGAGAAAAATGTGAAGGATGAGGCAGTGACACACGCTCAGCAGACTACAACCAGCAGTGGTTGAAGAACTAACTGGAGCGTAATCTGCACTCAAAAAATGAAAAGCTCACAGACTACAGTGAACACTGCACACAACTGTTCACTATCTGTGAAAGGCCCCTTTGTGTAATTCTATAGTGTTTGCAACCAATGTATTGTATACGGATGGAAGCGCGTCACACTAATAGATTCGATTTTTTTAAAATATAATGGAGCAGCATCAATTTGAGAAACATGTGAAGGATGAGGCAGTGACACACGCTCAGCAGACTACAACCAGCAGTGGTTGAAGAACTAACTGGAGCGTAATCTGCACTCAAAAAATGAAAAAGCTCACAGACTACAGTGAACACTACACACAACTGTTCACTATCTGTGAAAGGCTCCTTTCTGTACTTCTATAGTGTTTGCAACCAATGTATTGTATACGGATGGAAGCGCGTGACACTAATAGATTAGATTTTTTTCAAATATAATGGAGCAGCACCAATTTGAGAAAAATTGGAAGGATGAGGCAGTGACACACGCTCAGCAGACTACAACCAGCAGTGGTTGAAGAACTAACTGGAGCATAATCTGCACTCAAAAAATGAAAAGCTCACAGACTACAGTGAACACTGCACACAACTGTTCACTATCTGTGAAAGGCCCCTTTGTGTAATTCTATAGTGTTTGCAACCAATGTATTGTATACGGATGGAAGCGCGTCACACTAATAGATTAGATTTTTTTAAAATATAATGGAGCAGCACCAATTTGAGAAAAATGTGAAGGATGAGGCAGTGACACACGCTCAGCAGACTACAACCAGCAGTGGTTGAAGAACTAACTGGAGCGTAATCTGCACTCAAAAAATGAAAAGCTCACAGACTACAGTGAACACTGCACACAACTGTTCACTATCTGTGAAAGGCTCCTTTCTGTACTTCTATAGTGTTTGCAACCAATGTATTGTATACGGATGGAAGCGCGTCACACTAATAGATTAGATTTTTTTCAAATATAATGGAGCAGCACCAATTTGAGAAAAATGTGAAGGATGAGGCAGTGACACACGCTCAGCAGACTACAACCAGCAGTGGTTGAAGAACTTACTGGAGCATAATCTGCACTCAAAAAATGAAAAGCTCACAGACTACAGTGAACACTGCACACAACTGTTCACTATCTGTGAAAGGCTCCTTTCTGTACTTCTATAGTGTTTGCAACCAATGTATTGTATACAGATGGAAGCGCGTCACACTAATAGTTCACTGTTAATTTCTATTGAATGGAGCTGCACCAATTCCACAAAATAAAATAAAAAAAGAGTCAGTGAGTGACACGTGCAGATGCCTACAAACAGCGGTGGATGCAGAGCAAACTGCAGCGTCACCTGCACTCTCACACACACACCTTGCACAGAGCTGTTAAAACAACACTGCAAGGCAAAAGGAAGCTTTACACAGCGGTTGGTAAAATAGCCTGCCTAAAGCACAGTACACAAAATCGCAATCTCTAACTGTCCCTCAGAGTCAGCAGAGCAGCGTTCTGTCCCTAACTGAGTTCACAGCACAGTGACGCTAAAATGGCGGCGGCGCCTTTTATAGTGCATTCTGACATCATTTCAGCAGCCAATCACAGCCATGCCATTAGTTAACATGACCGCAGCAGTACAGGATGTGCCCACACTTCGTAGGATTCCTCATTGGCTGACTAAAATCACAGTGCCTCTCAAAGAATTATGGGAACTTCTGATTCCGGTATACGATATAGGAAAAATATCGGAACTAAGTATCGGAATTCCGATACAGCGAATATCGGCCGATACCCGATACTTGCGGTATCGGAATGCTCAACACTAATGTTCAGTAAATGCACTCAATATTTGGTCGGGGCACCTTTTGCATCAATTACTGCATCAATGTGGCGTGGCATGGAGGCGATCAGCCTGTGGGACTGCTGAGGAGTTATGGAAGCCCAGGTTGCTTTGATAGCAGCCTTCAGCTCATCTGCATTGTTGGGTCTGGTGTCTGTCATCTTCCTCTTGACAATACCCCATAGATTCTTTATGGGGTTAAGGTCAGGCGCGTTTGCTGTCCAATCAAGCACAGTGATACTGTTGCTTTTGAACCAGGTATTGGTACTTTTGGCAGTGTGGACAGGTGCCAAGTCCTACTGGAGAATGACATTTCCATGTCCAAAAAGCTTGTTGGCAGAGGGAAGCATGAAGTGCTCTAAAATTTTATGGTACACGGCTATGCTGACTTTTGGTCTTGATAAAACACAATGGACCTACACCATCAGATGACATGGCTCCCAAACCATCACTGATTGTGGAAACTTCACACTAGACCTCAAGCAGCTTGGATTGTGTGCCTACCTCCTGACTCGGGGACCTTGATTTTCCAAATGAAATGCAAAATTTACTTCATCTGAAAACAACATCTAGGACCACTGAGCAACAGTCCAGTTCTTTTTCTACTTGGCCCAGGTAAGACGCTTCTGGCATTGGCTATTGGTCATGAGTGGCTTGACACAAGGAATGCAACACTTGTAGCCCATGTCCTGGATACATGTGTGTGTGGTGGCTCTTGAAGCAATGACTCCAGCAGCATTCCACTTCTTGTGAATCTCCCCAAAATTTTTGAATGACCTTTTCTTAACAATCCTTTCAAGGCTGCGGTTATACAGGTTGCTTGTGCACATTTTTCTACCACACTTTTTCCTTCCACTCAACTTTCCATTAATATGCTTGGATACAGCACTCTGTGAACAGACAGCTTCTTTAGCAATGAACTTTTGTGGATTACCCTCCTTGTGGAGTGTGCCAATGACTACCTTCTGGTCATCTGTCAAGTCAACAGTATTCCCATTCCCCATATCGATTGTGGAGCCTACTGAAAGGAACTAAGGAAGCCTTTGCAGGTGTTTTTTTAATTATTCTAATTTACTGGGATAATGACTTTTGGGTTTTCATTGGCTGTAACCCATAATCTTCAACATTAACAGAAATAAACACTTGAAATAGATCACTCTGTTCGTAATTAATTAAATTAAGTTTTTGATGATTTTTAATATTGTGAGAAGCACCTGTACAACTGAATCCAAGTATGGGTACTGTGAGACAGTGAGGGTATGTGTGTTGAATGGGGTGTACATTTCACCTAGGTACTTTGCTGACGGGTATAAGGGAAATGTATGGCTTTGTGGTCCTAGTGGTAGAGAAAGGTCATTACACCATCCATTCAAGTACACGCTTGCAGCTCAAACCTGTGGCCACTCAGGTGATAATTAGGAAACCAGAAGTAGGTGTCTGGGAATACAGACAGTGAGCTAGTTTTAGTCTGGACACAGGAAGGTGTCCCGGCACAAGAAACAGTCTCCAGGAGTGGGAGCTAGCTTAGCCTGGACACAGGAAGGGGTCCCGGCACAAGAAGCAGTCTCCAGGAGTGGGAGCTAGCTTAGTCTGGACACAGGAAGGTGTCCCGGCACAAGAAGCAGTCTCCAGGAGTGGGAGCTAGCTTAGCCTGGACACAGGAAGGTGTCCCGGCACAAGAAGCAGTCTCCAGGAGTTTGAGCTATCTCAGTCTGGGTGCTCGAAGTACCCCGGCCACAGGAGTAGTCTCAGTGAGAATCCGTGCGAATAGCGGCTGAATAGGAGTGGATCTCTCTCAAGTCTGGACGCTGAAGGGGCCTTCAGACACAAGGAGGAGTATCTGTGAAACTCCATACTGGTAAACTATATCATATGTGTTGTTTTGGGCACAGACTGGTAGAGTCTGGACCCGGATAAATAGGGAAATCGATCTATGTGTAATTAGTGGCTAGACAAGCCTAAGTTTTCTGTTTATGCTTTATTTTTATCTGTTTGCTGTGGACTTTAATAAAGCTGGTTGCGGCCAGTTTTACACCAGAACTGCTGTCTGAATGAACTGTTTTCGTGCCATTCTGTCTACCCAGACAGCGATCCTAGAGTTATATCCCCTGGAAATGTTACAGTACCCAGTGTGGAGAACAGGGTGCACAAAGTATCTGGGGCAGGTCCAGACTAGTTGGATTGTCTCATGTGTGCACACTCGTTTGTAACTATTGTAAATAAAGAAGTAATGTAAACTTAAATCTTTTAGTTGTAAAAATACTCCTTCCTACTACTTCCCTTTATCTTTTCCCATCCTTCGGTTGAACTTGGTGGACATTTGTCCTAGTGCTTGCAGTGGCTTCTATTGTGATAGATTACTATACTACAGTGCCATGTAGCTCAGCACATTACTCTACATATAGAAGGACACAGGCAGTAGTTAGGACAAAATTTCTATACGTATGCCTCAATGACACAAAATATGGTCCTTTATGGGATCGTGAGATGCCTGCAATTTACTGTATAGAGTCCAATGTAATCACAGACAGTCCATTCTCCCCTTCTAGTGCGGCACTCACAAAATCGATATATACTATGCAACAGGAGTCAGTCACAGACCTGGAGAACTATCTAGGGATACTGTTGTGTTTACCTTGGATAAACAATTGGTGGTATACATGCGTACTAGTGATGAGCGAGTATGCTCATTGCTCAAGTGGTCTCCGAGTATTTGGTAGTGCTCGGAGTTTAAGTTTCTGTTGCCGCAGCTGCATGATTTGCGGCTACTAGACAGCCTGAATACATGTGGGGATTGCCTGTTTGTTAGGGAATCCCTACATGTATTCAGAATGTCTAGCAGTCGCAAATCATGCAGCTACGGGGACACAAACTAAATCTCCGAGCACTTCCAAATACTCGGAGACCACCAGAGCATGCTCCAGAAAACCCGAGCAACGAGCATACTCGCTCATCTCTAATGCATACCGAACAAATGAGCACAGGTTAAGATTGGTGTTGCATCTATAGTTTTAGGATTATATTTGAATAATTCACAATGCATATAATAAATATATATATATATGTATATATTATAAAATCATTTTAAGACATTTCCAACTGTTACATTGAAGAATTGACAATAATGACATTTGCTCAGAAGGCAAGGATTGTATTATTATGAAATCTAAGGTTCAAAGAATGAGGCATTCATTTAATCCATTGAGCCATGGTGGGAAGAGTCACAGAAAATAAACCATAGTTTGTCAAATATAACACTTCACTTGAAGCATTTACAGTTGTCTGGAATTAAATACTTGTCAACCTGCAAAGTGGACTGTTAATTAAGAGAGTAGGTAAGTGACAGGCACAGCTATTGTGGTGCTCTCAAGCAAACAAACAGATGCTGAATTTTCAATCCATTTTACAATAGAGCAATGAAAGAACACAGCAGTTATTTTCCTTGTTCTCAAAATTTTATACCAGTTATCACTCTGACAAAAAATGCTGAGTCTACAGAGACTTGAAGGAGACATTTTTTATTTCATCCTCATTGCAACATGCTTGTAACAAACACTTTCACACTATTTAGTGCTTCCCAGAAGGTTAGTAATACAATCTCAATTTATTTAAGTGTTATTTAGCAAAATGAATGTGCTTACAGTAAGAAAAATCAGTACAATACTTTTCAATTATGAAGAGTACACATATGAGAAATGGTTTCCATGACAATGCGATATTGGACACACAGGATAAAGGATATTAATGCCTTTTTTCATAAAAATTAAATTTAATCAAATGTTAAAACATTTCCCTCCCAAGCCTCAAGTTTTAGATGTGTCAATATTAAAGAGTATTTATTATGATCTGCAAAATAATTCAACGGAAAGTCAAAGAAAACATTACAGAGAATTCCCAAAATAGTTGAGAGATTCCCGTACTGATATATTTCTGAAACTTGGACTATGTTTCTGTCAAGGCAAATTAGGTCAATGTATCTAAATGGAGAGTCATGGGATAATAAAACATAACAGAGGACATTATTAACTTATGCATATTTCATTGTTTTTTACATTGTCATGTAGCAGCAGTATTATTAATGTTAAACAGAAATCGAGCTTACTCTGAGATAGAGCTTTCCCAGAATAAAAAGAAAAAGAAGATTAAAAGTTAAGAGCTATATATGTATACATCATAACCACTCAGGAGTTCAATGTGGACGGAAATAATGTACTATTCTTAAAACAGTTTTGGCACTCGAGGATATAAATTACATACGGATCTTACTAATGGAATGCACTACCTTTCCTTGTCCAACAACATGTCAGATGGTACCAACTCCAAAGGCTACAAAAACATTATTGTGGGAATTTCCATCTCTGGTGGGGGTTCCATTATAGGTCTTTTGCTCCCACATTTGATATCCCAGAGACCAGGATACTCTACTTTAGTTTGTGGTAGCTGCAGAAGCAGCCAATCAATTCTCAATTGCTTTCTCCTGGATGAAAATCAGTTTTACTCCTGATGGAAGAAAATGGTCTTGTGCCAATTATGATTAGCTACTTGATAAGTAATAAAAAATTTAAACATAACTAGAGATATAAGCAAAATTGGAGAAAAACGCCCATCAGTACACTATACTGCTTCAGAGTTTTTGATCATCACCACAGAGCAGTGTTATGGCAGCCGGGGTAACATGACTTTAGGCAGCTTTTGAAATAGATCATAGCATTTAAGACTCCCATTGGTTCCTCTTATAAAGATCAAACTGCTGTAGGGAGTTATAAACACAATCCAGGAGCTACTAAATATCTCACCTAGCTTACTCTGCATTGATGAGGAGCAAAACAGTGCTGTCTTTTCATAGGTGTTTTTCATTTGGATGATTTATTGTCATGTTTCAAGACTCTATAATGGGTCAGACATTGCCTTACAGGAAAATTGCATACTTTTCCGCAGGGAACATTGACTGCAAAACATATTACACCAGAATGCACCAAGTGTTTCTCTTTGGAGTGGCAAATAAAGGGGTCAGTTAACCTATATTCTATATGAGAGATGGATTCTCAGCCTATTTATACAGACATTTATAGCATGTTCTTTCGGTACATCTCACTGCATTTATTGCATGCTATTTCGAAATGCCTTAAATTGGAATATGAGGACTATGGGTAACATTGATGGCTAGTACAGGGTCTGAAAAAAAGGTACAAGACACAGGAGTTAAAATAAAATTACAGTTCTGCACCAACTCTTAATGCCTGCCATTACAGTGCCTCAATAATAGTGCTATCCACAGACTGGTGTCATGTCTTTTCTAAATATCTGTACATGTTTCACTACCATGTCTGTGTGCTGATGTTTAAAGGCTGCACAGACCAACATGATAGGCTGCATGTGAACATTTCATCTAATACAATAGTCTCAAACATCAAATTGTTGGTATGGAACAATATTTTTGCCTGCTGCTAGCCTGCTAACCCAGACCCTCTGCCTTTAGTGCACTGGGCTATCAGTCTCTGTTCTGTCCTCACTAAATGAGGCAGATTCATGTAGCTATACAGGCAGATAAACCGCTATACCGGGGTCCAACAAGGAGACTATGGTTGAGTCTGTGCTTTTATTGAACGTGTCAGTATATTGGCACGGTGAAACTGTAAAAAATTATATACATACAATCAGTGCATAATACAGCAGAAATACAGCTCTGGCAAAAATTAAGAGACCACTGCACAGTTTTATAAAAATCAGCTTCTCTACATGTCTGACAGCCATTCCACTCCAGTGTCAGTTGAATTCCAACCAGAGTACACCTCATTCTACTTAATGTGCTTCTGATTAGGTGATTACCTGAACCAAATCTTATTTAGTTTAGTGTTCACAATCCTCTTGCAATAGGACAAACTGGATGACAAAACAAGTGCTAGTAATATCCCAAAACTAATAGGAATGAAAAAATAACTTTTAACCATGCCAAAGGAGTTGAAATGAAAAGTCTGGAGTGATGAAAAGAAGGACTCAATTCTGGCTTTACTAGCAGAGGGATACAGTGAGCGTCATGTTGCCTCTATCCTTAAAATTTCTAATATGGCAGTCCATTACAACAAGATCAAACAGCAGAAATTGGGGACAACAAAGCTACAGACTATCAGAAGATGAAAATGACTCCACTGATCGGGATGATCGTCATCTTATTTGAATGTCACTCAGCAACCGCAGGATAACATAAAGTGACTTACAAAAGGAATGTCAAATGGCAGCTGAGGTGAAGTGCATGGCAATAACAGTTCCTAACAGACTCCTAGAGGCAGGGCTCAAGTCATGTCAAGCTAGAAAAAAGCCTTTCATCAATGAGAAGCAAAGTAGAGCCAGGCTGGACTTTGCCAAAGCCCATAAGGATTGGACCATAGAGGACTGGAGTAAGGTAATCTTCTCTGATGAGTCTAATTTTCAGCTTTGCCCATCACCTGGTCGTCTAATGGTTAGACGGAAACCTGGAGAGGGGTACAAGCCACAGTGTCTTACACCCAGTGTGAAATTTGGTGGAGGATCGGTGATTATCTGGGGATGCTTCAGCAAGGCTGGAATTGGGCAGGTTAATCTTTGCAAAGGACGCATGAATCAAGCCGCATACAAGGTTATCCTAGAAAAGCAGTTGATCCCTTCTGCTCAGGCAATGTTCCCCAACTCTGAGGACTGTTTTTTCCAGCAGGACAATGCGCCATGCCACACAGCTAGGTCAATCAATGTGTGGATGAAGGACCACCACATCAAATCCCTGTCATGGCCAGCCCAATTTTAAAGACCTGAACTCCATTAAAAACCTCTGGAATGTAATCAAAAGGAAGATGGATAGTAACAAGCCATCAAACAAGAAGAACTGATTAAATTTTTGTACTAGGAGTGGCATTAGGTCGCCCAAAAGCAGTGTGAAAGACTGGTGGTAAGCATGCCAAGACACATGAAAGCTGTGATTAAAAATCATGGTTATTCCACAAAATATTGATTTCTGAACTCTTCCTGAGTTAAAACATTAGCATTGTTGTTCCTAAATGATTATGAACTGGTTTTCTTAGCCTTATTTTAGGTCTGCAAGCACTGCATTGTTTTGTTATTTTGACCATTTCTCATTTTTTGAAAATAAATACAAAATTTATTACTTGGAAATTCGGAGACATGTTGTCAGTAGTTTATAGAATAAAAGAGCAATTTACATTTTACTCAAAAATATACCTATAAATCGAAAAATCAGAAAAACTGAAAATTTTGCAGTAGTCTCTTAATTATTGCCAGAGCTGTATATATTGCACATGTTATACATAGTGCATGAACATTTACAAAGCTAGTAGCTGACCTAGGGATACAACTGACTATGCTAGGCTAAAATTAGGACAGAAATTAAGTATGGAGAGCACAAATACATACCGGCAATGCAATCGCAAGGGGACAGTAATGGATGTGCTTCTTCTTGGATACAGGATGAAGGAAAATGGAGGGAAATGGAGGCTGAGCTACCATAATGCATTGCAAAAGTGGGAGGAGAATCAGACATAAGAAATAGAAAAACAGAAAATAGAACCGTAAACATGACTCTGACCGCTAGAGGGAGCAATAACACTACAGATAATAAAGATTATGACTATGCAAGTTTATCCTATATTCATACTAAAGGGTATGCCACACTAAACAATATCGCTAACGGGATCGCTAAAAAACGTCACTATTTAGCGATCCCGTTAGCGATGTTGTTCAGTGCGGCAGCTTCCAGCGACGAGCTTCCTGCTGTGATCTCGCTCGTCGCTGGAATCGCTCGGACCCTATTTCATCGCTGGAGCTCCCGCTGGGTAAGTATCTTATCGCTGTGTGGCACCTTTTCTTAGCGATTTAGCGGTACTTTGTACCGCTAAAGTCGTTAAGAAGATCGCTAACGGCGATAGCGTCGTTAACTATATCGCTAAATGCGGCAGCATTTAGCGATATAGAAACAATCCCGCTAGCGATCTCATTAGTATGCAACGCTAACGAGATCGCTAGCGGGATTGTTTAGTGTGGCAGTACCTTAATGAATAACTGCAAAATTATGCAAACAAATAATCAGAGATAACAAATTAGATGTTGGAGACTGAACAGTCTCACACCAAGCACTGAGGCTGATCTCTACCCATACATTGTACTGCTTAGCACTGTTTACCAGGAAAAGATATGGAGAGCAGTGTATAAAGTCCATATTGCCAGGAATGCAGGGCATCAGGGCTGTAAGGAATGGATTGTTAGTATAGGCAGACACAATTTTACAAACATCCAAATGAAATGCATCAAATAGTTAACAACATAAGATGTGAAAAAAACATTAAGCTAATTTTCACCTAATCGCTCAACTCTAAAGCTGCATCGTCACTTGCTGAACGCCATCTGCTAGTCTTCTTTCCAGCATTGCGCACCGCATCTCTGACCTCTTCTCTATATGCCAGGACTTCCGGGTGCATCCAGGCCTCAGAGGTCTTTATGTGTTGTAAGTTTGCCACATTAAGACATTGCCTTATGGTGGGCAATGGCCTCTAAGGCCTTGATGTAGCAAGAAGTCCTGGTCTATGGCCAAGAGATCTGGAGTTGTAGCATGCAATGGTGAAAAAATAGGGCTGAATGGTGGGCAGTGAGGTGGCCAGAAAAGTGAACAATGAGTTAAGTAAAGGTAAGAGAACACACTCTCTGCCATCCAGTCATCTTCTTTAAGCTGTCTCAACCTGTATCTCTGGCTTCTTTAGTACAGCCAGGAATTCCGGCCATGTCCAAGCTTAGGAGGTCACTGTCATGTCACTGGCGCATTTCATGACATCACAAATTAAAATGTGTCAAATTTTATAAGTGGTTCATGCTGTTTGATAAATCTGACTAATTTTAAGACTGTGTAGTCTAAGGACCACCTATTATTTAGTTTACCTGTGCAAGAATTGTGCTCAACAATTTTTTCCATTTTTTAATTGCATTGTGTTGCACAGTAACCCTTTAATGACCAAATGTATTTTTGGTGTTACAGTACATTTTCATTTTTTGCTCCCCTTCTTCTGTGAGCCATAACTTTTTTATTTTTCCATCAATATGGCTATGTAATGGCTTGCTGTTTGCAGGACAAGTTGTAATTTTGAACAACGCCTTTTTTTTAACCATGTTGTGTACTCGAAAATGGGAAAAAAATCCAAGTGCAGTGGAATAAAAAAAAAACATGCAATCCAACAGTTGTTTTTTTTTTTTTTTTCACCATGTTCACTAGAGTTGAGTGATACTTTCCGATATTCAAAAGTATCGGAATCGGAATGGTATCGCCGATACCCAAAAAATATCGGCGATACCCGATACCGATGCCGGAAATCCAATGTAAGTCTATGGGAACAAAATATCGGAATTAAAAAAACCCCATTCTTGCCTTGTTGGTTAATTGTACATGAAGGAAAACAACAAAGAGTAATGTAGAATGTATTGGGGAAGGTTGAGGAGACATTAAAGGCATAGATGTTTAACCCAATCAAATGGAATAGCATAAATATTTTTTTTTTTAAAGATGTTCGGATTGACGAAGAAATTGACAATGTTGTTAACGTTTTTTCTATTTTGGCAAATATGTATATTTCACAACTTCCATGCTCTTCACCTTTTTTAACTTTTGACACACTTTCTCCTTCATAATCTTCAGCAGCATCATCTTTTTCATCAAATTATTCTTCATCTTCACCTTCTTTATCTTCTTCTTAAACTTCTTGCTATTCATCTTTTTGTTAACATTACTCATATTCTTCTTATTAAACTATTATTCTTATTCATATTGTACTTCATCTTCTTCATCATATTCTTATTTGTGACAGAGAATCCTGTACTTGTAATCTGTCAAAGTATGAATTTTTCATCCTTCCGTTCTTGCTGTCACAAAAGATTTAAATTACAACAGTATTTGTCCGTGTTCAGTTTAGCCTGCAGCAGCAGGCATTTTCCAGGGGCACCACGAGGAGGAACGGACTCACCCCATACACTGCTTAGTCTTCTTCTGCTTATAATTTAGAGCATATATTTTGCTCTTCATTTTGGTCTTATACTTCATGTTCTTCTGCTTTTTGATCTTCTGCTTATTGTTCTTAAGTCTCTTGTTCTGTATCTTGTAGTTTGTCTTAACCTTCTTAGTCCTGTTTGGTAATCTTTTATTTCTTCTTTGTGATGGTGTTTAGGCTGGTTGGCTTGATGCTCGTCGTCCTTGTGGTCGTCATCTTCTTCGGGGTGGTCATCAGGGTCGTCGTCTTCATTGTTGGAGATCCAGAGTGATTACCCAAAAAAGCATTGAAAAAATCTTCAATTTGTAAATGTAGCAGAAGGTACAAGAGTCAATGCAAGTAACGAGGACCAGCTGACTGTGCTGGAACCCGGAGGGGCAGCAGAAGGAAAAGAGCCAATGGCACAACCGAGGACCAGCTGACGTTACTGGGACACGGTTACTAAGCAGGAGGTACCTGTGCTCCAAAGCACTACCAAGGACCAGCAGATGTTGCTGGAACTCGGATACCGAGATGGAGGCACCTAGGCCAAAGGCACTGCGGAGAACCAGCTGACGGTACTGGAACCCAGACGGGTAGCAGAAGGTACCCATGGAAATTTAAGTTGACAGGCCGCGAGCCGGCCGCAGTTACCGTATCCCACAGTACTACAGTGGGTGATTGTCCTATTGTCACAACGGAAACAGCCTTTATTTAGATATCCCACAGCACACATAGGAATCACCTAAACTGCAGGCACCATAGAGTCGGACAACCGGAAAGCAACATGACAGGACAACTTATTGGAGGCTAATTTACGTTGACAGTGCCGGGAAACAGCTGTCGTGCTGTAACCAGGCTGGGCAGGAGTCAGTACCCGTGCCAATTACTTCAACTGGTGGTGTTGGAGCCAGGGATGAGAGGAGGACAGGGTGGAGGCAGCATGACTTTTTGGCGTACACACAGCAGGGGAACAGCTGACATTACTGAACCAGACCAAGTGCTGCTTGGCTGGGCCCCTGTTTGCAAGCCAACAGATTCTGAGAACAGAAGCAGAGACTCAGCTGGCTCCAGTTCAGAACTCTCTGACTGCCTGGGCAATTTGGCAGGCGGTGAAGAGACAGATGGTTGTTCAACAGTGCTGTGGTCCTGAGAGGAGGTGGAAGCAATTGAAGTCGATGCATTGGCTGCCATCCAACCAACAACGGCTTCAATTTGTTCTTCCCGCAGCAGGGGGGACGCTGAGCTCCTACAAAAGTGCGCATAAAGGAACGCTGACGGGGAAAACTGGTGGATGCTGTGTCACTGGGTGCGGCAGCAGCCACAGAATCCCCCGTAATCTCCCTGCTGAAACTCCACGGCCACGACCACGTGCCTTACTCCTGCCTTCTTCATCTTGGTAGATTGATAAAGAAAGTCAGAAAAGTTATAAGGCCTAAGTTTGGTTATTCCTCAGAGACTGCAGTGAACACTGCAGACAACTGTTCAGTAGCTGTGAAAGGCCCCTTTGTGTACTTCTATAGTGTTTGCAACCAATGTATTGTATACGGATGGAAGCGCGTCACACTAATAGATTAGATTTTTTTCAAATATAATGGAGCAGCACCAATTAGAGAAAAATGTGAAGGATGAGGCAGTGACACACACTCAGCAGACTACAACCAGCAGTGGTTGAAGAACTGACTGGAGCGTAATCTGCACTCAAAAAATGAAAAGCTCACAGACTACAGTGAACACTGCAGACAACTGTTCAGTAGCTGTGAAAGGCCCCTTTGTGTACTTCTATAGTGTTTGCAACCAATGTATTGTATACGGATGGAAGCGCGTCACACTAATAGATTAGATTTTTTTCAAATATAATGGAGCAGCACCAATTAGAGAAAAATGTGAAGGATGAGGCAGTGACACACGCTCAGCAGACTACAACCAGCAGTGGTTGAAGAACTAACTGGAGCGTGATCTGCACTCAAAAAATCAAAACCTCACAGACTGCAGTGAACACTGAAACACAACTGTTCACTATCTGTGAAAGGCTCCTTTCTGTACTTCTATAGTGTTTGCAACCAATGTATTGTATACGGATGGAAGCGCGTCACACTAATAGATTAGATTTTTTTCAAATATAATGGAGCTGCACCAATTCCACAAAATAAAATAAAAAAAAGAGTCAGTGAGTGACACGTGCAGATGCCTACAAACAGCGGTGGATGCAGAGCAAACTGCAGCGTCACCTGCACTCTCACACACACCTTGCACAGAGCTGTTAAAACAACACTGCAAGGCAAAAGGAAGCTTTACACAGCGGTTGGTGCTAGCCTGTCTACAGCACAGTACACTAAATCGCAATCTCTAACTGTCCCTCAGAGTCAGCACAGCAGCGTTCTGTCCCTAACTGAGTTCACAGCACAGTGACGCTAAAATGGCGGCAGCGCCTTTTATAGCGCATTCTGACATCATTTCAGCAGCCAATCACAGCCATGCCATTAGTTAAGATGACCGCAGCATTACAGGATGTGCCCACACTTCATAAGATTCCTCATTGGCTGACTAAAATCACATTGCCTCTCAAAGAATTATGGAAACTTCCGATTCCGGTATACGATATTGGAAAAATATCGGAACTAAGTATCGGAATTCCGATACAGCGAATATCGGCCGATACCCGATACTTGCGGTATCGGAATGCTCAACACTAATGTTCACTATTTGCTAAAACTAACCGGACAATATGATTCTCCAGGTCATTACGAGTTCATCGACACCAAACATGTTTAGGTTCTTTTTTATTTAAGTGGTGAAAAAAAATTCCAAATTTTGTTAAGAAAAAAAATTGCCCCATTATCTAATACCCGTAGCGTTTCCATTTTTTGTGATGTCAGGGCTTATTTTTTGAGTGCCAAACTTACATTTTTAATGATACCATTTTGGTGCAGATCCAATCTTTTGATTGCCCGTTATTGCATTTTAATGCAACATTGCGGCGACCAAAAAAAAACATAATTCTGGCGATTTGAATTTTTTTCTCGTTACACCTATGCCGTTTAGCAACCGGTTTAATTTTTTTTAAAATTGATAAATTTGGCAATTCTGAACATGACGATACCAAATATGCATATGTTTGATTTTTTTATTGCTTTATTTTGAAGGGGGCGAAAGGGGGGTGATTTGAACTTTCGTATTTTTTAAATATTTTTTAAAACTTTTTTTACTTTTTGCATGCTTCAATAGTCTTCATGAGAGACTAGAAGCTGCAGTTGTCTGATTGGCTCTGCTACAGATGATGATCAGATTGCCTATATGTAGCAGAATTGTTGACTTGCTATGAACGATGACTACTGGGAGGCGCTCATAGCAATCCGCATTGGCAACAATAGAGGTCTGCAGGAGACCTCTGGTTGTTATGCTAACCCATCGGTGACCCGTGATCACGTGACGGAGTCACAGATGGGCGGATTTCTGGCGTGATTGCCGGAAGCGCATGTTAAATCCCACTACCAGCGGCATTTAACAAGTTAATAGGTGGATCGCGGCTGTTCCGGGCACATGTTCAAAACAGCTGACATGTGCTGGAAAAGATGTGGGATGTTAGGGTTCGAGTTCCCGATGCTGCACAAGGGGAGTCTCAAACCAGTCCCGCTGCGGTCTCCCATCCATCTCCGTCCGCAGTGGAGCCTGCTCAGCAGAGACGTCAGTCCCAGCGTCTTGCCCATTCCAATACTGTGCAGAGACTTGCTGCTGCTTCTCCTGGATCTGCTATTATAGCCAGTACTGGAGCAGACGTCTTTGGGACGAAGTCCTGCGTTTCCCCTTCTGAGCATGC
This sequence comes from Oophaga sylvatica, assembly GCA_033576555.1. NCBI lineage: Eukaryota > Metazoa > Chordata > Amphibia > Anura > Dendrobatidae > Oophaga > Oophaga sylvatica. The sequence continues at coordinate 179,591,060 of JARQOD010000002.1, forward strand.
CAGGGTAAGATCTATCATTGGAGATCAGGGTCACATGTTCAGGTACTGCAGCAGCTCCTATTGGTCTGCCAGGAAGGCCCTGAAACTACATGTGTTTTCGAACAGTTTCTCATTGGTCCTTGTTTCTGGCAGGTCCTGTAACTGTTACTATAAAAGGGTGGCATGGTTGGGCCGCCATGCGCTAGTATTAATTGCATTATGTGCTTTGCTCCAGTGTGATCATGCATGCATGTGGTTAGGGCCCGGCTGAAATAAGCCCCTAGAATACCGGCTTCTCCGGTGAGGAGATTGCTTGATTGCGTTGCTGTCTGCATGATCACGGACTGCTATCCGCAAAGCAGTTATCTGTGTATCCCTGTGAGTCTAACAGGACACAGTCTTTTTCTCAGCGGCTCTGTGACGCAACAGGGTTCGCTTTATAACGCTGGTTCAGCGCCCTAGCGTTTTACTTTGCGGCTCACTGAAGTTAAGTGAGTTCGTACTCATCGCCATATAGCGCTGTGGCATTCCCGTTAGCTGCTCTGGGATTAACAGAGTTCGCACTAACTGTCACAGCGCGCTACGGCGTTTATTTTAGCAACTCTGCGGGATATCAGAGTTCGCTACTTTCGCCATCTTACTAGCAGCGGGCTTCGTCTGCACGGTGGACCCTGGGCTGCGAACGCACCTCTCAACAAAATCTATTAGTTGCGTTCCGCAGACCCTAACAGGATCACCGCCAGAACCCACATGAAAGGGAGGGAGTCTGACATCGGCGTACTATTATGCCTGATGTCAGAAAGGGCTTAAGCCATGTTCACTTTCCCAATAAGTCAACACCAATATTCAGCAAGGCCTTACCTACAAGTAGGACGAGTCATAAAATGTGTCAAAAAGCACATAATAAATATGGTGCAAGTCATGAAAAACTTATTTTGATACAAAGTACAGGTGAATTCTAGCAGATTTAGCTAGATAAAAATACGCTTATGTTTTGTCTATGTCACACAAGGTAATGCAAGTCCTCCAAAGTGAGAAATATTCTTTGTAAGCACTCCAACCAAAAGATTCAGGTTCTGAACACATGAATATATTTAAACATTTGAGTTAAATAGGTAATTGAAACAACTCCTTTTAATGTGCTGGTAGTTATAAATTGTCATTTGCTTTACAATTTGGATTTTAGCTCTTATCTTCTAATCTCAGAGTTTTTGTACCTTTAATTCTCATAAATTGATAGGATAAATGCAATACCTTGAACACAAACACAACTTTATTATCATATATGTTGCTATTAGAGATTAGTGAATCTTTTGAAATTTGAATTCAGCAGCTTCAATGAATTTCCCCAAAAGTTGTAATACTGCAAAGCCTCTAAGTGCCCAAATAAGATGAGTATAACAATCTGAGGTGTCCTAGGACTTTTTAACTCTTTAGTGCAATCACAGCCTTAGAATGTCTAAGTGATCTCAACATATATGACTGGGAGAAAACAATTGCTAACTGGCGGTAACCAACCCATTTAACAACACACTGGAGTAACAAATCTTTTAATCTACGTAGATTATAAAAAGGATTTAAAATGATCCCTTTTTGAGTCATATGCCTGCCATGCTGGTGTTTATACATAGGCAGTGTATGCGGAATAAGCCATTGCTTTTGACCAGTGGTAGTAACAAGTAATCCTTTTTGAGGAGCAACAACAGGTTTGTTTTTTTTTAGAAAATGAAAAAAGCAGTGGACTTTTAATAAGTCTTCCCAAATATTTTATTTTTTGGTTGGGGGAAGCAACAAAATTACTGTTTGGAAAGTGAAGAAGTAATATTTTCTCAACTGGAAGTAAAAAAGTATCCCTTTTTTGGATCTCCAAAAGTTTTGCTACTCTAATGATCTAAGCGCTCGGACCTATCCCTGGGCTGTAAAATCCTAAAATGTCCACTGCTTTCCCTGAACTCATGTTGAATAGTCCTTGTGGTAGTCCCTGCTAATTGACAGTGCTAGATGATGTGATATCTGCAAGGAATTATGGAGAAGCCCAGTAGGCTGCACCTGACATCATAAGAGCCTACTTTCTCTTCTGTAATGTGTGAGGTAATCTTTTTTCTGATCCACACAAATTGATCAAATTTACTGTAACCTGCAAATTTCAGGAAATTTTACTTGTAAATCGATTTGCAGCCGGTCAATCTGCTCATCACTAACTATAATTTATTAATAGTACAATACCTTTAAAAACTTTAGCAGCTTTACATCATGATTATAGAAAGAAGCGAGCACGCAATATCTCAGTACAGTTCTTTCCTATGAACTTCAGAACATGATATTAATAAGCTGCTACATCCTGACAAAGATGAATCTGCCAACAAAAGGTACAGTAGAAATGTTTCAGCATAAAAAGGAAAGGTGAAATTGAAATAAGAGATAATTTTAAAATAGCAAGAAGTCAAGATATAGAAACTGGCACACAACAATCAGATAGAAGATAAAACCTCCAGTATGTAGAAATATTCTGACAAGCAAGATAGCAGATGAGGCAGTACATTTATTATCTGAAGAGCTAAAATCAGGACTGCAAGAAAAAGCTCAACCATAATCCTAATTGGTCCAAAGTATTTAACGATTTCATATTGTACTGAATATTACAAACTTTAAAGACATCTTCCACCTGTTTTTATTTTTAGAAAAACTTAGATAATCAATGATCTTCTCTCCCCACTTTCGAACTGGTTCTTGCCCTAACTTGCTGGAATTGTTTCCAAAAATTCATGATTCAAGCAAATTTAAAACAGTTGGCAACTATGATCTGTCTATTTAATATCTACTTCCTCTATCTAGCTATCTATCTACAGTATCTATCTAGATGGCTTCCCACTTCTTTGTTAGCGTGTGACCCAATGATGCATAGGGATCTTTTTGTTGGCCTCTCCTGCAACTTGCAAGTGCACTTGGCTGTAACGCTGGTATTGTCTGTACTTTGTTTTCCAGCATTACTCTGCATGTCTTTGCTTTAACCCTTTTGCTCCTTTCCCCCTAACCAGCTGGGATACTGTTGTCTGTTACTTGTATGGATGCTGCTCAGTTCCCAGCTCTGCTGCGTAGCCGTACTTGCGTGAGTGTCTCCGCTGCGTTGCATGACCACCTGCATGTGCGTCCCTGACCTGCTGTAGAAGCCATCCGTAGGTTGCAAAGTCCTCTGCAGTGGTGCATGACTTACTACGTGTGTGGCAGCAGCCACTGTCAGGTGTCCCTCTGTGATGAGTTGTCTGGCTCTGCATAGGGGGCGCGGCCCACACCTGTCCTGCTTTTATGAGGAATGGGTGTGTACTAGAATTGCTGCTCCAGCCTATCGCTGTGAAGCAGCTCATATATAAAGTTCCCCAGCCCTGTGTTGGGCGTTGCCAGAGCTTTGCATTGAGTTCCTGAACCTAGCCGTGTTTGTGTGTTCAGCTCCTGCTCTGAGTGCGATCAGCTCTGGAGAGCTGATTCCCTTTGTCCTGTCTTGTGTTTCTGCCTATGCTGGGGCTGAGTACCCAGATCGCCCTTCCTGGAGGCTGCATATCCAGGCCTGTTCCTGTTGTATCTTGTTCCCTGAATCCCTGATCCTGCATCTATCCCGGTACCTGAATGTCTGAACTGTGTCTTGTATTTTCGCCTATGCTGGGGGCTGACTACCCAGATCGCCCTTCCTGGAGGCTGCATATCCAGGCCTGTTTCTGCTGTGTCTTATTACCTGAATCCCTGATTCTGGATCTATCCCGGTACCTGAATGTCTGAACTGTGTCTTGTGTTTTCGCCTATGCTGGGGGCTGACTACTCAGATCGCCCTTCCTGGAGGCTGCATATCCAGGCCTGTTCCTGCTGTGTCTTATTACCCGAATCCCTGATCCTGGATCTGATCCTGTACCTGACTGTCTGAACTGTGTCCTCTGTGTTATGTTCCTGAAGTCCTTCTGTGCAATCCCCGGCCAGCTCCCGTTGAGCTTGGCGGGGCTTGCACCAGACCGCTGGGGTTCCTTTTCAGATCGATACTAGATGTCCGGAGTCCGAGGATCGTGTCCTCCCTGATGACCACGGCCTGATATCCGATGTCCGATGACCACATCCAGATGTCTGGATCCTATCCTTCCTGCCTGGTGTCCGGATCCTGCCGATCGTTGCCAGATGTCCGGAGCCTGCCGATCGGTGCCAGATGTCCGGAGTCCGATGCCAGTGTTCTGATGTTCCTGTGTTCCAGTCTTTGTTCCTGTGTTCCAATCCGTGTTCCTGATGTCCTGTCCGTGTTCCTGACTCCCTGAGATCCAATCCAGTGTTCCTGATGTCCAGTCCGTGTTCCTGACTCCCTGAGATCCAATCCGTGTTCCTGATGTCCAGTCCGTGTTCCTGACTCCCTGAGATCCAATCCGTGTTCCTGATGTCCAGTCCGTGCTCCTGACTCCCTGAGATCCAATCCGTGTTCCTGATGTCCAGTCCGTGTTCCTGACTCCCTGAGATCCAATCCGTGTTCCTGATGTCCTGTCCGTGTTCCTGTGTCCTGAGATCCAATCCGTGTTCCTGATATCCTGTCTGTGTTCCTGAGATCCACTCCGTTTTCATGATGTCCCGATGTCCTGCCGGTTCCTCCTTGGTCTACCCTGTGATGATGTCTGTCCTGGATCGGTGTCTGATGTTCTCCTGCTGAGCCTGTGCTACGCCTGAGGCCTGAGAGAGAGGCCATACTAGTATGCCCGTGCCAGATGATCCAGGACTGCATCTACCCGTGATGACCCCGCCATCGTCTGAAGTCTGTCTGAGGTCGGTGTCTGATGTTTTCCTGCTGAGCCTGTGCTGCGCCTGAGGCCTGAGAGAGAGGCCGCCCAAGTATGCCCGTGCCAGATAACCCTGGACTTCATCTATCCGTGATGTCCTCCTGCATTCGTCTGTGATCCTGAGACGTGTACCCTTCTCTGATGTGCGGAATCGGGAGCCCGGCCTTATGTTCTGTTTATGTACTGTGTGTTTCTTTAAGTAAACTTTATGTTTCTTCATACCTGAAGTTGTGCGGTGTAGTCTAGTCTTGCAGGTCGCCATCTTGCCCACATGCTCAGCTGCCACGGATCCCGGTCGCTGCCCTTCCCTAGTCCGGCAGGCCCGGGTCTCCCTCCGTGGTCCAGTGGGTCCACATTCTCTTACCATCTGGGACGCATGCCTCACGTCGTCGTGGACTGGCGGCGTGGGAGCATTGGCTAGTTAGGCAAGCTATGCCATGTCCCGACGCCCCGCAGCCGTGGGAAGCGTCACAGAAAGCTCTGGCCATGGACTCCGCTGAGCATGTGTGGTCTGCAGGACTTTCTCCAAGCTCCACCTGATGTGCGAACTAGACTGCTTGGTCCCCACATGGTAAGTGGACTAGATGGCTCGATTCCCCGCTTGGTCAGCGGTTCGGACTTTTAGAGCTATGAACTCTGCTGCCATATTGTGAACTGTGGGACTTAGCGCCAAACCCAAGTGAATTTTCTGGGGAATTTTTTTTTACTTGGGTCTTCAGAAGAGGGGGCCTGAGGAGGGGATACTGTAACGCTGGTATTGTCTGTACTTTGTTTTCCAGCGTTACTCTGCATGTCTTTGCTTTAACCCTTTTGCTCCTAACCGGCTGGGATACTGTTGTCTGTTACTTGTATGGATGCTGCTCAGTTCCCAGCTCTGCTGCGTAGCCGTACTTGCGTGAGTGTCTCCGCTGCGTTGCATGACCACCCGCATATGCGGTCCCTGACCTGCTGTAGAAGCCATCCGTAGGTTCCAAAGTCCTCTGCAGTGGTGCATGACTTACTACGTGTGTGGCAGCAGCCACTGTCAGGTGTCCCTCTGTGATGAGTTGTCTGGCTCTGCATAGGGGGTGCGGCCCACACCAGTCCTGCTTTTATGAGGAATGGGTGTGTACTAGAATTGCTGCTCCAGCCTATCGCTGTGAAGCAGCTCATATATAAAGTTCCCCAGCCCTGTGTTGGGCGTTGCCAGAGCTTTGCATTGAGTTCCTGAACCTAGCCGTGTTTGTGTGTTCAGCTCCTGCTCTGAGTGCGATCAGCTCTGAGAGCTGATTCCCTTTGTCCTGTCTTGTGTTTCTGCCTATGCTGGGGCTGAGTACCCAGATCGCCCTTCCTGGAGGCTGCATATCCAGGCCTGTTCCTGTTGTATCTTGTTCCCTGAATCCCTGATCCTGGATCTATCCCGGTACCTGAATGTCTGAACTGTGTCTTGTGTTTTCGCCTATGCTGGGGGCTGACTACCCAGATCGCCCTTCCTGGAGGCTGCATATCCAGGCCTGTTTCTGCTGTGTCTTATTACCTGAATCCCTGATTCTGGATCTATCCCGGTACCTGAATGTCAGGCCCGGGTCTCCCTCCGTGGTCCAGTGGGTCCACATTCTCTTACCATCTGGGACGCATGCCTCACGTCGTCGTGGACTGGCGGCGTGGGAGCATTGGCTAGTTAGGCAAGCTATGCCATGTCCCGACGCCCCGCAGCCATGGGAAGTGTCACATTGGCTCCGTAGCATGACATGACTAATCCAGGAATCTGCCGAAGAATTAACAGAAATAATTCAGCTCGTCATGATAACTGCTGCCTGTAAGCTTAGTCTGCGCTCACACATTGCAAAAAAGTGCTTCATGGTCGTAACTTGCGAATACAGCCTAAGAATGGCCTGCTAAACTGATGTGACACATTTCTTCATCAGTTTTATGACATGTAATCTCAGCCCAAATGTGGGAGCTAACAGCATGATAGGCATCGTTTCTGGTATGTGAAATGAGCCAAGTAAGACTATCCTTGTAAATATCATTGTAAGATATAACTTGCAGATGTACAACTCATGTGATTGTCTTTAACAGATCTAGTTTTTGGAGATTTAGGTTGAAATCCCATGATGAGCTTTTGGTGAGTTTTTGCCACTGATTATTTTCGCTGCCCAAAAAATGAAGTGTCTTACAGTTCCTCAATCTCATGCCCATGTACTTTTTTAAACTGTAAAATGACCTGCGTTGTGTGTTTGAAATCCGCTATATATATTATTATTATTATTATAGATTTTTATAGCGCCATTTATTCCATGGCGCTTTACATGTGAAGAGGGGCAAATATAGACAAGTACAGTAAACGTGAGCAATACAAGGCACACACAAGTACAGAAGGAGAGAGGACCCTGCCCGCAAGGGCTCACAGTCTACAGGGATGGGTGAGGATACACTAGGAGAGGGTAGAGCTAGTCATATCACTTTCTCTTGCAAATACACTGAATTTTATGTACAGAAGTTACCCATAGAATTAAAAATTTGCAGGTGGAAAATGCATTTGCATTTTTACTGTGTTTCTGCTGCAGATATGCTCTAAAGACGCATCTAATCCACACATGACTATATCAATAAAGTTTGTCAAAGCCAAATCCCAGGAAGTATCAAAAAGATAGCATACTTACATGACATAACAAAAACAAAAAGTGCAGCATTAAAATACAAATGTAAAGAGGCGCATTCAAAATCACAATGAAAAACGAGCAAGTGACTTAATTTATCTTATAGATGCAGAAAATCTGCAACATCAAATACTCACCATATACTCACAGTGGAAACGTATGCTTAATATCTAGATATTTTGCAAATTAAAACCAAATAATTTGAATTCATTACAAAAATATTTTGACAAAATACTTTTCCTCTTGTGACTTTTCTATATTCTTCAGGACAGTTGTTTGAGTTGTGCATTTACTTATAAAGGTTTTAATTAATTTTTTTAGAAAAAAAATTATTTCTGTGTTTTGAAGTAGAAGTACATAGTATTTACTCATATAGTAGTAAATACTGGCAATGAGCAAATTAATTTGAGTGGATTATGTAATTATTTCAATTCACTTCATGCGTGTTCAGCAAAATAGCTGCTAGCTTGCCGCCGTGATGTCGATTCATAGAGAACTGGCAAAAGGTTAAGAAAAAAAGGAATACTCACCTTACCACTTACCAGTCCCTCCGCCCCTGCAGCCTGCAGTCTAGTCCTCCGTCTGGAGTATTATTTTATTTCTTTGCGTCTTACATTTGTTATGCTTTGGGGTCTAAAGAGACCTTAGAGTATCATATGGAACATTCGCTTGATTTGTCAAATTTGTATGTCGGTAGATCGCTCAGCTCTAGTAAATACATTAGTGATTTTCCTTCTCAGCAAAATTTGTCCATTCAATACTATTAAAAGCCGGTCTCAGATGATCTGCTGGATTTAAGATGTTCAAGTAAAAAGTGTCCATGTATTGCACATCTGTTTGCTGAGCAATGCCTTCATTTTAACCAGTGCATAAGACTGTCTGGAATTGAACAAACAAATGCTATTTATCCATTTCTTAGCTCTGAAAGCTGTGCTGTTATCTGGTATTATAATTTACTATTGTCTAATGTTCATTTTAATGTAATAAATGCAAAGAAGGTTACTATTTAAATAATGCAATTTTACTATGTTGATAGGAAGAAAAATGTTTGAAAAACAAGATCATAAAATATCTTGTGTTGACAGTTGCTTTTGTTTTATTGGATTATTTATTGCATGCATCACATAAAAAGCTTTTTAATATACACTGTGCATAGCTAGGAAAAGTGACAAGTACAGAGGACATGATGTAGAAATGCATGCTCCTTACACATAATATGAGATGCTGGTAATATCAATGTATCTAGGTCTTTTACAAGTATGAGAAATATTGTAAATGGTTTTTCCACACTGACAAAAAAATGCAAGGACACTAACACACAATGGCCTATGACCCTTTTAGCAGTAAATAGAAACTATGTCCATGACAAAATCATGGAAAGAAAGCTAGATGCACTTTAATATTTGGCAAAAGCATGACACATTATATTAAACCTTTGCTTGATCAAATAAATTGCTGTTTGATTTTCATGGTCAATGATGTCATTCATGCATTGGGTTAGTTGCATTTATACAATAGTATACAGTAGTATTAAGTAAGCCAATACTACAAACATGATCAGTTACAAAAACATTCATACTATAGAGGACATGGACACTGAGAGCCTAGTTTACATCTTTGTTGTTGCATCTATTTATAAGAAAATAGTAACACCTAATTGTCAATTTATGTATGTACATTTAGAATGACTAACAGAGGAATGGAACAACGCAGAGTTATAATTAAAAATGCTGCAAAATTGTCAATTTGTGGGGAACTTGTTTTCCCATGAAAATAAGACCTACCCCGAAAATAAACACTAGCATGATTTTTCAGGATTTTGAGGATGCTCTAAATATAAGCCCTTCTCCAAAAATAATCCCTAATTACAGTTCATAAAAAAATCTATTTAAATAGTGTCCAGGCAGCTATACAAGTAAAAAAGTAAAATCAATTGGAAATACAATGCCGCAGGACAGATAGACCCTTCACTAAGGAAAGCAGACACCCCAAAAAGAATCACATTCAAAAGACACCACAAAACCCAAGATAATAAGGATTGGTAATTACTGAGCTCTCACACACAGATTGGGCTGTCCCATTAGCGCCACTTAACTCCCAAGTATATTATATTAGAATGTTGTGGCTGCTTACTGTCGCCAGAGAGAGCCAACCGCTACACTTGGTTGCAGTGGAACGCAGAAGAGAGCTGTCAAAATTCCTCAGTGAGTGACAGTTTTTCTGCCCTATGGAATCAGGGTCATGCCTTGCTGTCAGTTTGGTGAGTGACAGCTCAGTCATCCAATTTAGTACAGGGGCGTGCAGGGCTGTTTGTATTTGATTGACAGCTCAATCATCCAATCTAATACAGGGCATGCTGGCTGTTTGTATTTTGATTGACAGCTTCATAATCAAATCTAGTTCAGGTGCATGCTGGCTGTATTTTGATTGATAGCTTCATCATCCAATCTAGTACAGGGGCATGCTGGCTGTTTGTATTTTAATTAACAGCTTCATCATCCAATCTTGTGCAGGGTTATGTTAACAATTGTCAATATTTTCATAGACAGCTCAGCTCTGAGACTGGGTGGTGTTGAGTTTCCTTCAAGTGACCCTTGTTTATAGTGATTGCCCACCTATTTAGCTAAGCTGTCAGCCTCAATCATAGCTTTCAGCTCAGTAGTGTGTTTTTTCCTGTGGTCTGAACTCAGACATTCTGATCTTTTGTTGCTGGATCTTTGATTTGCCTTTTGACTACCTGTTTTACTTTAATGCACTTTGATCTTGAAATTCTAACCCCGGACTGTGATTTGATTACGTCTTAGTGTCTTCCCTCAGTTTATGACGTACCTTCCTGGCTTTTGACCTCGGAATTGTTGACTTCCCTGACTCATGGCTTATCCGTGAGAAGTGACCCAGCATCACAAGAGCAGCTGGAATTCCGAGGGAGCTGACAGCATGTAACTCGCCTGTGACAGGAGTAACACCAACAGGACTACCCTATCTGTATATGAGAGCCCGGCACCTGACAACCCTTATTGTTTTGAGTCTTGAAGGACTTTTAAGTGCAATTCTTTTGAAGGTGCCTGCTTTTCTTGGTGAAGGGTCTATCCATCATTGACAGTACCATATGTAAACAGATGAACAAGAAATACAGAAAAATAAGACATCCCCCGAAAATAAGCCCGAACACTTCTTTTGGAGCAAAAAATAATATAAGATCATGTCTTATTATATTGGGGAAAAAGTATTAACAAAAAAAGACATGTCTCTAGATCTGTTAGGTTATCTTAAAGTTAGGGTTCATGTAGACTGGCAGATCAGCCGTTGTCTGCTGTCCTGATTACACATCTATGTGATGACTGGTGGGAACTAAATTGGTAATACAATTACTCTCTCATACAACATCATGTTATTGGCAGCACATTTTCTCTTTACAAGGGGTGATGCGCTGTCAATGACAATGATTTTAATGCTGGCATAAACAATCCAATCATCTTACATGGGCTCACTTCTTGCTTATCGGCCCATTTCAGTGGACCTTTACATTACCAAGTGTATATAGCCTTGGTCATCATCTACCTCATCTATCTAATGATGTGTATTGATTTCCTAATCACCCAGTTATTCTTGATAAGCTCTAACTGCCGTCGTTCTCTTCATATACTAAGTAGGGAACATCAATATAGAACATGATAGAAAATAACGTCAAAGTAGAATAAAACAATTTATCACAGAGTAGGTCACATCTGCATGTCTTGTGTAATCATACACTTCAACTCCAACAATAAAGAAGTCAAGATGTTTTTTCCTCTAAATACTTTAGAACCCTACAAATCATTATCTCATGATAATAACATTCTTCAGTTCCCTTACAGCTTAAGTGTTACTCTAAATTTTAATTACAATAAAACAGAGCTCATCTCACAGCTTGTACAACATCTTGTGTGCTCATTACCAGATGGAAATAATGTGTCACTGTTACAATAATGACTCTCTTTGTGCTCTGATGCAATAAATTCATTTAATGTATTTTACTTGCTACCAATCAATTTGTAGATGAAAAATCAAATGTCCCATTATTGCCAAGGTGAGGCATAACATACTTCAATGAATTTAGTTTGATAATACCTTCAATGGTTTGTATAGTCTGGAGATCTCTCTTGCAAAAAATCTACTAAAACAACTAATAGTTGTGTTACAATTTACCCTTCAAGTTCTTATCTGCAGAGTTATTGTTTGTGCAGAGAGTTGCTAATTTCTACATGGCTCAGCCACATACAGGTGGATCTCACAAAATTAGAATATCATCAAAAAGTTAATTTATTTCAGTTCTTCAATACAAAAAGTGAAACTCATATATTATATAGAGTCATTACAAACGGAGTGATGTATTTCATGTGTTTAGTTCTGTTAATGTTGATGATTATGGCTTACAGCCAATGAAAACCCAGAAGTCATTATCTCAGTAAATTACAGTACTTCATAACATGAGCTTGAAAAGAAGATTTTAAAATCCGAAATGTTGACCTACTGAAATGTATATTCCGTAAATACACTCAATACTTGGTCGGGGCTCCTTTGGCATCAATTACTGCATCAATGCAGCATGGCATGGAATTGATCAGCCTGTGGCACTGCTGAGGTGTTATGGAAGCCGAGGTTACTTTGATAGCAGCCTTCAGCTCATCTGCATTGTTGGGTCTGGTGTCTCTCATCTTCCTCTTGACAATGCCCCATAGATTCTCTATGGGGTTAATGTCAGGCGAGTTTGCTGGCCAATCAAGCACAGTGATACTGTTGTTTGTAAACCAGGTATTGGTACTTTTGGCAGTGTGGACAAGTGCCATGTCCTGCTGGAGAATGAAATTTCCTTCTCCAAAAAGCTTGTCGACAGAGGGAAGCATGAAATGCTCTAAAATTTCCTTGTAGACGGCTGCGCTGACTTTGGTCTTGATAAAACTCAGTGGACCAACACCAGCAGATGACATGGCTCCCAAAACCATCACTGATTGTGGAAACTTCACACTATTGATCCTGTTTTAAAGGCAAAGAGTTGTCGAAACAAATATTGATGTGATTTAGATTTCTCTTTTGTTCATTCACATTTTGTTTTCCTAATTTATAAAAATAAAGTATTAATACTTCTATTTCTGAAAGCATGCTTACTTTGCAATATTATTTTCACACCTGCATAAAGCTTTAGCACAGTACTGTATGTGTGCATTATTCTAGATACCTTCGGATATACAGTACAGACCAAAAATTTGGGCACAACTTCTCTTTCAAAGATTTTGCTGTATTTTCATGACTATGAAAATTGTACATTCACACTGAAGGCATCAAAACTATAAATTAACACATGTGAATTATATACTTAACAAAAAAGTGTGAAATAACTGAAAATATGTCTTATATTCTAGGTTCTTCAAAGTAGCCACCTTTTGCTTTGATGACTGCTTTGCACACTCTTGGTATTCTCTTGATGAGCTTCAAGAGGTAGTCACAGGAAATGGTTTTCACTTCACAAGTGTGCCCTGTCAGGTTTAATAAGTGGGATTTCTTGCCTTATAAATGGGGTTGGGACCATCAGTTGTGTTGTGCAGAAATCTGGTGGATACACAGCTGATAGTCCTACTGATTTGACTGTTAGAATTTGTATTATGGCAAGAAAAAAGCAGCTAAGTAAAGAAAAACGAGTGGCCATGATTACTTTAACCCCTCTCTGACATCTGACGTACTATCCCATCCATAAAACCCGTGACAATCTGACCATGGATGGGATAGTACGTCATAGCGATTAGCTGCTGATCACAGCTGACACCCGGGACTGTGTGCCAGGAGCAGTCACGGACCGCTCCCGCACATTAACCCCTTGCACACCGCGATCAAACATGATCGCGGTGTACTGGGGCACAGTGGAGCATAGCGCTGGGAGGGGGCGCCCAGCGCGCCCCCCTGAGACCCTCAGAACAGCGCGATGTGATGGCGCTGTTCTTAGGGCTTCCTCCCTCCCAGGACCCAGATCCAAGATGGCGCCGGGCTCCTGGAGGGAGGCGGCTTCCTCAGTGCCTGTCGAGAGCAGGCACTGAGAAGCCTGCTGCACTGCCTGACGATCGCTGGTGTGACAGAGTGCTGTGCACACTGTCACACCAGCGATCTGATAAAATACAGTGATGTCCCACCGTGGGACAATTGTAAAAATAAAAATAAACGTGTAAAAAAAAAATTCAAAAATAAATAAAATAAAAAAAAAAATATTCCCCAATAAATTAAATTTCTTCCTGTAAATAAAAAAAATAAAACAATAAAAGTACACATATTTGGTATCGCCGCATCCGAAACGACCCCCCTTATAAAACTGTCCCACTAGTTAACCCCTTTTGTGAACTCCTTAAAAAAATAAAAACAAAGCAAAAAATCAGTGCTTTATCATCATACCGCTGAACAAAAGTGGAATAACACGCGATAAAAAGATCGATATAAATAAACATGGTACCGCTGAAAACGTTATCTTGTCGCGCAAAAAACGAGCCATCATACAGCATCATCAGCAAAAAATAAAAAAGTTATAGCTCGCAGAATAAAGCGATGCAAAAATAATATTTTTTATATAAAATTGTTTTTATTCTATAAAAGCGCCAAAACATAAAAAAATGATAGAAATGAGGTATCCTGTAATCGTACTGACCCGAAGAATAAAACTGCTTTATCAATTTTACCACACGCGGAACGGTATAAACGCCTCCCCCAAAAGAAATTCATGAATTGCTGATTTTTGTTCATTCTAACCTTCCAAAAATCAAAATAAAAAGCAATCAAAAAATGTCACGTGCTCCAAAATGGTACCAATAAAAACGTAACCTCGTACCGCAAAAAATAAGACCTCACATGACTCTGTGGGCCAAAATATGGAAAAATTATAGCTCTCAAAATGTGGCGATGCAAAAAACTATTTTTTGCAATAAAAAGCGTCTTTTAGCGTGACAGCTGCCAATCATAAAAAACCGCTATAAATAGTAAATCAAACCCCCCTTTATCACCCCCTTAGTTAGGGAAAAATAATAAAATTAAAAAAATGTATTTATTTCCATTTTCCCATTAGGGTTATGGTTGCGGCTAAAGTTAGGGTTAGGGTTGGCGCTAAAGTTAGTATTAGGGTTATGGTTGGGATTAGGGATAGGGGTGTGTTAGGGTTAGGTTTGTGGTTAGGGTTGGGACTAGGGTTAGGGTGTGTTGGGGTTAGGGTTGGAGTTAGAATTGGGGGGTTTCCGCTGTTTAGGCACATCAGGGGCTCTCCAAATGTGACATGACGTCTGATCTCAATTCCAGCCAATTCTGCGTTGAAAAAGTCAAACGGTGCTCCTTCCCTTCTGACCTCTGCCATGCGCCCAAACAGTAGTTTACTCCCACATGGGGTATCAGCGTACTCTGGACCCTAAGAGTTATTGTACAATTTGTCCTATTTCTTCTGTTACCCTTGGGAAAATAAAAAACTGGGGGCAAAAATATCATTTATTAAAAAAAAAAATGATTTTTTTTTTGTTTTTTACGGCTGTACGTTATAAACTTCTGTGAAGCACTTGGGGCTTCATAGCGCTCACCACACATCTAGATAAGTTCCTTATGGGGTTTATTTTCCAAAATGGGGTCACTTGTGGGGGTTTCCACTGTTTAGGCGCATCAGGGGCTCTCCAAATGCGACATGACGCCCCCAGACCATTCCATCAAAGTCTACAATCCAAAACGTCACTACTTCCCTTCCGAGCCCCAACGTGTACCCATACAGTAGTTTTCTCCCACATATTGGGTATCCGCGTACTCAGGAAAAATTGGACAACAACTTTTGGGGTCCAATTTCTCCTGTTACCCTTGTGAAAATAAAATATTGGGGGCGAAAAAAATAATTTTTGTAAAAAAAAAATAAATTTTTTTTTTTACGGCTGCTCGTTATAAACTTCTGTGAAGCACTTGTTGTTGTTGTTCAAGCGTTGTTGAAAATGTTTACCACACCTTAGATCAGGGATGTCAAAGTCAAACACACCGAGGGCCAAAAAAACTAATTTGCTACAAGCCGAGGGCCGGACTGGTTCAATGTTTATTAAAACATATCGAAATGATTGCAATAGCCTATTGAACCAAGACCTAACACAGTGTACATTATTTAATCATTAAATGAATATGGCAATATTTTGTTATGGCTCTGTCAGTAACTTCAAGTTAAAACATTTTCAACAGCCAAACAGCAAAAAATTAAATTGTTTTTAAAAACAAAATGTGTTTCTTAATATCAAGATAAATGCATAAACAAAAGTGCATGCATTCTAAACTGAAAATGTATTATTGTGCTGCTCTATGATCTACCGATCACTGCTTTCAAATAGTAAAATGAAAAAATAAATCAAATCAGTTGTATTCTTTCTCATGGCTCTTATCTGCAATTTTCCCTGAGTCCATTCAACTGAAAAATAAATATAAATAAATAAAATACAAAAATTGATGGCATACAGACAAAACAATACTTCCTTCAAAGAAAAATCACGTCTTGTAGAAACAAATGTAAAAATGTAACTGAATTAAAAAACCGAAAATACTTTACTGTTCTGTGATGCTCACTTGTCTGAGGCTGAGCCTGATACTTGGAGGTGTCTTATCTCTTGTACAAGTTCATCAATGTTCAGGGTTAGGCTCTGAGCTGAGGAAATCCTCAGGATTGAGTGAAGGTGATTATCAGTAAAGGGTATGCCACACTAAACAACATCGCTAACGGGATCGCTAAAAAACATCACTATTTAGCGATCCCGTTAGTGATGTTGTTGTGTGCGGCATCTGTCAGCGACGAGCTCCCTGCTGAGATCCTGCTGTGATCTCGCTCGTCGCTGGAATCGTTCCGGACCCTATTTATCGTCGGCGCCCCCGCTGGTAAGTATATATCGCTGAGTGTGGCACCTTTTCTTAGCGATTTAGCGGTACTTTTGTACCGCTAAAGTCGTTAAGGAGATCGCTAACCGCGATAGCGTCCTTAACGACATCGCTAAATGTGGCCGACACTAGCGATATTGTAAACGATCCCGCTAGCGATCTCATTAGTATGCGACGCTAACGAGATCGTTAGCGGGATCGGTAGTGTGGCAGTACCTTCAGACGACTCCTCTGTGATGTTTTGTTTAGCTTCATCAAAGAGAACAGTTGTTCACACAGGTATGTGCTGCCAAACATAGAGAGCATCCGAGCGGCTTGGATGCGCAACTAGGGCATTGTGTCGGGGATGGAATGTGATAACTCGGCAGCACCCACTCTCTCATATTTTTCCTTCAGTGTTTCATTGCACTGGAGCTCAATCAACTCCATTTGTAGATTTGGTGGTGCGCTTTCTACATCAACTGCAAAAGGATTGCTGAGCAGTTCAAACCTGCTTTTTTGGGCTTCAAAGTCAGCAAATCGGCGTCGGAAGTCGGCGGCAAGTATGTTGAGTTTATCGGCAAACTGTACACACGGGAACACAGCGGTAGAGAGCTTCTCTTTCATGGTCTGGCAGCTGGAAAAGTGGCTTAAGTTTTCTTTCCGCATCTGCGTCTCCCACAGACTCAGCTTGGTTTTAAAGGCCTTCACTGTACTGTACATATCAGAGATGATATGTCCCCGTCCCTGCAGCTGCAGATTCATCACATTCAGATGGTTCGTGATGTCGCAGAGAAATGCCATTTCACACAGGAAAGTTTCATCTCGGAGCTCTGTTGTGTCTTTCCCCTTGCTTTCCATGAATAGACAGATCACGCAGCTCAAAACATCTTTGAAGCACCTTTCCCCGGCTTAGCCATCACACCTCTGTGTGATACGGTAAGTCACCATACTCTGTATCTAACTCCCCCAGAAATGCCTTGAACTGGCGGTGATTTAAACCTTTGGCTCTGATGAAGTTAACTGCTCGCGTTTTGGTGCTCATTGCATGCTCCATTTTCAAGGCTTTGCCACACAACGACTCCTGGTGTATGATGCAGTGATACGTTGTTAGCTCATCTGTGACGTTTTCCTCCCGCATCCTCTCTCGCATCCTTGCCACCAATCCACTCCTGTGCCCACACATTGCGGGTGCTCCGTCTGTGGTTAATCCCACGAGTTTTTCCCAAGGCAGCCCCATCTCATTTATACATCTGGATACCTCTTCATACAGATCTTGTCCTGTAGTTGTGCCATGCATAGGACGTAATGCCAAAAACTCTTTTGTTATGCTCAGGCTGGAGTCTACTTCACGGACAAAAATTGACAGCTGGGCTATGTCTGATGTGTCCTTGCTCTCATCCACAACAAGAGAATATGCAATAAAATCTTTTCCCTTTCTCACAAGCTGTTCTTTTATGTTGGTGGAAAGCTGGTCTACGCGCTCAGCAACGGTGTTTCTGCTCAGGCTCACGTTTGCGAATAGTTGTCTTTTGTCTGGGCACACTGCGTCACAAACTTCAAGCATACAGTTTTTGATAAACTCTCCTTCTGCAAAGGGCCGGGCTGATTTTGTGACCTCTTTTGCCACAATAAAGCTAGCCTTGACAGCAGCCTCGCTTTGTGATTTTGCATATGTGAACATAGCCTGTCTGGACTTAAGGCCTCGTTTTAATTCTTCCACCTTCTGTAGCTTTTGTTCATATTCCATATTCTTGTCTTTGTCTGTGTGTTTCTTAGATGTTTGATAATGCCTTCTTAAATTAAATTCTTTCATTACAGCCACATTTTCTTCACACAGAAGACACACAGGTTTGCCTTTTACCTCCGTAAACATGTACTCTGCCTCCCACCTGGCCTGAAACCCCCTGTTCTCAGCGTCCATCTTACGTTTAGCCATTTTTGAGGAGGGGGGTATCAGAAAGTTGTTCTCTGCTCTGACTACTGATGAATAAGGAAGCAGCTTGTGCGCGCTGCAGTGACTTCGCCAGCTACCGGTGCATTTGTAAATGTAGTGTTGGTGCATGCAAAACATCAGCGGGCGGCTGTGGCCTGCGGGCCGGTTCTAATAGTAATTAAATATCATCCAGGGGGCCATAGATAATCAATTCGCGGGCCGGATCTGGCCTGCGGGCCTTGACTTTGACATATGGGCCTTAGATCATTGCTTCCCAAACTTCACTCGATATGTCATGTTTTCATGATTTCCTTAGTATTGCACAGGTGGTGGAAGTATCATCAAGGTATCAGGAATTCTCTTACCTGTGCAGCATTATGGAAATCTTGAAAACATGACCCGTGGGGAACAATGAGGACTGGAATTTGTGAAACAATGCTATAGATGAACTCGATGAGGGTCTATTTTTCCAAATTGAGGACTCTCTATCACACATTCAGAGGGACCCAATCTGTTTCAGCCTAATATGGGCTCCAAAAATCAAATAGCACACTTTTTCCTTTCTGAGCCATGCCTTGTGCTCAACATTAGTTTTCAACCACATGTGGGATATAACTGTGTTTGGAAAAAAATTTGTAACAAATTGCAGTGTTATTTTCTCCTATTAGCCCTAGAGAAAATGACAAATTTGGGCCTAAAAGAACATTTGACTGGAAAAAAATTACTTTTTTGTTTTCGCGTCCAAATATAAAATTTGTGAAACACCTGTGGGTTCATCTTGGAGTGTAGTTTACATTTTGACCCCACAAGTGCTTCACCAAATTTTATAACATTTAGATGGGAGTTTCTGTTGTTTGGACACCTCAAGTGCTCTGCAAATATGACATAGTGTTAGCAATCTATTCCAGCCAAATTTGTGCTCCAAAGATCTAATAGCACTTCTTCCTCTGCTGTACAGTATGCCCAAGCTGCAGTTTTATACCACATATGGAATATTGACAAGTTTAGGAGAATTTGCCTAACAAATTATAGTATCCATTTTCTCATATTATCCTATGTCAAAATTACAAACATGGGGGTACAACAATATTTTAATGTAAAAAATAAAATTTTTCATTTCATTTTTTAATTCAACTTTGCATTAATTTCTGTGAAACAACTAAACAGCAGTTTTGAATAATTTTAAGGGTGCAGTTTTTAAAATAGTATCATTTTTGCAGGTATTCCAATAGATAGGACCCTCAAGGCCACTCCAAAGCTCAATAGGTCCATAAAAAAAGAGGATTTGTTAATTTCCTTTGAAAAAATGAAAAATTCCTGCTAAATTTTAACCCTTTTAAAACAATATCAATAGCATGGGTAAAAGGGAAAAGGAAAATAGTCAGCTCACCAGTCTTCTGCAGGTTTCTCTGATTGAGCACTCGTGGAGCCGCCTTGATCACAGGTGTGGTTCACAATGGAAAATGGAAGAGGAAAATATCTCCACTGGGTAATCAACCTCTTTACCATGACTAAGACTGCAAGAGGTTGAAACGCGTTGGTTGTTATGGGAACCCCATCCTTCCTTTCCTTTGTTCATTTAATTTTTGACACATACATTTTAATATGTCTTGAATAAATAATTGATTTTATTGGATTACACGCTGGAGATATTTTTCCTCTTCCGTTTTTCTTTTAAAACAATCAAACATTCAAAGTTGAAAATTGCTATTTTTTTTTTGTCCAATGGCAGATATTTTCATAAATAAACACAAAGCATATCAACCTAAAATTGCCACTAAAATAAAGATCAGTGTAAAGATCACATAAAAATGACACATATCAAAATTTTAAAAGGGGCTTGGAGTGACTAATACTAAAGAATAATGAAAGGAGGAAAACAATAGTACAGTGATGTGTTAGGCCTGCCAAAAAATGTGTTATCAGGGCTCACTTAAAACTGTGGACACTGGGAATTTGTTTGGGTAAGTATATTCCAAGCAGATAGCACAGCACAAGAAAAGTACTCGAGATGGGAATGTGAGGTTCCAATTATGGAGGATGTTAATTCGTTTCTAGAGATATTTTTGAAGGGAGCATATAAATATTTTCTATTGCATGAAGATTAACGCAATGCTATACTATAAAAATTGTGCAATGGTTTTCTTCTAGAATAATTTAGTGTTGCAGCTCAGTTCTAATGAAGTGAATGGTTAAAGAGAACCGACCTGCGTTTTACCTGCGGATTTAGTGCGGATTTGCTGCGGATTTTCCGCATTTTTTGTGCCGATTTCCCCTGCGTTTTGAGACCTGCGGATTCCTATTTAGAGCAAGTCTCAAAACGCTGCGGAACTGCACAAAAGAAGTGACATGCTGCGGTTTTAAATCCGCACCAAATCCGCGCTGAAAAATCCGCAGCATGTGCACTGTGTTTTTTTATTTCCATTGAATATAATGCTACTGTACATCATTTGCAATTCTTCTGCGGATCTGCAGCGGCAAATCCACTGCGGATCCGCAGCAGAGTCCGCAACGTGTGCACAGACCCTCAAGCTGTGGACAGGTGTTGCACTATTTGTGCAAGAAAGTGTTCATTCTTTTCTAATCCAGAACTCAATTTAAGTGCAATTCCAATGATAAGAAAATATGTCTGTACTCTGTACTTCTGATTATGCAATAAAATTGCTGGTGAATCACAGTTTATTGATGCAATTATGGCAGGCAGTAAGTAGTTCATGTACACTAAGTTACAAGAAGTGATAAACGAGACTTCTGCTGTGAACTAGAATACAGCACCCAATAGACAAATCCCCTGTACCATTGGTCGGTATCTGTGCTTACTCAGTTTGTCCTCTGACCTGGTAGAAAAAACATGAATCTCAGTTATGTTTTCTACACTTAAAGCACCACTCCTGCTTTGTTTCTATTTATATCAGTGCTAAAGCAGTGCCACAAACAAATTTCCTGACCCTAATATTATAATCATCAGCCACTGTCTTCAACTGTTCCCGGCGCTTCTCCAGTCCCAATCTGCCATCTTGTGACAACGACATTTAACTGAATTTAAGTTAGAGGTAAACTGTCACAAGCTCTAATTGTAAGTCTATGAGAACCTTCTTGCTGTGACTATAGTAGACTTTCATTGAGTTGTGACTAGTGTTGAGCGATACTGCCCGATATCCCTAAATATTGGATCGGATTGGATCGGCCCGATACTCAAAAAGTATCGGGTATCGCCGATCCGATACCGGAAACACAATGCAAGTCAATGGGACAGAAATATCGGAACTAATAAACCTCTTTCTTTCCTTGTAAATACTAGATTACACACATAGAATACATCATATTATTATATATATATACATGTCATTGTGACATATATATACATATATTTATAGTTCATACACTTCTACATAGTAAAATAGCCTCTGATTCAATTGCGGGCAATGCCGGCTTTTGTGTAATACAGAAGCACCCGACATGAAATGACACATGGTTTACATAGCGTTAACCATGTCTTTTCATGTAGTTGATATGGTTTTCACTAACAATTACATGAGTGTATGTGTGCAAAATTTCACACATGTAGGGGTTAATTAAAGGTGTAAATTCGTTGTAAAAAAAACACATTTTTTTGCTACGAATTTACACCTTTAATTAACCCCTACATGTGTCACATTTTGCACACATACACTCATGTAATTGTTAGTGAAAACCATATATCAAACTACATGAAAAGACATGGTTAACTCTATGTAAACCATGTGTCATTTCATGTCGGGTTCTGTATTTTCACAAAAGCCGGCAATTGAATTAGCGGCTATTATACTTTGTAGAAGTGTATGTACTATAAAAATATACAGTGCCTACAAGTAGTATTCAACCCCCTGCAGATTTAGCTGGTTGACACATGCGGAATTAACTTGGCATTGTGACATTTGTACTGTAGATCAGCCTGGAAGTGGGAAATGCACTGCAGCAAAAATTTTTGTTTTAATTTTTTTTTTTTTTTTTTAAAAACGTTAAAAGTTAATTCAGAGTGTCATTTATTATTCAACCCCTCAAACCACAAGAATTCTGTTTGGTCCCCCTAAAGTATTAAGAAGTAGTTCAGGCACCAAGAATAATGAGCTTCACATGTGTGGATTAATGATCTCTTTTGCCAGCCTTTTCTGACTATTTAAGACCCTCCCCAAACTTGTGAACAGCACTCATACATGGTCAACATGGGAAAGACAAAGGAGCATTCCAAGGCCATCAGAGACAAGATCGTGGAGGGTCACAAGGCTGGCAAGGGGTACAAAACCCTTTCCAAGCAGTTGGCCCTACCTGTCTCCACTGTTGGGAGCATCATCCGTAAGTGGAAGGCTTATGGAACTACTGTTAGCCTTCCACGGCCTGGACAGCCTTTGAAAGTTTCCTCCCTTGCCGAGGACAGGCTTGTCCGAAGAGTCAAGGCTAACCCAAGGACAACAAGGAAGGAGCTCCGGGAAGATCTCATGGCAGTGGGGACATTGGTTTCAGTCAATACCATAAGTAACGTACTCCACCGCAATGGTCTCCGTTCCAGACGAGCCCGTAAGGTACCTTTACTTTCAAAGCGTCATGTCAAGGCTCGTCTACAGTTTGCTCATGATCACTTGGAGGACTCTGAGACAGACTGGTTCAAGGTTCTATGGTCTGATGAGACCAAGATCGAGATCTTTGGTGCCAACCACACACATGATGTTTGGAGACTGGATGGCACTGCATATGACCCCAAGAATACCATCCCTACAGTCAAGCATGGTGGTGGCAGCATCATGCTGTGGGGCTGTTTCTCAGCCAAGGGCCTGGCCATCTGGTCCGCATCCATGGGAGGATGGATAGCACGGCCTACCTGGAGATTTTGGCCAAGAACCTCCGCTCCTCCATCAAGGATCTTAAGATGGGTCGTTATTTCATCTTCTAACAAGACAACGACCCAAAGCACACAGCCAAGAAAACCAAGGCCTGGTTCAAGAGGGAAAAAGTCAAGGTGTTGGAGTGGCCTAGTCAGTCTCCTGACCTTAACCCAATTGAAAACTTGTGGAAGGAGCTCAAGATTAAAGTCCACATGAGACACCCAAAGAACCTAGATAACTTGGAGAAGATCTGCATGGAGGAGTGGGCCAAGATAACTCCACAGACCTGTGCCGGCCTGATCAGGTCTTATAAAAGACGATTATTAGCTGTAATTGCAAACAAGGGTTATTCCACAAAATATTAAACATAGGGGTTGTATAATAATTGACCCACACTTTTATGTTTAAAATTTATTAAAATTCAACTGAGCAACATAACTTTTTGTTTTGTAAGATTTATGCTTCTGTTAATAAATCCTACTCTCGTTTGCAGTTTGAAGGCTCTAACTTATTTGCATCTTATCAAACCAGCTAAATCTGCAGGGGGTTGAATACTACTTGTAGGCACTGTATATATGTGTCACAAATTCAATGACATGTATATATATATATATATATATATATATATATGAGGTGTAAAATTGTTGAATAAAATTGCGTGGGCTCCCGCCCTATTTTCTCAACCAGACAGACAAAGCCAGCGAGTGGGGCAGACAATAATAGCCCAGAGAGGGACCATTATTTTTGCCCCCCCGGCTACTAACATCTGCCCCCAGACACCCCAGAGAAGGCAAATCTATAATTAGATTCGCCCTTTCTGGCACTTTGCCCGTCTATTCCCATTGCGATGTAGCGGTGGCGAATGGGTTAATAAGGGGTTAAAGCCACCTTGCTATTGAAAGGTGAGTTTAAGCCAGGTTAATAATTGAGAGCTGTCAATTAGACAACTATCAATTATTAATCCTATTGTATGAAATAAAAATAAAACACACACACTTTAATTAAAAATCATTTTAATGAAATAAACACAGTTTTTGACAAGATTTTATTTTACTGCCATTCCTTGCGAAGCC
This sequence comes from Oophaga sylvatica, assembly GCA_033576555.1. NCBI lineage: Eukaryota > Metazoa > Chordata > Amphibia > Anura > Dendrobatidae > Oophaga > Oophaga sylvatica. Next base: position 179,615,237 of record JARQOD010000002.1, read on the forward strand.
CTTGTTCACCTGTAATAAAAATAAAATAATAAAGCAACATTATTCTTACCTATCCGATGTTCAGTCAGGTCCCCCGATGTAATCCTTCTGAAAGGGTTAAATGTTTACTGCAGAGACCGCAGCTAATGCTGACAGTCTCACAGTAAACCCCTGACTGAATCATCTCCTCTCCTGGCTGACAGGAGAGGAAGTGGTTAGCATAATTGATTGCTTCCCACTTTCACCTCAGGTCAGCCAGGGACACCGCACTGCATCAGTGACGTCAGAGGGAATCCCGGCTGACCTGAAGTGAACTGATTAACAAAAATAGGGGATCCCTCAAAAAAAAATGGTGTGGGGTCCCCCCTATTTTTGTTAACCAGCCTGATAAAGCAGACTGCTGAGGCCTGGTTTTTCAGGCTGGTAAGGATCCAATATCCATGAACCTTGCAAGCCTGATAATACCAGGCCACAGCAGTCTGCTTAGCTTGGCTGGTTAACAAAAATAGGGGATCCCCTCGAAAAAAAATGACGTGGGGGTCCCCCTATTTTTGTTAACCAGCCAAGTAAAAAGCAGACTGCTGGGGCCTGTTATTAAAAGACTGTCAAGTGTTATGATTTGGTAGCTAAGGAGAGCAGGCAAAAACGGCAATCACCAGAGAGGTTGGAATCTACTGGATTGCAGTACCCTGACTAACCACCACAACTAAAGGCAGCCGTGGAGCTTCCTACGTTGGTCTTAGACGCCTCGTCACAGCCTGAGAGGTTAACTACACCTAAAGATAGAAAGAGGAAAGCTATCTGCCCCGGAGCAGATCCCCAAAGAACATAGGAAGCCCCCAAACATGTAATGGGGTTAGACAAGAGGAAATACAGACACAGACAGAAAATAGTATGAGCAAACGTTGGGGCCCAATCTTCCTAGACAGAAAAGGATAGGAAGGACACTTACTGCAATCCAAAAAACCCTAAAAAATACCAACTCTACTAATTGCAAAAACACCTGAGATCACACGACCTCTACCACCTAAATTAGTTCTCTGGTGTAACAAAACTAAGCCGCAGCCACTGAAAAAACTGGAAAAGGCAAATGAACAAATAACAGTGGCTCCAGAAGAACTGAGAGGAGCCCAAGCCCCCTGGGGGGGGGGAAGACCTGGATAACCTCACAGAAATGCAGAGAAATATGCAAATGGTAAGCACAAAAACAAAAAACAGAAAATATCTTATCTGAGAGCAGTGTTATGATTTGGTAGCTGAGGAGAGCAGGCAAAAAGGAAATACACCAGAGCAGTTGGAAACTATGAGATTGCAGTACCCTGACTAACCACCACAACTAGAGGCAGCCGTGGAGCGTTCCTACGTTGGTCCTAGACGCCTCGTCACAGCCTGAGAAACTAACTACACCTAAAGATAGAAAGAGGAAAGCTATCTGCCCCGGAGCAGATCCCCAAAGAACATAGAAAGCCCCCAAACATGTAATGGCGGTTAGACAAGAAGAAATACTGACACAGATAGAAAATAGTATGAGCAAACGTTGGGGCCCAAACTTACTAAATAGAAAAGGATAGGAAGGGCACTTACTGCAATCCCAAAAAACCCTGAAAAGCACCAACTCTACTAATTTCAAAAACACCTGAGATCACACGACCTCTACCACCTAAATTAGTTCTCTGGTCTAACCAAAAACAAAACAGCAGCCACTGAAAAAACTGGAAAAAGCAAATGCACAAACATCAGTGGCTGAACTGAACTGAGAGGGCAAAAGCCCCCCGAAGGGACCCTGAAGGCCCACACAGAAGTGCAGGACAAAATGCAAAAATCAAGCACAAAAACAAAAAGAAGAAAATGTCTTATCTGTTAGCAGGAGATACAGACACGACACAGCAGGCTACCAAGGAAACAGGAATCAAGGATTGAGACCAAAAAAATTGGTCACCGGCAACCCTGATGGGAAGGCGACTCCCTTATATAAGACCAGTCAGTAACACCTGATTCCCAATCCTCACAATCTTCACTGGACAGTCCAGTACCGTTTGTAACCACCAGAGGGAGCTTCTGCTCAGAACTCATTTTCAGCCTATTCACAACAGTACCCCCCCTTGAGGAGGGGTCACCGAACCCTCATTTGAGCAACCAGGTCGGTCAGGATGAGTTCTATGATACGCACGGATGAGTCTCCTAGCATGGATGTCCGAAGCAAACACCCAAGAATTGTCTTCCTGACCATAACCTCTCCATTTAACCAAATACTGGAGTTTCCGTAAAGAAAAACGAGAATTCAATATTTTCTCAACCACATACTACAGATTGCCCTCAACCAAAACAGGATCAGGAGGCATAGTAGTAGGAACCACTGGCTCAACAAACCTCTTCAACAAGGACTTGTGGAACACGTTATGGATCTTAAATGTCCCTGGAAGAAGCAAACGAAAAGAAACAGGATTAAGAATCTCCATGATCTTATAAGGTCCAATGAACCTAGGCTTAAATTTAGGAGATGCCACTCTCATAGGAATATTTCTTGAGGACAACCAGACCAAGTCCCCCACTTTAAACCAAGGACCATCAGTCCTATGCCGGTTAGCAAACCGCTGGGCCCTCTCCTGAGAGAGGGACAACCTCTCCACTACCTGGTCCCAAATCTGTTGCATACGCTCCACAACAGAGTCAACACCTGGACAGACAGAAGCCTCCGTCTGTCCTGAAGAAAATCGAGGGTGAAACCCAGAATTACAGAAAAATGAGACATCAAAGTGGCAGAGCTAGCCCTATTATTAAGAGCAAACTCCGCCAAAGGCAAAAAAGAACCCAGTCATCCTGATCAGCAGACACAAAACATCTTAGATAAGTCTCCAATGTCTGGTTTGTTCTCTCAGTTTGACCATTGGTCTGAGGATGAAACGCGAGGAGAAAGACAATTGAACACCAATTTTAGAACAAAAGGTCCTCCAAAATCTGGAAACAACTGGACTCCTCTGTCAGACACAATGTTCTCAGGAATGCCGTGTAACGAACCACGTGCTGAAGGAACAAAGGCACCAATTCAAGGAGGAAGGCAACTTAGGTAATGGCACAAGATGTATCATCTTGGAAAACCTATCGCAAATCACCCAGATGACGGTCATTCTCTGAGAAACAGGGAGGTCGGAAATGAAATCCATAGAGATATGGGTCCATGGTCTCTTGGGCACAGGTAATGGCATCAACAAACCACTAGAACGAGAGCAAGGCTTGGAGCGAGAGCAAGTCCCGCAGGACTGCACAAACTCCCTGACATCACGAGACAAGGTAGACCACCAAAAGGACCGACTAACCAAGTCTCTGGTACCAAAAATTCCGGGATGACCGGCCAACGCGGAACAATGAATCTCAGACATTACACTCTTTTTCCACTGGTCCGGGACAAACAATTTCCCAACAGGGCAGCGCTCGGGCTTATCCTCCTGACACCCCTCCAGAGCCAGTCTCAAATTGGGCGAGATGGTGGAAAGAACTACACCCTCTTTCAAAATAACAGAAGGATCAGATAACTCAGGAGAGTCCGCCAGGAAACTTCTCGAGAGGGCATCCGCCTTAACATTTTAGTGCCAGGAAGAAATGAAACCCAAAATTAAAACGTGTGAAAAACAAGGCCCACCTGGCCTGTCTAGGATTAAGTTGCTTGGCAGATTCCAGATAAACTAGGTTCTTATGGTCCGTAAGGACCACCACCTGATGTTTGGCTCCCTCCAGCCAATGTCTCCACTCTTCAAAAGCCCACTTCATGGTAATAACTCCCGATTACCCACGTCATAATTACGTTCAGTGGGAAAATTTTCTAGAGAAAAAGGCACAAGGGTTACTTTTAGAGGTCTCTGGATCTCTTTGGGACAAAATCGGCACCTGCCCCAATTTCAGAGGCATCAACCTCCACCTGAAATGGAGAGAAACATCAGGCTGCTGTAGAACAGAGCAGAAGTGAATCTCTGCTTAAGTTCCTGAAATGCAGAGACTGCCTCAGGAGGCCAATTCACCACATCAGAACCCTTCTTGGTCAAATCAGTTAATGGTTTAACAATAACAGAGAAATTACCAATAAATTTACGATAAAAATTGGCAAAACCCAAGAATCTTTGAAGAGCCTTTAATGAAGTACGGTATGGACCCAATCACAGATGGCCTGAACTTTGACCGGGTTCATTTCAATAACAGATGGGGACAAAATGAATCCCAGAAATGAGATCCTCTGAACGCCAAAAAGACACTTTGATCCCTTCACATACAGAGCATTCTCTCTCAAAATCTGGAACACAGTCCGAACATGTTTTACATGAGAGTCCCAGTCATTGGAAAAAATCAAGATATCATCCAAATAAACAATCAGAAATTTATCCACAAAATCCCTGAAAATGTCATTCATGAAGGACTGGAAGACAGAAGGAGCATTAGTGAGCCCAAAGGGCATCACAACGTACTCAAAATGGCCTTCAGGGGTATTAAATGCCGTCTTCCATTCATCCCCGTGCTTAATTCGAATAAGGTTATATGCCCCCCTGAGGTCAAGCTTGGTAAACCAAGTAGCGTTTTTCACCCTGGAAAACAGATCAGAGATCAAGGGTAAAGGATGATTGATATTTCACAGTAATATTGTTCAAGAGACGATAATCAATACACGGCCTTAATGAACCATCCTTTTTGCCACAAAGAAAAAACCGGCACCTAAGGGTGAAGAGGATGGTCTATATGACCCTTCTCCAATGACTCCTTGATATAAGACCGCATAGCGTCATGTTCAGGTACAGACAAGTTAAAAAGGCGACCTTTAGGGAATTTACTACCAGGCACTAATTCAATAGCGCAGTCATAGCTCCTATGGGGAGGTAAGGATGCAGATTTACTTTCGCTAAACACATCAGAAAAATCAATCAAAAAGTCAGGAACATCCTGAGCCTGGGGGGAGGCAGAAAAAAACAGGAGTGTTGGTATTAACACATTGGCAGCCCCAACTGGTAACAGACACAGATTTCCAATCCAAAACAGGATTATGAGACTGTAACCAAGGGAAACCCAGTACGATAATGTCATGCAGATTATACAGAACAAAAATTTGAAACTCTCCTGATGATCAGGTTCTACCCTCATTATCACCTGAGTAGAGAACTGAGGTTTATTCTCAGCCAAAGGGGTAGAATCGATCCCCAGTAGGGAATAGACTTCCGTAGGGGTATCAAGGGAAACCCACAACGTTTAGCAAAATCAAAATCCATCAGGTTAATAGCTGCTCCAGAATCAACAAAAGCCTGAGCAGAAAATGAGGACAGAGAGCATATCAAGGTAAAGTTAATAAAAACTTAGTCTGAACACTACCCAAGACAACTGAGCGTGCAAAACGTCTTCCCCGCTTAGGGCAGACTGAAATAGCATGAGAGGCATCACCACAGTAGAAACATAACCCATTGCGCTTTCGAAATTCATGACGCTGTGCCCCAGAAACCACTCTATCACACTGCATGGATTCAGAAGCAGGTTCACAAGTCAACATTATTCCACGCATACCTTTCCGCTCAGCAAACGTCTGTCAATTTGAATTGCTAATGACATAGAATCATTGAGACCAGAGGGAACAGGGAATCCCACCATAACATCCTTTACATTATCTGACAGTCCCTTCCGAAAAAGAGCTGCCAAAGCGTTCATTCCATTTGGTCAGGACTTCCCACCTACGGAATCTCTGACAGTATAACTCAGCGTCCTCAAGCCCCTGACTTAATGCCAACAAGTTTTTCAGCTTGATCAGTGACATTAGGCTCATCGTACAATAACCCTAAAGCCTGAAAAACGCATCAACATCACTCAAAACAGGATCCCCAGGTGTCAGGGAAAAAGCCCAATCCTGAGGGTCGCCGCTGCAAGGAGAGAGATGACAATTTGAACCTGCTGCGCTGCGTTCCCTGAGGACTTAGATTTTAAGGCAAAAAACAATTTACAGTTATTTTTGAAATTCAGAAACTTAGCTCGATCCCCTAAAAACAAATCTGGCATGGGAATCCTAGGTTCCACAACAGGCAACCTAGCAAGATAGGTAGCAATACTCCGAACTTCAGTGGCAAGCTGATCCACACGGCCAGACAACTGTGCAAACTCCATTGAGAGAGAAAAAAATCCTCCTCAGCACCCAGAGATACAGAGGGAAAAAAAAAAATGCAACAAACAGGAAAAAAAATCTCTGACAACTCTGACAACTTTTTTTTTTTTTTCTTTCCACAATATTTTTCCCTTCTGTGAGTACCATATAATTTTCAGTTTAGGCCGGTGATACTGTTATGATTTGGTAGCTGAGGAGAGCAGGCAAAAAGGAAATACACCAGAGCAGTTGGAAACTATGAGATTGCAGTACCCTGACTAACCACCACAACTAGAGGCAGCCGTGGAGCGTTCCTACGTTGGTCCTAGACGCCTCGTCACAGCCTGAGAAACTAACTACACCTAAAGATAGAAAGAGGAAAGCTATCTGCCCCGGAGCAGATCCCCAAAGAACATAGAAAGCCCCCAAACATGTAATGGCGGTTAGACAAGAAGAAATACTGACACAGACAGAAAATAGTATGAGCAAACGTTGGGGTCCAAACTTACTAAATAGAAAAGGATAGGAAGGGCACTTACTGCAATCCCAAAAAACCCTGAAAAGCACCAACTCTACTAATTTCAAAAACACCTGAGATCACACGACCTCTACCACCTAAATTAGTTCTCTGGTGTAACCAAAAACAAAACAGCAGCCACTGAAAAAACTGGAAAAAGCAAATGCACAAACATCAGTGGCTGAACTGAACTGAGAGGGCAAAAGCCCCCCGAAGGGACCCTGAAGGCCCACACAGAAGTGCAGGACAAAATGCAAAAATCAAGCACAAAAACAAAAAGAAGAAAATGTCTTATCTGTTAGCAGGAGATTCAGACACGACACAGCAGGCTACCAAGGAAACAGGAATCAAGGATTGAGACCAAAACAATTGGTCACCGGCAACCCTGATGGAAGGCGACTCCCTTATATAAGACCAGTCAGTAACACCTGATTCCCAATCCTCACAATCTTCACTGGACAGTCCAGTACCGTTTGTAACCACCAGAGGGAGCTTCTGCTCAGAACTCATTTTCAGCCTATTCACAACAGAGCAGGAGAAGAGGCAAGACTCAGCAAGCTTCCAAGTGAACCAGGAACCACAGTTGAGACAAGAACAATTGATCACCGAAACCATCATGGGAGGGAACCTCCCTTATATAAGACCAGTCTGTAACTCCTGATTGCCAATCCTCATTGAATGGTTCAGTACTGTTTGTAACCACTAGAGGGAGCTTCTGCTCAGAATTAATTTCTATTCTAACACATTCACAACAGTACCCCCCCTTGAGGAGGGGTCATCGAACCTTCATTTGGGCAACCAGGTCGGTCAGGATGAGCTCTGTGATATGCACGGATCAGTCTCCTAGCATGGATGTCCGAAGCAAACACCCAAGAATTGTCCTCCTGACCATAACCTCTCCACTTAACCAAATACTGGAGTTTCCGTCTAGAAAAACGAGAATCCAATATTTTCTCAACCACATACTCCAGATTGCCCTCAGCCAAAACAGTGTCAGGAGGCGCAGCCATAGGAACCACTGGCTCGACAAACCTCTTCAATAAGGACTTGTGGAACACGTTATGGATCTTAAATGTCCCTGGAAGAAGTAAACAAAAGGAAACAGGATTAAGAATCTCCATGATATTATAAGGTCCAATGAACCTAGGCTTAAACTTAGGAGATGCAACTCTCATAGGGATATTTCTTGAGGACAACCAGACCAAGTCCCCCACTTCAAACCGAGGACCATCAGTCCTATGCCGGTTGGCAAACCGCTGGGCCCTCTCCTGAGAGAGGGACAACCTCTCCACTACCTGGTCCCAAATCTGCTGCATACGCTCCACAACAGAGTCAACACCTGGACATACAGAAGCCTCCGTCTGTCACGAAGAAAATCGAGGGTGAAACCCAAAATTGCAGAAAAATGGAGACATTAAAGTGGCAGAGCTAGCCCTATTATTAAGAGCAAACTCAGCCAAAGGCAAAAAAGAGACCCAGTCATCTTGATCAGCAGACACAAAGCATCTCAGATAAGTCTCCAATGTCTGGTTTGTTCTCTCAGTTTGTCCATTGGTCTGAGGATGAAAAGCCGAGGAGAAAGACAATTAAACAGCAAGTTTAGAACAAAAAGTCCTCCAAAATCTGGAAACAAACTGGACTCCTCTGTCAGACACAATGTTCTCAGG
>JARQOD010000002.1:179623605-179680951 GCA_033576555.1 Oophaga sylvatica
TGTATGGGACAATATGTGGGGCTCATTCTACTCTATCGGGACCATCCTATACTGTATGGCACATTACATGGGGACCATCATATACTGGAGCATTATGTGGAGCTCATCATATACTGCATGGAACATTATATGATACCAATTATGTATGGAGCAATATATGGGGCTCATTATTCTGTATGAGCACTATGTGGTGGCCATAATACTGTATGGATGAATATACTGTCCGGTTTTTGAGCTATTGTAGATTTTAACATAGATATCAGTCATGTCATGTAAGAAGTGAAGTATTTTTCATTGTACTATACCTATATTTCTATGCCATATGGGAGCATCATGAATTGTGGTATGTGTTAAGGGGGCCCACTGACACTCTTTGGCCCGGGGCACACAAAAGCCGGGAGCCAGCCCTACCCCCCCCACAAGTTTAGCCAAATAACCCCTAGTTTTCAATGTGTAACTATTATTATAAAGTTAATTAAGGTTGCCAAGCTTAAGTAATAAGAATTGATGTTGTGGCCATTCAAATGGGCACTGTAGGTATGTTTACTGTCCTCCACTCCCTGCCGACTTTGCTTCCCCATTGACTTGCATTGGGTTTCGTGTTTCATTCGGACCACCGACTTTTCCCGATAGTCGGCTGATTTCGTTCGACTCGACTTTTGAGAAAGTCGGGTTTCATGAAACCTGACTCGACCCTAAATAAGGCAAAGTTGCTCATCTCTATCCATCACTACATTTTGAGAGCTATAATTTCTCCATGTTTCGGCCTACACAGTCAAGTGAGGTCTAGTTTTTTGTGGGACGAGCTGACGTTTTTATTGGTACCATTTTCAGGCACATGAAATTTTTTGGTCGCTTTCTATTCAAAATTTTGGTAGACAAGATGAACGAAAACCAGCAGTTCAGTAATTGCTTTTGGGTTTTTTTTTATACCTTTCTGCGTGTGGTAGAATTGGTAAGGCACCTTTATTCCTTGGGTCAGTACGATTACAACGATACCATATTTATTTTTTTTAATGTTTTGGCACTTTTACACAATAAAAACTATTTTATAGAAAAAATAATTATTTTTGCATTGCTTTATTCTGAGAGCTATAATTTTATTTTTCTGCTGATGGAGCTGTTTGACAGCTTTTTTTTGGCGAGTCAAGTTGAAGTTTTCAGCCGTAACATTTTTATTCACATTTGTCTTTTTCATTGCATTTGATTGCACTTTTTGTTCAGGTCTGTGATGATAAAGCTTTGCTTTTGCCTCATTTTTTTTTACGGTGTTCACTGAAGGGGTTAACTAGTGTGACAGTTTTACAGAGGGAGTCGTTATGGATGAGGAGATATCAAATATGTGCACTTTTATTGTTTATTTTTTTAAGTAAATATATTATTTGGAAAAATATTTGTTTCTTTTTTTCCTTAATTGGGGATTGTTTAAAAAATATTTTTAAACTTTTTAACCTCTTTACCCCGAAGCCTGTTTTCACCTTCCTAACCATGAAATTTTTACAATTCTGACCACTGTCAGTTTATGAGGTCATAACTCTACAACGCTTCAATGAATCCCAGTAATTCTGACAATGTTTTCCTCGTGACATATTGTACTTTATAATGGTGGTAAACTTTCTTTGATATGACTGTGTTTATTTGATAAAAAAATGGAAATTTGGCAAAACTTAGAAAATTTTGCAATTTTCCAAATTTAATTTTTATGCCCTTAAGTCAGAGTGTTATGTCACACAAAATAGTTAATAAATAACACTTACCACATGTCTACTTTACATCAGCACAATTTTGGAAATATATTTTTTTTGTTAGGAAGTTAAAGGGTTAGAAGTTGACCAACGAATTCTCATTTTTATGACAAAATTTGCAAAACCATTTTTTTAGGGACCACCTCACATTTAAAGTGACTTTGAGGTGTCTGTATGACAGAAAATGCCCCAAAATTACACCATTCTAAAAACTGCACTTCTCAAGGTACTCAAAACCACATTCAAGAAGTTTATTAACCATTCAGGTGCTTCACAGGAATTTTTGGAATGTGGAAGAAAAATTAAACATTTACTTTTTTTCACAAAGATTTTCCTTTAGACCTATTTTTTTACTTTTGCAAGGGTAACAGAGAAAATGGACCATACATTTTGTTGTGAAATTTCTCCTTAGTATGCTGATACCCCATATGTGGGGGAAATCTACTGTTTGGGCGCACAGCAGGGCTCAGAAGGGAAGGAGTGCCATTTCACTCTTTGATAGTAAAATTTGCTGGCATAATTAGCGGATGCCATGTCGCGTTTAGAGAACCCCTGAGGTGCCTAAACAGTGGAAACCCCATCAAGTGACACTATTTTGGAAACTAGACACCTTAGGGAACTTATCTAGATGTGTACTGAGCACCTTGAACCCCCAGGTGCTTCACAGAAGTTTATAACTTTAAGTCCGTGAAATAAAAAATCACATTTTTCCCAGATAAATATTTTTAGCTCCAAATTTTGAATTGTTTTAAGGATTACAAGAGAAATTGCTCTATACAATTTGTTGTTCAATTTCTTCTGAGTACACAGATATCCAATATGTGGAGGAAAACAACTGTTTGGGTGCATGGCAGGGCTTGGAAGGGAAGGAGCGCCATTTCACATTTTGAATGTAAAATATGCTGGAATAATTAGCGGATGCCATGTCGTGTTTGGAGAGGCCCTGATGTGCCTAAACAGTGTAAACCCCCCACAAGTGACACCATTTTGGAAACTAGACCCATTAAGGAACTTATCTAGATGTGTATTGATCACCTTCAACCGCCATGTGCTTCACAGAAGTTTATAACGTAGAGCCGTGGAAATCAAAAAATCACATTTTTCCAAAATAAATCTTTTTTAGCTCCATATTTTGCATTTTCATAAGGGTAACAGGTGAAATTGCTCCATACAATTTGTTGTGCAATTTCTCCTGAGTACATCGATACACACATACTGTATGTGGGGGAATACTAATGTTTGGGAAAACGGCAGAGCTTGGAAAGGAAGGAGCATCATTTGACTTTTTGAATGTAAAATTTACTAGAATAATTATCGGATGACATGTCACATTTGGAGAGCCTCTGATGTGCCTAAACAGTGGAAACCCCCCACAAGTGACCATATTTTGGAAATTATAACCCATTCGGAATTTATCTACAGATGTAGTGATTAGTGTTGAGCGATACGATACCGCAAGTATCGGGTATCGGCCGATATTAGCTGTATCGGCCTTTCGATACTTTGTTTCGATATTTTCCATATATCGTATACCGGAATCGGAAGTTCCCATAATTCTTTGAGAGGCAATGTGATTTTAGTCAGCCAATGAGGAATCCTAAGAAGTGTGGGCACATCCTGTACTGCTGCGGTCATGTTAACTAATGGCATGGCTGTGATTGGATGCTGAAATGATGTCAGAATGCACTATAAAAGGCGCCGTCGCCATTTTAGCGTCACTGTGCTGTGAATTCAGTTAGGGACAGAACGCTGCTGTGCTGACTCTGAGGGACAGTTAGAGATTGCGATTTAGTGTAGTGTGCTTTAGGCAGGCTAGCACCAACCGCTGTGTAAAGCTTCCTTTTGCCTGCAGTGTTGTTTTAACAGCTCTGCAAGGTGTGTGTGAGTGCAGGTGACGCTGCAGTTTGCTCTGCATGCAACGCTGTCTGTAGGCATCTGCACGTGTCACTCACAGACTCTTTTTTTTTTCTTCAGTGTAATTCTTGCTGCTCCATGCAATTTAAATTTTAGTGTGACGCGCTTCCATCCGTATCCAATACTTTGGTTGCAAACACTATAGAAGTAGACAAAGGAGTAGCCTTTCACAGATTGTGAACAGTTGTGTTTCAGTGTTCACTTCAGTCTGTGTTTTTTATTTTTTGAGTGCACATCACGCTCCAGTTACTTGTTCAAGCACTGCTGCTTGTACTCTCTGAGCGTGTCTCAGTGCCTCATCCTTTTCATTTCTCTCCAATTGGTTCTGCTCCATTCCATTTAAAATAAATATAATCTATTAGTGTGACGCGCTTCCATCCGTATCCAATACATTGGTTGCAAACACTATAGAAGTAGACAAAGGAGTAGCCTTTCACAGATTGTGAACAGTTGTGTTTCAGTGTTCACTTCAGTCTGTGTTTTTATTTTTTGAGTGCACATCACGCTCCAGTTACTTGTTCAAGCACTGCTGCTTGTACTCTGCTGAGCGTGTCTCAGTGCCTCATCCTTTTCATTTCTCTCCAATTGGTTCTGCTCCATTCCATTTAAAATAAATATAATCTATTATTGTGACGTGCTTCCATCCGTATCCAATACATTGGTTGCAAACACTATAGAAGTAGACAAAGGAGTAGCCTTTCACAGATTGTGAACAGTTGTGTTTCAGTGTTCACTTCAGTCTCTGCGTAATAACCACACTTAGGCCTTATAACTTTTCTGACTTTCTTTATCAATCTACCAAGATGAAGAAGTCAGTGAGTAAGGCACGTGGTCGTGGCCGTGGAGTTTCAGCAGGGAGAGGACGTGGGGATTCTGTGGCTGCTGCCGCCCTCAGTGACACAGCATCCACCATTTATCCCCGTAAGCGTTCCTTTATGAGCACTTTGGTAGGACCTCGGCGTGCCCCCCTGCTGCGGGAAGAACAAATTGAAGCCGTTGTTGGTTGGTTGGCAGCCAATGCATCGACTTCAATTCCTTCCACCTCCTCTCAGGAACACAACACTGTTGGCAACCATCTGTCTGTTCACCACCTGTCAAATTGGCCAGGCAGTCAGAGAGTTCTGTACAGGAGCCAGCTGAGTCTCTGCTTCTGTTCTCAGAATCTGTTGGCTCGCAAACACGGGCACAGGCAAGCAGCATTCTGCAATTTGAAGAAGAGGGAGTATGCAGTGATGCGCAACAGCTGTGTCTCTCTCAATCTGAAGAGGCGGGTGAGCCAGTGCCGATGGACAGCACACCGCAGAACGCATCTCATGATGATGATGAGACTCAGGTGCCAGGTTTTGTGGAGCATGGTGCTGCCCAGACCATCCAACAGCAGCAGGTGTTGGAAGAGGGTAGTGGAGATGATGAAGTCCGAGACCCAACATGGCGTGAGCAACAGGAAGGTGGTGGGAGCAGCTCTGAGGAAGAGATTGGCCCAACGGTACAAAAAGGAGGGAGAGGTAGGCTGCAGACTCGCTTGCCTGTAGCCTCCAGTTTGGCACGTGTTGGGAGCAGTTCTCTTACAAATGTCAAAATTGGCACTCCCATGACTTGCACTGCGTGGTCCTTTTTTGACAGACTTGTAGATGATATTTGCTATGTTCAATGCAAGCTGTGTAAGCAAAAAGTTAAAAGAGGTAAAAATATCAGTAACCTGAATACTACAAATATGTGGAAACATGTATGGACAAAGCACGTAGCTGAGTTACAAAGACACACTAGAGATGTAGGCCAACCTACAGCAGCACCTACATCTTCAGGTCGTGTTGGAGCCTCTACCTCCAGCTCACACACACCTGGTTCGGCTTCCTCACAGGATCTCCATGGAAGAACCTCGGTCACTGTTGTCCATAGACAAACTGTTATTCCACCCACAGCAGCAAGTTCACAGTCATCGTCACACTCACAGACCACAAAACAGCCATCGGTACCACAGGCATGGGATAAAAGACGGCCATACTCGGCAAACCATCCACGAGCACAGGCTCTGAATGCTGGCATTGCAAAACTCCTGTCCCTTGAAATGCTGTCATTCAGGCTGGTGGAGACTGACAGTTTCAGGAACTTAATGGCATTGGCAGTCCCACAATATAATGTGCAAAGCCGATTTTATTTCAGCAGGCAAGCCGTCCCTGCTCTGCAAAAACATGTCGAGGGAAACATTAAACATGCGCTACTAAACGCCGTCAGTAGCAGGGTCCACCTGACCACCGATGCGTGGACCAGTACCCATGGCCAGGGACGATACCTTTCCCTCACTGCCCATTGGGTCAATGTTGTGGAGCCGGGTACAGATCTTGCCAGTGGCGCTGTACGTGTTCTGCCAACTCCAAGGATTGCAGGAATCCAGTCTGTACACATTGATTCCTCCTCCTACTCCAGTTCCTCAGAATCATCGCTGCACGAGCCGTCACGGTATACCTCCACATGGACCCGTGAACGCTTACCTGTTGCGACCGATATGAGCACAGCCGTGGCCAAACGTCAACAGGCCGTCCTGAAATTAATTTCCATGGGGAATCGAAGCCACACAGCGCAGGAGCTCTGGGATGCCATCAAGCAGGAGAGCGACGTGTGGTTTTTGTCAGCTAATCTCCAGCCAGGCTTGGTAGTGTGTGACAATGGCCGAAATCTGGTGGCAGCTCTGGGCCTTGGCAACCTCACTCACATACCATGTCTGGCACATGTGCTCAACTTGGTCGTGCAGAGTTTTTTGAGGGACTATCCGGATCTTGATGCACTGCTGCACAAGGTCCGCCTAGAGTGCGCTCACTTGCGACGTTCCAGCATGGCCAGATTGCGCATTGCAGCTCTGCAAGTCAGATTTCGCCTTCCTGAACATCGCATCATATGTGACGTACCCACCAGGTGGAATTCCACGTTACATATGTTGGAGCGGTTGTGTGAGCAGCAGCCAGCAGTAATGGAGTATCAGCTGCAATAGGCGCAATCAACTCGCAATTTGCGCCGTTCACACTTCACCACTACTGAGTGGGCCTCTATGAAGGACATCTGCGACGTTTTGCGTGCGTTTGATGTCTCAACGCGGATGGCGAGTGCAGATGATGCACTAGTCAGCATGACTGTCCCCCTTATCTGCCTGCTTCAGAAATCACTGAAAGCACTAAAGGAAGAGGTTTTGGAAGAGGTGGAGGATGAGGAGTCACAAATTCAATTACCTTCAGGACAGTCAGCGCAACGTGGTTCCTCACAAAGGGCTGGGCAGGGCTCACTTTGTGAGGAGGATGAGGAGGAGGAGGAGTCAATGGAGGAGGAAGAAATCCCTACAGAGGGAGGTACACAACGCTCTAGTCAGTATGTAGAGCGAGGGTGGGGTGATGCAGAGGAGGCAGAGATGACGCCTCTTCCAGAGGACAGCCTTTGTTGGCCAGTTGGGAGTCTGCAGCACATGGTTGATTTCATGCTTCAGTGCCTGAGAAACGACCGCCGCATCGCTCACATTCTCACCACTTCAGATTATTGGGTGTACACCCTCCTAGACCCTCGCTACCGGGACAACTTACAAACCCTCATCACACCGGTGAACCGGGACCGTAAAATGCAGGAGTACCAAGACACACTGGTGCAATCCATACTGTTGTACATTCCAGCCGAGAGAGCTGTTGCTGCTACTGCTTTACAAAGCAGCTCTGTGCGTTGAGGCAGTGTAGACACCTCTACAACAAGAGGGAGCACAAGCAGCGCCTCTGCACAGGGCAAGAGCTGTATGTTACAAATGTGGCGAAGTTTTGTGACAGCGCCAGCAAGGTCTACACCATCCGAGACGGCTCCAGTCACCAGAAGAAACGTTTCCGTAAGATGGTGACAGACTACTGGCTTTCCCTCTAAGTGTACTCCCAGATGCCTCTTCCCCTTTCAAATTTTGGGTCTCTAAGTTGGATACATGGCCAGAGCTTAGCCAGTATGCATTGGAGGTGCTGACTTGCCCTGCTGCCAGTGTATTATCTGAGCGCGTCTTTAGTGCTGCAGGTGGTGTAGTAACAGACCGTCGCATGCGACTATCCTCAGAAATGTAGACCGGCTTACTTTCTGAAAATGAACAAGGCATGGATCTCACCTGAATTTGCCTGTCCGTTTTCAGATTAAATAACTGTTTGGCAACGTTTTCCATGTCTCCTGTTATGTTCATCTTTCTACCACCTGAACTCTACTCCCTGGGCTACAACACCGCCATTTGTTGCTCGTAAGTAATTGGCAGGGGTACTGACTCCTGGCCAGCCTGGTTACAGCACGACAGCTGTTTCCTGGCAGTGTGAACGTCAATTATCCTCCAATAAGTTGTGCTGTCGTGTTGCATTCGGGTTAGCTGACTCTATGGTGCCTGCAGTTTAGGTGATTCCTATGTGTGCTGTGGGATATGTAAATAAAGGCTGTTTCCATTGTGACAATAGGACAAGCACCCACTGTAGGACTGTGTGATTCGGTAACTGCGGACGGCTTGCGTCCTGTCAACTTACATTTTCATGGGTGCGTTCTGCTACCCGTCCAGTGTCCAGTACCGTCAACTGGTTCTCCCAGTGCCTTTGGCCTAGGTGCCTCCATCTCCGTATCCGAGTTCCACCACGTCTGCTGGTCCTTGGTAGTGCTTTGGAGCACAGGTACCTCTGCTTAGTAACCGTGTCACAGTAACGTCAGCTGGTACTCGGTTGTGACATTGCCTCTTTTCCTTCTGCTGCCCCTCCGGGTTCCAGCACAGTCAGCTGGTCCTCTTTACTTCCATTGTCTCTTGCTCCATCTGATACCCGTCCGGGTTCCAGTAACGTCAGCTGGTTCTCGGAAATTAGACGACCTTAAAGACCACCCAGAAGAAGATGACGACAACAAGGACGACGAGCATGAAGCCAACCAGCCTGAACACCATCACAAAGAAAAAATAAAAGATTACCCAGAAGAAGATCACCAACAGGACAAAGAAGGTTAAGACAAACTACAAGATACAGAACAAGAGACAGAAGAACAATAAGCAGAAGATCAAAAAGCAGAAGAACATGAAGTATAAGACCAAAATGAAGAGCAAAATATATGCTCTAAATTCTAAGCAGAAGAAGACTAAGCAGTGTATGGGGGTGAGTCTGTTTCTCCTCGTGGTGCCCCTGGAAAATGCCTGCTGCTGCAGGCTAAACTGAACACGGACAAATACTGTTGTAATTTAAATCTTTTGTGACAGCAAGAACGGAAGAATGAAAAATTCATACTTTTACAGATTACAAGTACAGGAATCTCTGTCACAAATAAGAATATGATGAAGAAGATGAAGAGGAAGAAGATGAAGAATTTGAATATGAAGAAGATTAATAGTTTAATAATAACAATATGAGTAATGTAAACAAAAACATGAATAGCAAGAAGTTTAAGAAGAAGATTAAGAAGATGAAGATGAAGAATAATTTGATTTGAAAGATGATGCTGCTGAAGATTATGAAGGAGAAAGTGTGTCAAAAGTTAAAAAGGTGAAGAGCATGGAAGTTGTGAAACATACATATTTGCCAAAATAGAAAAAAGGTTAACAACATTGTCAATTCGTTCGTCAATCCAAACGTATTTCCAAAAAAAAAAATATTAATGCTATTCCAATGCATTGGGTTAAACATGTATGCCTTTATTGTCTCCTCAACCTCCCCCAATACATTCTACATTACTCTTTGTTGTTTTCCTTCATGTACAATTAACCAACAAGGCAAGAATGGGTTTTTTTTAATGTCGATATTTGGTTCCCATAGACTTACATGGGACTTCCGGTATCGATATCGGGTATCGCCGATATTTTAGTAATATCGGCGATACCATTCCGATCCGATATTTTTAGATATCGAGCAGTATCGCTCAACACTAGTAGTGATGATTTTGACTAATGGGAGTTTTCCAGAAACAGGCAGCAGTGGATGTTGCTGAGTGAAAATTGCAAACTGCCGTTGTAGTGACCAGTACATTATGCCCAGCTCATGCTTCTGGAGACACGCACCTGTAAATTAAGCTGGCTATCATCACTACAGAAATGCCAAATATGTGGGTGCTAAATGTGGTTTAGGAGCACTGAGGCTTAGAAGGGAGGGGGCATTTGTATTTGGGAGTGGAGAATTTGCTTAATTTCTTTTGCGGAGCATGAGGCCATTTAGCTTTTCCAGAGCCTTTGCACTACCAGTAACCTGGACCTCCCTATTAGTGATGAGCGAACGTGCTCGCCACTACTCGTTACTCGCCCGAGTTTTATGGTAATCGGTGTACTCGGCGAGCACCGAGCATTTCCAGGATTACTCAGTGGGAACTCAGGTCTCCACCCAGCTTTTTTGGCGGACTTTACAGACCCAATCACGATGCAGGGATTGTCTGCCAGGCAATGAAACGTTGCAGCCATCTTTGTTTTGGTCGTGTAGTGATTGGCTGGCCACACAGCATCATCAGGGGTATAAGACACCGGACGCCGCCCTGCTCGCCGCATTCAGCTCCAGATTAAGATAGTGTAAGGAGAGAGAGACACAATGAACCTGCAATTGAGGAATTGCTTTTTTTTATAACATTCCACATATGGTAAAATTGGTAAGACAGCTTTATTCTTCGGGTCAGTACGATTACAGTGATACCTCATTTATAACGTTTTTTAGGTTCTTGCTCTGTTACACAAACTATTTTATAGAAAAAATAATTATTTTTGCATCGCTTTATTCTGAGAGCTATAACTTTTTTATTTTTCTACTTATGGAGCTGTATAGCAGCTTGTTTTTAGCGGGACAAGATGACATTTTCTGCAGTATCATTTTTATTTATGTCTGTCTTTTTGATCGCGTTTTATTGTACTTTTTGTTCGGCAGTATGATGATAAAGCATTGTTTTTTGCCTTGTTTTTTTTTTTTTTTTTTATGGTGTTCACTGAAGGGATTAACTAGTGGAACAGATCTATAGAGTGGGTCATTACGGATGCGGCAATACCAAATATGTGTACTTTTATTGTTTGTTTTTTTATTTACATAAAACAATGTGTTTAGTGGAAAACACGTGAGGCCGTGTGATCGGTACGCTGTACTAGTACTGCTGTTTGCAGGAACTCACCTGCCACAGAGCAGTAGCATGACAGGAAGGGGTTAATATATATTTTTTACTTTTTTACTTTGTCCCATCCTGGGACATCACTGTAAGGTGTCAGATCGCACAGCAGAGTATGACATCAGCATGTGACAGGCAGGAAAGGAGACATGTCAGTGCCTGCTGTGTCCAGGGACTCACAAGCCACCTTTCCTGCAGGACCCCGAAGGACCCCGTGTCCATCTTGTGGCTGGAAGTCTCTATGGAGACGATCAGGACAATGTGATCACATCGTGTTGTTGTGATGGAAGTGCCAGGGAACTCATTCCCTGCACAATGCTCATCTATGCCGCTGTCACTACTGACAGAGGCATCAGATGGGTTAAATGCCCACGATTGGTGCTAGCACCAATTGTGGGTGTTGCTGCAGGGTTTCAGCTCCCACACAGAGCTGACGCCCACACCGATCGCCGCATGATTTGTGCGCCATACCTGTACTGCTAAACTATTCAGCAAAGCCACTAAAAAAAGACTCAACGTCTCCAAAAATCCAATTGAAACAGCAAGCAAAAAGGCAGCAAAATTCACCTGCCCAGGTCTTAGAACAAATGCACTACAGGGTGCAGCCAGCCCATAAAGCAAGATGTAAGCTACACAGGTGCAAACTACCAGATCAACAGCCACTCACCACATACCCATTCAGGGAGGGGGTGACTGCCCAGTATACAATTGCACAATGGAGGCCCACATAGGGTACCATTCACACAAGGTTTTTTCAGGGTGCAGCCAAGCCCAAACACGTCTGGTCTCGCATGAGGGGTGTTCACACTGTTATGCATTGAGAGTGTGCTGGCCAGCCCACCTAGTTGAATAGTAAGGGCTGACTAATAGGCTGTGAACCAGACACTATGCATTAACCTTGTGTGAACAGTACCCTATGTGAGCCTCCATTGTGCAATTGTATACTGGGCAGTCACCCCAGGGCCGGCATCAGCACCCGGCACACCCGGGCAAGTGCCGGGGCCCTGAGCAGGTGGGGGGCCCACTCGCCGTCGGGCACCCCGCGCCCGTTAGCGGTGTCAGCGCCGCCACTGGGCCCCCCCCACTTCTCAGGGCCCCGGCAGGAGCCGGCGAAATAATCACCTCTCCCTGTGCCTCCGCTGCCGCAGCTCCGAGCTGCAGGGGGCGCCTGCGCTGGCGCTTCCTCTCTAACAGCAGCGCCGCTGAATGACATCATCATTCAGTGGCCGGCTGTGGCAGAGAGCGTGCGGACAGGTGAGATCGGTGTGTGTGTGCCTGTGTGTGTGTGTGCCTGTGTGTATGTGAGAGAGTGCTGCCTGCGGTGCTGTATGTGTGATAGTGGTGGGGGGAGGCAGGCAGTGATGGTGGTGAGGAGGCGATGATGATGATGATGATGATGGGGAGGCAATGATAATGGGAAAGCGATGATGATGATATTAATGGGGAGGCAATGATAATGATGATGATGGTGAGGCAATGATAATGGGAAGGCGATGATGATGATATTAATGGGGAGGCAATGATAATGATGATGATGGGGAGTTAATGATAATGGGAAGGCAATGATGATATTAATGGGGAGGCAATGATAATGATGATGATGGGGAGACAATGATAATGGGAAGGCAATGATGATGATGATATTAATGGGGAGGCAATGATGATATTGGGGAGGCAATGATGATGATGATGGGCAGGCAATGATGATGATAATGGGGAGTCTTTCCACAGTGCCCTTTCCTGAGCCGTAACAATGCAGAACGCAGCACAGTGTAGAGGAGAGCTCCATATTTTGTATGGAGCATTATATGTGGTCCAGTATTCTGTATGGAGCATTATATTGGGTCCAGTATTCTGTATGGAGCATTATATGGGGGATGGTGGGGTGACATCCTGCATGGGGTATTATATGGGTGATGAGGGGGAGACTATGTGGTGCCCATAATATTGTATGGAGGACTGTACTGTCCAGTCTGTACTGTGCGCTGTGAGGATTTGGCGGTTTTTGAGCTATTATACAATTTACAATAGATATCAGTCATGTAATGGAAGAAGTGAAGTTTTGGCATTGTACTGTACTATATTTCTCTGCAGTATCTGTGCATCATGAATCGTGGTCTGTGTTAAGGGGCCCACTGAGACTCTTTCGCCCGGGGCCCATAAAAACCTGGAGCCGGCCCTGAGTCACCCCCTCCCTGAATGGGAATGTGGTGAGTGGCTGTTGATCTGGTATTTTGCACCTGTGTAGCCAACATCTTGCTTTATGGGCAGGCAGCACCCTGTAGTGCATTTGTTCTAAGACCTGGTCAGGTGAGTTTTGCTGCATTTTTTGCTTGCTGTTTCAATACCTGTACTGCTATTTGTGGGAACGACGAATGTCTGGAAGAGGCTAAAGTAAATTTTTTGTGAAAAAAAATTAAATGTTCATTTTTACCTTCCACATTGATTCAGTTCCTGTGAAGCACCTGAAGGGTTAATAAACTTCTTGAATGTGGTTTTGAGCTCCTTGAGGGGTGCAGTTTTAGAATGGCATCACTTTTGGGTATTTTTTGTCATATAGACCTCTCAAAGTGACTTCAAATGTGATGTGGTCCCTAATAAAATGGTTTTGTAAATTTTCTTGGAAAAATGAGAAATTGCTGGTCAAATTTTAACCATACTAAGTACCTAATAAAAAAAATGTTTCAAAAATTGTGCTAATTTAAAGTAGACATGTGGGAAATGTTATTTATGAACTTTTTGTGTGACTGATCTCTCTCATTTAAGGGCGTAAGAATTAAAAATTAGAAAATTGTGAAATTTTCAAAATTTTCACCAAATTTCTGTTTTTCTTCACAACTAAATGCAAGACATATGAAGAAATTTTACCTCTATCATGAAATACAATATGTCACAAACAACATTCTCAGAATTACTGGGATATGTTGAAGCGTTCTAGAGTTTATAAAACTAGAATTGTAAAATCAGGCTTTGTCATTGAGGTCAAAATTGTCTCAGTCATTAAGGGGTTTAGCCAGTACCATACAGAAAAAAAAAACAGGGTTGGATTCCACCACCTCCTCCTCCACTTGGACCTCTGCCTGTCATTGTGTCTAACCCCCTGCTGAAAGCAGGATTCACTAAATCATTATCATATTTTAAGTCATTTTCCTATCAACATTTGTTTGCACAGCAATTGTCCTGCTCTTACTCCCATTTTGCTTCCTTTGGCAAGCCTTTCCCCCTAGCCTTTACTATGACCATTTTACAGACATTTTAATGCACCAAAGTTTGGGTCCCCATTTTGCTTTATTGGGTTCGGGATCAAGTTCGGATGTCAAACCAAACTTTGAACTACAGTTCAACCAATCCTGATCAACCCGAACATCCATTGGTCTGCTAATCCCTACTCAGCAGTCTGAAGAACTGAGAATATAGTACATACCAAGTAAAACATTGGGCTTTAAAGGAAACCTGTCATAAATCCATGCTTATGCTGACAAACCTTAGGCTGCATGAATCAGACACTAACTGCACAATTCGTGAAAACACTTTCATGAAACGGTCCCATAGTCCCAGAAAGTTTTTCAAAGTATTTTGCTCTAAAACACAGTGCAAAGGATGGTGGCGAAACACATGTGTTTATGCCTTTTGATTTTTTTGTTCCATGCGCAGCTCTAATATGTCACTTTCATTGTTAACTTAGATTAAACCTGTGTGTTATTTTGGCAGCTCATTGAGACATTCAGTTTCTAACTTCTTTGAACTGTGCATATCCTTTTACCTGATATATCATATTTTTATATTTCTGGAAATACGTATACACACTAGATGATTTTATGCATGGTCCATTCATATTTATATTCTGTGATATGATGTATTCCTTTTCTTTGGTGATTCCTTCTGTAGTTATGTTGCCTTTCATTTCTTTGTGACTTATTTTGTCCTTTTTTAACTTATTTGATCATGATATGCAGTGGCGTTCCGTGAATAGAGCAGACTAAGCAGCAGCTATGGGGCCCAGACAGGTGAGGGGGCCCACGACGGCCGCTGTCGTTTGGCAGCTCTGCTGTGCTGACACAGTACTAGCTCCTTTAATTAAATATAAGCGACGGCCGGACACTGTAAACCCCCTTGAAGGTCCCCTTTCCTTGTTGTTTTCTGGTCAGCAGTTGGCTTAAGTCTCTGGCTGCATTTGCATAAGAAAGCCAGCCTGCAGTCAGAGACACATGCATCACAGGAAGCAGAAAACATTCATAAGTTTCACTCAGGAGAGATACAAGAAGGTGAGTCCTGCTGGCTGGGGTATGGGGTGGATTTTTTTGTTGAATGTGTCCCCTCACTGTGCTGGCACTTTATATTTACAATGGCTAGCCTCTGGCTGCACTTTGCACCTTAGGGAGGGGGGCCCGGCTGCACGCACTGTGGAGGTTGTAGGGGGCCCTGCATGCACTGCAGGTGTGTGTGTGTGTGGAGTTAAGAGCACCTGTTTTTTTTGGGGGGGGGCCCCATTCAGACTTTTGCTATGGGGCCCCATGATTTCTATGTACGCCCCTGATGATATGTAACAATTAATTTAGATTTTTAAACATACACTCCTATTGGCTATCTACCTTAGATCACAAGATTTTTCTGTTTGTTTTTCATTATCAGTAGCCAATCATTACCCATGTGATTATTATTCCACATTTATACATTGTTTTTTTATCTGAGGGGTTATTATTCTCTTCTGCATTTTCATGGGGTATTTCCTATGTGCATTAGGTGTGCTACTCCGCAGAATTTCATAGTAAAACATTCCTTGCGACAATTGTGCTATCAGTGTCTGATTTCTGCTGCCTATGGTTCTCATTTTTATTGATGTTGATTTCAATGTGCAAAGATGAAAGTAAACTCAGAAGTATAACATTAAAATATACAGCTCTGGAAAAAATTAAGAGACCACCATATCAATACCCTTTCATGGGCAGCCCATTATCCAGACCTGAACCCCATTGAAAACCTCTGGAATGTGATCAAGAGGATGATGAATAGTCACAAGCAAAGAAGAACTGCTTAAATTTTTGCGCTAGAAGCAGTGTGAAAGGCTGGTGGCAAGCATGCCAAAACGCTTGAAAGCTGTGATTAAAAATTATGGATATTCCACAAAATATTGATTTCAGAACTCTTCCAGAGTTAAAACATTAGTATTGTTGTTTCTAAATGATTATGAACTTGTTTTCTTTGCATTATTTGGGGTCTGAAAGCACTGGATTTTTTTAAAAATTTTGACCAATTTTCTTTGTCATAAAAAAATACAAAATTTATTGCTTGGAAATTCGGAGACATGTTGTCAGAAGTTTATAGACTAAAAGAACAGTTTACATTTTACTCAAAAATATACTTATAAAGAGAAAAATCATACAAACTGAACATTTGAAAGTGTCTCTTAATTTTTGCCAGAGCGTAAGTATTATATATATACTGTATATATATATATATAATGGGAGTTTCCTATGTGTTTGAATGTAATCAGAAGTAAGTGATTACTTACACCATTATGAAACAAACATTGTGAAATTGATAAGAAGATGCTCAGACGTACCCTGTGGATATCAACACTTTAACCTTTGAGTCAACCTTTTTGAATCATCGACTACATTATATACAAATATGTATTATCCTGAGGAGTTGCAGGGAAGTTTTACCTAAAATCATTTGATTTATCCTTCTAATTTTAAATGAAACGCATGCTTGACCAGGGGATTTAGATTTTACAGCATAAATAGACAACCCTAATTTACTAAGAAGACAGCATCATGACAGCATCACAAGGACCTCTCTCAAACTCATTTATAATCATTGTTAATAAAATGGCTTTGAGGGGAAGCGAGCCCAGGAAGCCTTTCACTTGACATATAAATAACATGCATGAGTTTATATTTCTTTGTTTTGGAGCGTCTGTTTAGAAGTAAAGAAAATAACCTTTACTGCATGGTAGGAATAAAAAAAGGATGATTCATCTCTGTAAATCTGCTTGTTGAATTTGATGGATCATTCTTAAAAGCAATGCTGCTAATCTTCAGTTTTTCTTTTTTTAGGTTATTCACAGATCAGTGGGTTTTCTGGCTAATACAGGTCCTGATTCTCTTCTGTCTTCACACATGGTATTCATCATATCTTGACAAGGAAAGACCTTCAGTCAACAAATAACCTTCACTGAAGTAAGACATGTAAGTGGGTTTCTGTATGAAAGCTAGCTGTTATGGCTGAATAAAAAAAACAACTACAATGCAAAAACAACACCTTTATTTGTTTTACAACTTAACATAATTTGCTTATATGCAATATTTGTTTTACTGCAACTTGTATCATGTCAAAAAGAAGGAAATAGGAAAAAAGATCTTAATGGTCCAAATAACATACTGTATAATCACGCTCCTTGTCTCTCTCTCCGCTTTTCTCTCTCTCTATAGATGAGATAGATAGATCGATAATTACTATGAAAGGTCAATAGTTTCCACGCCAATAGCACATCATGATATCGAAATGGATTGAGCCACATTTTTAGCACATCCCTAGATCACAATGAGCAGATCCACGTTACAAACTCTGCTTTTTCACATCTGAAAAATTTTCCAATATCTTGGTCAAAAGCTGCTTAAAGGGAATCTGTCAAAAGTATGAACCCTCTAAGCCGTTTAAATGGGCATGCAGGTCATAGAAAGTTGCATAAAATGATATATTGATATCTGCAATCCAATATCTTATTCCAAAAGAATCCATGTTTTTCCTAATATGCTAATGAGCTGTTAAAAATGGTGGGCTGGAAACTGATCTGCCAAAGAATCTGCCACCACAGCTTTGTTCAAATGAAAGGGGCATTACAAGTGTGAAACATGTAATGACTGACAGACTGCCCTCCTGTTTTTACTGCAAAGCTATATGTGATTATAGCTAACACACTACAACAGAGCTGAGGTTTGTTTAATCAAAAACACATTTGGGCAGAAGCCTCCTCTCATAGTGGTAATCAGGCATAGGTCTGCAGCAGAGCTGACAGCTCTAACATTTCTTCAGCTTCCATTTTACAAGCAGACAATGTGGGAGAGGGCATTACAGCTGACATGTCAGCACAATAAGAGGAGAGATGAAGTTGGAAATGTATTTGTAATGAGATATGACTTTAAAGAGACAAAGTTTAACTCTAGTAGTGAATTAGCTATAATCAAACACACTGTTCTGCAATGTGATCAGGAGAGCAGACTTCTAGTTACTACATGTCTCACACTGGTAAAGCCTTCCTTCTATTAAAATCAGCTCAAGAGGCAAATTCTCATGAAGATCTGTTTCCGGCTCAGAAATTATCTCATATACAAAAATATTAAAAACAACAAGGCTTTCTGTAGAATAAGACCAGGTTCACACTTGCGTTTGGGTGCTCTGCGTAGGGCTGCGTACTTCTTCACTTTAGATCCGCATAGATGCGCATGCGTCCTGCATACCTATCTTTAACATTGGGTACGCAGGGACATGCGTTGTATGCAAATGCGTCCGCATGCGGCGTTTTGACGTGCTGCCGAACGCAACATGTTGCATTTTCTTGCGTTCGGCGGGCCGCAAACAGATGCATCCGCATACAACGCATGTCCCTGTGTACCCAATGTTAAAGATAGGTACACAGGACGCATGCAGAAGTATGCGGAGCCATGCGGAAGTAGGCGGAGCTTAAAGGAAAGAAGTCAGCAGCACCACGCTGCAGACACAAACGCTAATGTGTACCTAGCCTAAGACATCGCATCGCAGATATCAAAGTATCATTTTATTCAACTTTATTTCACCTGCATGACAATGTAATTGGCTTAGGAGGGTTGATGCTGATGACAGGTTCCCTTGAATTAGTAATTGGATCCCCAAAAAGAGATCTCAGGAACTTCAGGGTTCTGAATTTATATTGTAAGTAATATGAATGTTTATGTATACATTGCTTCTCTGTTGTTCAGCTGATATGAATAGCAAATTAGTACCTACAGTATAAGTTTAATATTAGAGATGAACATTTGTATGCAGCATATATGAACGCAGTATAGCTTACTTTGGTGATGCAACAGAACTCAAATATTAACCCCTTAATGTCCACTGACGTGCAGAGTCCGTCATGGCAAGGTGCCAGTTCCGGCACCAGGACGGACTCTGCACGTCATGCCTTTGATCTACCACTGCGTGTAAACACGCAGTGGTAAATCAGTGCCGACAGCTGTCACAGACAACTGACAGGCACGGCAAGCGGTGCGGGGACCTTTGCCGTCGGTCCCCGCACTCACAGCGCTGTGATTGGTCAGTCAATCTGACTGACCAAACACAGCAGCGATCGCGCAGGAGAAGCTGAAATTTCAGCTTCCCCAGCGCGATCAGTGCAGGAGCCGGCGCTGCAGTGGCCAGGCTTCCTGCACTGACAGCCAGGAGCGGAGCCCCCACCGCCCCTGGCTGTTAACCCCCTGACTGCTGCGATCGAGCGCGATCGCAGAGCTCAGGGGGGGAGGCAGAGGGTCGGGAGCTCCCTCTGCCTCAGATCGGCACCCTGCACTGTATTTGCAGGGGCCGATGTCTGCCTTGATGACCCGGGGGTTGTCATGACAACCTCCAGGTCATTTAGCTACGGGAAGCTGCTGTGATCATGTCACAGCAGCTTCCACTATAGTTGCAATGCATTGCAATGCCAGAGCATTGCAATGCATTGTAACTGCAATCAAAAGTAAAAAAAGTGAAAGTCCCATAAAGGGACAAGTTGAAAAAAATCATTTTTAAAAAAAAATTGTAAAACAAATATTAAAAAATAATTTTAAAAAAATCCCCTAAAAAATACACATTTTTATGTAATAAAAAAAATAAAAAACAAAAAAATACACATGTTAGGTATCGCCATGTCCATAAAAATCCCATCTATAAAAGCATAACCCTAGTTAACCCCTTCAGTGAAAGCCGTAAAAAAAAAACACAAAAAAGTAGTAAATTATACTTTTTCCAAGCGGTATCATTATACCGCTTGGAAAAAGTGCAATAACACGCGATCAAAAAGTCAGATATAAATAATCATGGTACCGCTGAAAATGTCATCTTGTCCTGCAAAAAACAAGCCGCTATATAGCATCATCAGCGAAAAAATTAAAAAGTTATAGCTCGCGGAATAAACTGATGCAAAAATAATTATTTTTTCTATAAAATTCTTTATTGTGTAAAAAACGTCAAAACATAAAAAAAATATATAAATGAGGTATCGCTGTAATCGTAGTGACCCGAAGAATAAAGCTGCTTTATCAATTTTACCACACGCGGAACGGGGGAAAAAAAATAAAAAAAAAAACAATTCCTGAATTGCTGGTTTTTGTTCATTCTGCTTCCACAAAAATCGGAATAGGAAGCGATCAAAAAACGTTATGTGCCCGAATATGGTACCAATAAATACGTCAGCTCGTCCCGCAAAAAATAAGCCCACAGATAACTCTGTCGGCCGAAATATGGAAAAATTATAGCTCTCAAAATACGGCGATGCAAAAAATTCTTACAAAAAATTATTCCAAAAAAAAGCATCTTTTAGAGTGTGACAGAAGCTAAACATGAAAAAAGGGTGTAAATCTGGTATCGCTGTAATCGCACCGATCTGAGGAATAAAGTCGCCTAATCACTAATATCGCACGAGGAACGGCGTAAAAAAGAAAACCAATTCTTCACCTTTGGTAGATTTGTTCATTGTGCCTCCCAAAGATCGCAGTAAGGCGATCACAGTGGTTCCCCCCCGCATATGGGGTATCAGCGTACTCAGGACAAAATGCACAATAGCTTTTGGGGTCCTATTTCTCCTGTTACCCTTATAAAAATAAAAATTTGGGGGCAAAAAGGTCATTTTTATGGAAAAAAATATGATTTTTTTTATTTTCACGGCTCTACGTTATAAACTTCTGTGAAGCCCTTGGGGGTTCAAAGTGCTGACCACACATCTAGATAAGTTCCTTGGGGGGTCTAGTTTGCAAAATGGGGTCATTTGTGGGGGGTTTCTACTGTTTAGGCACATCAGGGGCTCTCCAAGCGCGACATGACACCCGCAGACCATTCCATCAAAGTCTGCATTTAAAAACTGTGCTACTTCCCTTCCGATCTCTGCCATGCGTCAAAATAGTGGTTCCCCCCCACATATGGGATATCAGCGTACTCAGGACAAATTGCACAATAGCTTTTGGGGTCCTATTTCTCCTGTTACCATTATAAAAATAAAAATTTGGGGCAAAAAGATTATTTTTGTGGAAAAAAATATGATTTTTTTATTTTCACGGCTCTACGTTATAAACTTCTGTGAAGCACTTGGGGGTTCAAAGTGCTCACCACACATCTAGAAAAGTTCCTTGGGGAGTCTAGTTTCCAAAATGGAGTCACTTGTGGGGGTTTCTACTGTTTAGGCACATCAGGGGCTATCCAAACGTGATATGACACCCACAGACCATTCCATCAAAATCTGCATTTGAAAAAGGCGCTACTTCCCTTTCGAGCTCTGCCATGCGTCAAAATAGTGGTTTCCCCCCACATATGGGGTATCAGCGTACTCAGGACAAATTGCACAATAACTTTTGGGGTCCTGTTACCCTTTGGAAAATAACAATTGGGGTGGAAAGATCATTTTTGTGGAAAAGATATGATTTTTTAATTTTACTGCTCTACGTTATAACCTTCTGTGAAGCCCTTAGGGGTTCAAAGCTCTCACCACACATCTAGATAAGTTCCTTGGGGGGTCTAGTTTCCAAAATGGGGTCACTTGTGGGGGGTTTCCACTGTTTAGGCACACAGGGACTCTCCAAATACGACATGGCATCCAATCTCAATTCCAGCCAAAAAAGTCAAATGGCGCTGCTTCCCTTCCGAGCTCTGCCATGCGCCCAAATAGTGGTTTACCCCCACCTATGGGGTATCAGCGTACTCAGGACTAATTGCACAATAAATTTTGGGGTCCTTTTATCCTTTGGAAAATAAAAATTGGGATGAAAAGATCATTTTTGTGGAAAAAATATGATTTTTTAATTTACGGCTCTACGTTATAACCTTCTGTGAAGCGCTTGGGGGTTAAAAGCTCTCACAACACATTTAGATAAGTTCCTTGGGGGTCTAGTTTCCAAAATGGGGTCACATGTGGGGGGTTTCCACTGTTTAGGCACACAGGGACTCTCCAAATGCGACATGGCGTCCAATCTCAATTCCAGCCAAAAAAGTCAAATGGCGCTGCTTCCCTTCCGAGCTCTGCCATGCGCCCAAATAGTGGTTTACCCCCACATATGGGGTATCAGCGTACTCAGGACTAATTGCCCAATAACTTTTGGGGTCCTTTTATCCTTTGGAAAATAATAATTGGGATGAAAAGATCATTTTTGTGGAAAAAATATGATTTTTTAATTTTACGGCTCTACGTTATAACCTTCTGTGAAGCCCTTGGGGGTTAAAAGCTCTCACAACACATTTAGATGAGTTCCTTGAGGGGTCCAGTTTCCAAAATGGGGTCACTTGTGGGGGGTTTCCACTGTTTAGGCACACAGGGACTCTCCAAATGCGACATGGCGTCCAATCTCAATTCCAGCCAAAAAAGTCAAATGGCGCTGCTTCCATTCCGAGCTCTGCCATGCGCCCAAATAGTGGTTTACCCCCCACATGGTATATCGGTGTACTCTGGAGAAATTGTACAACAAATATTGTGGTTCATTTTCTCCTGATACCCTTGACAAAATTTAAAAAAATTGTGTCGAAAGAAAAATTTTGGGAAAAAAAGTTAAATGTTCATTTTTTCCTTCCACATTGCTTCAATTCTTGTGAAGTACCTAAAGGGTTAATAAACTTCTTGAATGTGGCTTTGAACACGTTGAGGGGTGCAGTTTTTAGAATGGTGTCACTTTTGGGTATTTTCTGTCATATTGACCCCTCAAATTCACTTCAAATGTGAGGTGGTCCCTAAAAAAATGGTTTTGTAAATTTTGTTGGAAAAATGAGAAATTGCTGGTCAACTTTTAACACTTATAACTTCGTAACAAAAAAAAATTTTGTTTCCAAAATTGTGCTGATGTAAAGTAGACATGTGGGAAATGTTATTTATTAACTAATTTTTGTGACATATCTCTCTGATTTAATGGCATAAAAATTAAAAGTTTGAAAATTGCAAAATTTTCAAAATTTTTGCCATATTTCCATTTTTTTCATAAAAAAAGCAAGTTATATTGAAGAAATTTTACCACTATCATGAAGTACAATATGTCACGAGAAAACAATCTCAGAATCGCCAAGATCCGTAGAAGCGTTCCAGAGTTATAACCTCATAAAGAGACAGTGGTCAGAATTGTAAAAATTGGCCTGGTCTTTAACCTACAAAATGGCTTGGTCATTAAGGGGTTAACAATAATGTAATTTCTTTATATGACAGAAGGTAAGTTACAAACTTACTCAAGTTACATCAGGTATATACAAACAGTTGTCAGTTTATGCCTGTGTAAGGGGTTAACAAGACTGTCCTGTATTGATGTGCATATATTAATGTTTTGTTATACAAATGTATATTGTTATATGGTAGGGAAAGCGTAGTACCCCAGTTGGTCCACTAGCTGGGGAAGTGTGATGCTCAGTATGTAAATAGTTAAAGTAGGAGGGGCTAACTGGTAAAGCCGGGGAGCATCTGACATTTTAGTCAGTTGGGCTTGGTAGCCCTGACAGGGCAGTTAGCCCCGTAACATTTAAGGAAGAGCCCAGCCATCCATAGCACAGGTCAGGAGAACAACAGGCCAGGAAAACAACAAGATAGAGCTACAGTGGGCTACAGTAGTGTGGTACAGAATCTGAATGAAAGGCCAGGAGAGTACAGGGACACAGGAGACTCCATGAAGTGGCAGCTTATTGCATAGACTGATGCCCCTAATACCAGGGGCAAAACAGCTGAGGGAGTCCCCAACCACAGTGAATGTGAGCAGGGAGGATGCTGCATTACTGTTAAAGGCGGTAGGTCCTGGCAATGTACTGGAGGCCATAGAAAGTACCATAGGAGAAGCTAAGGCAGTACAGAAGGGCAGGTCGCTCACTATGTGGCAACTGACCTTGGGTACAGATGATCTGATGTCTGAGGCGAAACAGACGGAGGAATGTCTAACCGTGGCAGAGGCAAACAGGGAGGACGCTGATAGACCGACTGGGACAGTCCAACCCGGGTACGTGCTGTGTAGCCATGAGAGAAGTGAAGTGCAGGGAAAGATGAAGATATATGTATTGTGCAAGCAGTGATAAAAGCTGTGGAGTACAAGGATGTGCGGTGTAAAGAATCTAGTAAAGTCGTTCAGTTAAAAGTTGCAATGGACTGTGCCTCGGATTGTGTGAAATTGTCTGAAGAGAGTCCCATGCAGCAGAGAGGAGACTCTGTAGGAGTTGGACCTGGAGCTACAGGTATGCTTACAGAGTACTGTCATGTCTATGTGAGGGAAGACCAGAGCGTATCTGAGCCGTTTACCTCAGCCACGACTACCGCCCTGGTCAACTCCTACACTTGGAACTAACAAAAACTTGTGTAGAGGTATACTGTATTGTTTATATAGACAACAGGTTTACGATTGGTTACCTCATTTCACAATATTTGAAAATGGGATCCGCATGGGATCACTAACACCACCCTCATTATACAATGATAAGACAAAGTATTTGAAATGATAAAATTTGTGGTGTTTATTATACTTGACCAATAAAAAAAGTATAAAAATTTACTCAATTTAAACCCAACAGTCATAATCCACTCTTTTTATATGCTCAAAATAAATGTCCTTGTCCACCTTGCGTTAGTTGGGTGACAATGCACAAACAACACCTTGGCATAACTGCACTAAACTGTCACCATGGGTGAGAGAGAGGGGTTGCTTCTAGGTCATCTTCTGCTGAAAAAAAGCAGACTTGACCACATGATGAGCTTCTGTGCTCTTTCCAAAATTCCTCTCCGATATTCCTGTCTCTGTTTCAAAAGTCTGCGTGGTGACAAAAAAAATCAATAGAAAGCTACAGAGGGGTGAGTACAACCATACAATGCCCCTAGTATGATTCAGAATAGGCCATATTAAGCATGAATAAAGAAAACACGAGGGGGGAGTTAAAACAGAAAGCTAAAAGACAACTAAAATAAGGAAAAAGCACAACAATAAAATTGAGAAAATAAGAGAGATGAGGGGAGCCCATGCCTCACTTCCACACCTCTACCTTCAACCCCCCACATTATACACTTTCAAGGCCTACAACAAGACATCTGAAAAAATCGTAATACATGGCCCTGATTTATCATTTGTAGGGTTTTCATTAAGTTACTTTTCTTTTTTTGTCTTGTTGAATTTGTTGATATTTATAGCATGAAATTCAAATGAATTGTCTTCCTGTCATTAATTTTTTTGCGACTTTTTGAGCAAAAGTCTCAACTTTTTTAAAATGTAAGTAAAATACTTTTTGATTGAAGTGTATACACTGACTCCAAGGGGAGACTGGAATTGAGTTGCGGTTAATTTTGTGACTTTTAAAAAAGTCACAATTTGATGAATCAGGTGAAAACATCTGGAAATCCGAAACTTCGCTCATAATGACGAACGTAAGAAAAAACAGGAGAACACAATAGAAAATAGACTTTAAAAAGGCATAAACTGCTAGAAGAATTATATAAAAATGAAAAATAGGCTAAAAGTATCAGAACTAGACAAAAGCAGGTGTAAATGCAATAATGAATCAAGGAGTACAAGTTCTAGTTTGTATAATGTTTGTCAATGGCTAGTGTATCAAAACAAATGGGTATATACTGTATTTGTACACATTTGCATAGTATGTGTTCAGATCAATCTGAAGATAAAGAGGAACCCATCAACCAAAAACATCAAATTTTTTCAGAAATTTTCTTTCTCCATTTGTTTTGAATACATATGATCAGGTAATCTGACCAAACGTGGTGCCAACCTAGCCAGTTAACACAAGAGGAGCAGTTAAAAGACACAAACAGCTCTGCAATATCATTATTAAATCATATGAATAAATTCAGTGCACTGTTTAGTTGAATTAATACCACTAATTCACATGACCCTTTGTATTAGCAAACAAAGCCTTACGTATTTAGAATAGATCAAGGAACTTTTGCAATCAAATAAATTTAGGTTTAGCTTTACAAGAACCCAAATGTTCAGTGACTAGAGCAGCGCTCGAGAAATATTCATAAAATAACAGTGTGAATAATGTCTGAAAAAGACGAAGATTGGAGGACAACATCAAACATAGATTCATCACCATTATTGTACTAACGCTCACTCACTGCATCAAATAATCAGATATTTCCAAGAATGTGCAAAGAGTGACTTTGCATGACAGTCAAGCCATATAACTGTATAAATGATTGAGAAAGGTTGAACTCGATGGACCTATGTCTTTTTTCTACGTATGTATCTATGTAACAATGTGAACTTGGACTCCCATTCAGTAAGAAAGCTGAAGGCCTCTTGACACTGAGTAAATATTACCATCTACTCATTTCCGAGAGATCAAAACAATAAATAGCCAGCATCTACAAAGAAAAGAAAGAAACTCAATGAGAAACAAATATTTATCACTGATTTATCAATGATCTTGATCCAGTAATCGCGATCAAGTCTCCTGACATAAAATCATCACAGCAGCACATATCAATTAACATCTGACATTATAAATGGCAAGGCTGTAATAATGCTTCATTCTCTGTGGGGTTGACTTACTTTCCACTGGCAGCAAACATCATACTGTTGGAAATGTCCATCAGATAGTCATGATATACTTTTTTTCTATTGCAGATCATTTATTTGTGGCGAACCTGTCAGCAGTTTATTGCCTTATAAACCATGCCCATCACCTTTAAAATCATGTAAATTGGGGTTCCTACAACCCATTTTTACTCCAGAGGTGCCCCCTGAATACCTTTGAAGCAGTGCTTTATTTATGTCCAGCACTGCATGCAAATTTTGTGGACCGGTCCAGAGGACGAATCCAGATGGTGCTCATCCACACAGTGCTCAAAATTGCGAACTTACACAGTGGAAGTGAAGGCCTGAACAGCCAGGGAGCTGGTGATGTACAAGTAAAGCGGGTGCCTACGCATTACATGACTTCTTGCTGCCACTCCTTAATTTCACTGCACAGGTGGAAAAATTTGAGCACTGTATGGATGACATAGACAATGTCATTTATCCAGAAAGGCATTTAAAGAGATTGGGGTGGCACTGAGTGTGACCTGGATTCACAATCGGACAGGACGACACAATTTGCATGCAGCGCTGGACATGAATAAAAAAAGACACTTCTGGGCATTTAAAAGGGTTGTAAGAACCCCAATTACAAGATTTTTAAAGTTGATAGCAATGGTTTATGAGGCAAAAATGGTGACACGTTCTCTTTAACCCCTTAACCCCTGGAGCTTTTTTCGGTTTTGCGTTTCTGTTCTTCGCTCCCCTCCTTCCCAGAGTCATAACATTTTTATTTTTCCATCCATATGGCCATTTGAGGGCTTATTTTTTGTCGGATGAGTTGTACTTTTGAACGACACCATTGGTTTTACCATGTCGTCTACTGGAAAACAGGAAAAACAATTCTAAGTGAGGTGAAACTGCAAAAAAAGTGCAATCCCACACTTGTTTTTTGTTTGGATTTTTTGCTAGTTATCTAAATGCTAAAACTGACCTGCCATTATGATTTTCTAGGTCATTACTAGTTCATATACACCAAACATGTCTAGGTCCTTTTTAATCTAAGTGGTGAAAAAAAATTCCAAACATTGCTAAAAAAAAAAATTGAGCCATTTTCTGAGACCTGTAGCGTCTCCATTTTTTGTGAACTTGGGTTGGGTGAGGGATTATTTTTTGCGTGCCGGGCTGAAATTTTTAATGATACCATTTTCGTGCAGATACGATCTTTTGATTGCCCATTATTGCATTTTAATTCAATGTCGGGCCACCAAAAAAACGTAATTCTGGCATTTTGATTTTTTTCTCAGCAACCAGGTTAATCCTATTTTTTATTGATAGATCAGGCGATTCTTAACGCATTGATACCAAATATGTATATGTTTAATTTTATTTTTATTCTTTTATTTTGAATGGGGTTAAAGGGTGATTCGAACTTTTATATTTTTTTATTTTTTTATATTTTTAAACACTTTTTTTTTACTTTTGGCTGCCACAACTCGATCGGCTCTGCTAAATAGAGGTGATGGTCAGATCGCCTCTATGTAGTAGAATTAGTGACTTGCTATGAGTGCCGACCACTGGGTGGCACTCACAACAATCTGGCACTGACAACCATAGAAGTCTCCAGGAGACTTCGGGTTGTCATGTCGACGCACCGGTGACCCGCGATCACGTGACTCAGGTCACCGGTCAGCGCATTTCCGGCCCAATGGCTGGAAGTGCCATTTAAATGCCTCTGTCAGCGTTTTAACAGCAGCATTTAACTAGTTAATAGCCACGGGTGAATTGCGAATCAACCCGCGGCTATAGTGGGCACATGTCAGCTGTTCAAAACAGCTGACATGTCCCGGGAAAGATGTGGGCTCACCGCCAGAGCCCACATCAAAGAGAGGGATACCGACATTGATGTATTATTACGCCAGATGTCAGTAAGGGGTTAAAGTAGTTCTATCACTTTTATCAAAAATCTGTCACAATACAAACTGCATACAAAGTTAAACAGATCTTGGAGCTCTTAGGCCTCCTTCACACATCAGTTTTTTGCCATCAGTCACAATCCGTCGTTTTTTGAAAAAAACGGATCCGGTAATTGATGCCGCAGGATCCGTTTTTTTCTCATAGACTTGTATTAGCGATGGATTGCGACAGATGGCCGTACATTTCATCCGTCGTTCGACTGATCTGTCGAAAATTTTTGGTCCGTCTGCTGGACACGAAGCAAAAAGCAACGTTTGTTGTCTCCGTCGTTTGCTGTAATGGAAGCCTATGGGCGCAGGATCCGTCGTCATCTGTCAAATCCTTCCTGCAACGGATTCAGTTTTTTTAACTAAGCATGCTCCTGACAGCTTTAAACACATACAAAAGAAAAAATATATACACAAAGAAAACATATATATTTATACATGTAATTGAGACACATATATATATATATATATATATATATATTTATAGTTAACAGAGTTCTGCATAGCATAATAGCCGCTAAATCAATTACCGGCTTCAGTAAAATCTTTACTGAACCGGACATGATATGACACATGGTTTACATATAGTAAGCCGTGTCATATCAAAACGATTTATACAGGTCCTTCTCAAAAAATTAGCATATAGTGCTAAATTTCATTATTTACCATAATGTAATGATTACAATTAAACTTTCATATATTTTAGATTCATTACACACCAACTGAAATTTGTCAGGTCTTTTATTGTTTTAATACTGGTGATTTTGGCATACAACTCCTGATAACCCAAAAAACCTGCCTCAAAAAATTAGCATATCAAGAAAAGGTTCTCTAAACGACCTATTATCCTAATCTTCTGAATCAACTATTTAACATTAAACACATGCAAAAGATTCCTGAGGCTTTTAAAAACTCCCTGCCTGGTTCATTACTCAAAACCCCCATCATGGGTAAGACTAGCGACCTGACTGATGTCAAGAAGGCCATCATTGACACCCTCAAGCAAGAGGGTAAGACCCAGAAAGAAATTTCTCAACAAATAGGCTGTTCCCAGAGTGCTGTATCAAGGCACCTCAATGGGAAGTCTGTTGGAAGGAAACAATATGGCAGAAAACGCTGTACAATGAGAAGAGGTGACCGGACCCTGAGGAAGATTGTGGAGAAAGACCGATTCCAGACCTTGGGGGACCTGAGGAAGCAGTGGACTGAGTCTGGTGTAGAAACATCCAGAGCCACCGTACACAGGCGTGTGCAGGAAATGGGCTACAGGTGCCGCATTCCCCAGGTAAAGCCACTTTTGAACCATAAACAGCGGCAGAAGCGCCTGACCTGGGCTACAGAGAAGCAGCACTGGACTGTTGCTAAGTGGTCCCAAGTACTTTTTTCTGATGAAAGCAAATTTTGCATGTCATTCGGAAATCAAGGTGCCAGAGTCTGGAGGAAGACTGGGGAGAAGGAAATGCCAAAATGCCTGAAGTCCAGTGTCAAGTACCCACAGTCAGTGATGGTGTGGGGTGCCATGTCAGCTGCTGGTGTTGGTCCACTGTGTTTTATCAAGGGCAGGGTCAATGCAGCTAGCTATCAGGAGATTTTGGAGCACTTCATGCTTCCATCGGCTGAAATGCTTTATGGAGATGAAGATTTCATTTTTCAGCACGACCTGGCACCTGCTCACAGTGCCAAAACCACTGCTAAATGGTTTACTGACCATGGTATTACTGTGCTCAATTGGCCTGCCAACTCTCCTGACCTGAACCCCATAGAGAATCTGTGGGATATTGTGAAGAGAAAGTTGAGAGACGCAAGACCCAACACTCTGGATGAGCTTAAGGCCGCTATCAAAGCATCCTGGCCTCCATAACACCTCAGCAGTGTCACAGGCTGATTGCCTCCATGCCATGCCGCATTGAAGCAGTCATTTCTGCCAAAGGATTCCCGACCAAGTATTGAGTGCATAACTGAACATTATTATTTGATGGTTTTTTTGTTTGTTTTGAAAAAAACACTTTTATTTTATTGGATGGTTGAAATATGTTAATTTTTTGAGACAGGTTTTTTGGGTTATCAGGAGTTGTATGCCAAAATCATCAGTATTAAAACAATAAAAGACCTGACAAATTTCAGTTGGTGTGTAATGAATCTAAAATATATGAAAGTTTAATTGTAATCATTACATTATGGTAAATAATGAAATTTAGCACTATATGCTAATTTTTTGAGAAGAACCTGTATATGTCAGTGTTTAATCAATTTAGTAGTTCGTGTTAGAAAAAATTTGGAACTCTAGGGGTTAAATTTAAGGCTATAATCGCTTAAAAAAATTGCGTGGGCTCCCGCGCAATTTTCTTCTCCAGAGAGGGAAAGCCAGTGACTGAGGACAGATATTCATAGCCTAGAGAGGGACCATTGTTTTTGTGCCCCGCCGGCTACAAACATCTGGCACCAGCCACCCCAGAAAAGGCACATCTATAAGATGCGACTTTTCTGGCACTTAGCCTCTCTATTCCCACTGCCTATAGGGGTGGCTCATGTGTTATAAAGGGGTTAATGTCACCTTGCTATTGAAAGGTGACATTAATCCGGGTTAATAATAAAGAGGTGTCATTAAGACAACTATCCATTATTAATTATTAATCCTACAGTAGTAAAGTGTTAAAAAAGACAGACACACATTAATTAAAAATTATTTTAACAAAATAATTACACAACGTTTTTGATCAAATTTCACTCCAAACCATCTCGATTGGGTTCAGGTCTGGTGACTGTGGAGGCCAGGTCATCTGGTGTAGCACCCCATCACTCTCCTGCTTGGTCGGTCAAATAGACCTTACACAGCCTGGAGGTGTGTTTGGGGTCATTGTCTTGTTGAAAAATAAATGATGGTCCAACTAAACGCAAACTGGATGGAATAGCATGCCTCTGTAAGATGCTGTGGTAGCCATGCTGGTTCAGTATGCCTTCAATTTTGAATAAATCCCCAACAGTGTCACCAGCAGAGCACCCCCACACCATCACACCTCCTCCTCCATGCTTCACGGTGGGAACCAGGCATGTAGAGTCCATCCGTTCACCTTTTCTGAGTCACACAAAGACACGGTGGTTGGAACCAAAGATCTCAAATTTGGACTCATCAGACCAAAGCACAGATTTCCACTGGTCTAATGCCCATTCCTTGTGTTCTTTAGCCCAAATAAGTCTCTTCTGCTTGTTGCCTGTCCTTAGCAGTGGTTTCCTAGCAGCTATTTTTCCATTAAGGCCTGCTGCACAAAGTCTCCTCCTAACAGTTGTTGTAGAGATGTGTCTGCTGCTAGAACTCTGTGTGGCATTGACCTTGTCTCTAATCTGAGCTTTTTTTTAACCTGCGATTTCTGAGGCTGGTGACTCAGATAAACTTATCCTCAGAAGCAGAGGTGGCTCTTGGTCTTCCTTTCCTGGGGCGGTCCTCATGTGAGCCAGTTTCTTTGTAGCGCTTGATGGTTTTTGCAACTGCGCTTGGAGATACTTTCAAAGTTTTCCCAATTTTTCGGACTGACTGACCTTCATTTCTTAAAGTAATGATGGTCACTCATTTTTCTTTACTTAGCTGCTTTTTTCTTGCCATAATACACATTCTAACAGTCACAACTGATGGTCCTAACCTTATTTATAAGGCCAGAAATCCCACTTATTAAACCTGACAGGGCACACCCGTGAAGTGAAAACCATTTCCGGTGACTACTTCTTGAAGCTCATCAACAGAATACCAAGAGTGAGCAAAGCAGTCATCAAAGCAAAAGGTGGCTACTATGAAGAACGTAGAATATAAAACATAATTTCAGTTGTTACACACTTTTTTGTTAAGTATATAATTCCACATGTGTTAATTCATAGTTTTGATGCCTTCAGTGTGAATGTACAATTTTCAGGCTAAGTGCACACGATCAGGAATAATTGCGTTTTTTTCGCGGTTTTTCCACGGTTTTCCGCGGTAAAAACGCGATAAAAACGCAAGCATTAAGCATCCTATACATGTTAATTGATTCCGCATGTTTTGGCCACATGTTGCGTTTTTTTCCGCGAAAAAAACGCTTCGCGGAAAAAATAGCAACATGTTCATTAATTTTGCGGAATGTAAGCGGTTCATGTGCGGTGGTACCCAGGGTCTGGAGGAGAGGAGACTCTCCTCCAGGCCCTGGGTACCATATCCCTGGTAAAACAATAATTAAAATAAAAAATAATGATATTCTCACCTTCCGGCGGCCCCCGCAGCCTTCCCGCGGCCCCCGCAGCCTTCCCGCCTTCAGCGATGCTCCCGGCAACTCCCGGTCCCAGGAGTGCTTTGCGAGAATCACCCAGATGGCATAGCGGTCTCGCGAGATGCTACGTCATCGGTGTGATTTGTCGCAAAGCACTCCTGGGACCGGAGTTGCCGGGAGCGTCGCTGAAGGCGGGAAGGCTGCGGGGGCCGCCGGAAGGTGAGAATATCATTATTTATTATTTTTTTTATTATTTTTACATTAGATCTTTTTACTATTGATGCGGCATAGGCGGCATCAATAGTAAAAAGTTGGTCACACGAGTCAAACACTATGTTTGACTCGTGTGACCAACCTGTCAATCAGTTTTCCAAGCGATGCTACAGATCGCTAGGAAAACGCTAGCATTCTGCAAGCTAATTACGCTTGCAAAACACTATTATTCTGGCGGGAATCAGCATACAAAAAACGTGCGTATTTCCTGCGGGAGAAGTGCGGGATTGCCGCGGAAATTTCCGCGGCAATTCCGCAACGTGTGAACTTAGCCTCATAGTCATGAAAATACAGAAAAATCTTTGACTGAGAAGGTGTGTCCAAACTTTTGGTCTGTACTGCATATATATATATATATAGTGGGTACCGAAAGCATTCAAACCCCTTTAAATGTTTTACTCTTTGTTTCATTGCAGCCATTTCGTAAATTCAAAAAAGTTATTTTTTTTCTCATTAAAGTACACTCTGCACCCCATCTTGACTTAAAAAAATACAGAAATGTAGGAATTTTTGCAAATTTATTAAAAAAGAAAAACTGAAATATCACATGGTCATAAGTATTCAGACCCCTTGCTCAGACACTCATATTTAAATCACATGCTGTCCATTTCCTTCTGATCCTCCTTGAGATGGTTCTACTCCTTCATTGGAGTCCAGCTGTGTTTAATTAAACTGATAGGACTTGATTTGTAAAGGCACACACCTGTCTATATAAGACCTCCTCACAGCTCACAGTGCATGTTAGACCAAATGAGAATCATAAGATCAAAGGAACTGGCCAAGGAGCTCAGAGACAGAATTGTGGCAAGCTACACATCTGGCCAAGGTAACAAAAGAATTTCTGCAGTACTCAAGGTTCCAAAGAGCACATTGGCCTCCATAATCCCTAAATGGAAGAAATTTGGAGCCTCCAGAAGTATTCCTAGTCCTCGCCGTCCAGCAAACTGAGCAATTGTGGGAGAAGAGCCATAGTGATAGAATTTAAAGAAGAACCCCAGGATTACTGTGGCTGAGCTCCAAAGATGCAGTAGGGAGATGGGAGAAAGTTCCACAAACTCAACTTTAACTGCAGCCCTCCACCAGTCAGGCCTTTATGGCAGAGTGGCCCGACAGAAGCCTCTCATCAGTGCAAGACATATGAAAACTCGCATAGAGTTTGCTAAAAAACACATGAAGGACTCCCAGACTATGAGAAATAAAATTCTCTGGTC
The DNA here is from genome assembly GCA_033576555.1 of Oophaga sylvatica. NCBI lineage: Eukaryota > Metazoa > Chordata > Amphibia > Anura > Dendrobatidae > Oophaga > Oophaga sylvatica. The sequence goes on from JARQOD010000002.1 coordinate 179,657,759, forward strand.
TGATGAGACGAAGATAGAACTTTTTGGTGATAATTCTAAGCAGCATGTGTAGAGATTTTATGAGGGTGTTTTTTAGCTGCAGGATCGGGATGACTGGTTGCAATTGAAGGAAACATGAATGTGGCCAAGTACAGAAATATCCTGGATGAAAACCTCTTCCAGAGTGCTCTGGACCTCGGACTTGGCTAGATTAACCTTCCAACAAGACAATGACCCTAAACACACAGCTAAAATAACAAAGGAGTGGCAACTCTGTGACCATTCTTGACTGGCCCAGCCAGAGCCCTGACCTAAACCCAATTGAACACCTCTGTGGAGACCTAGAAATGGCTGTCCACCAACGTTCACCATCCAACCTGACAGAACTGGAGAGGATTTGCAAGGAAGAATGGCAGAGGATTCACAAATCCAGGTGTGAAAAACTTGTTGCATCATTCCCAAGAAGACTCATGGCTGTACTAGCTCAAAAGGTGCTTCAACTCAATACTGAGCAAAGGGTCTGAATACTTATGATCATGTGATGTTTCATTTTTTCTTTTTTAATAAATTTGCAAAAATTTCTACATTTCTGGTTTTTCAGTCAAAATGGGTGTGTAGAGTGTACATTAATGAGAAAAAAAATTGAATTTACCATATATCTATCTATCTATTTATATATAGATAGATCCTCCATCCTGCTATATGTTCTCCTTCCTGAGCCTATCCCGGTATATATGTTCCCCATTCTGGTATATACAGGTGCTTCTCACAAAATTAGAATATCGTCAAAAAAGTTAATTTATTTCAGCTCTTCAATACAAAAAGTGAAACTCATATATTATATAGAGTCATTACAGAGTGATCTATTTCAAGTGTTTATTTCTGTTACTGTTGATGATTATGGCTTACAGCTAATGAAACACAAAAGTCATTTTTTCAGTAAATTAGAATTAGCAAAAACACCTTCAAAGGATTCCTAATCGTTTAAAAAGGTCCCTTAGTCTGTTTAAGTAGGTATCACAATCATGGGGAAGATGGCTGACTTGACAGATGTCCAGAAGGCAGTCATTGACACACTCCACAAGGAAATAAAATTTTGCTTTTCATTTGAAAATCAAGGTCCCAGAATCTGAAGGAAGAGTGGAGAGGCACACAATCCAAGCATATTGAGGTCTAGTGTGAAGTTTCCATAATCAGTGATGGTTTGGGGAGCCATGTCATCTGCTGGTGTAGGTCCACTGTGTTTTATCAAGATCAAAGTCAGCGCAGCCATCTACCAGGAAATTTTAGAGCACATCATGCTTCCCTCTACCGACAAGCTTTTTGGAGATGGAAATTTCATTCTCCAGCATGACTTGGTACCTGTCCACACTGCCAAAACTACCAATACCTGGTTTAAAAATAACAGTATCACAGTGCTTGATTGGCCAGCAAACTCGTCTGACCTTATCCCATTCTCTAATAAATTTGCACATTTCTAGTGTTTATTCGTTCTCTTGATTGTTAACATTTTAGTGCTTTATAATTATTATTATAATTTTTAACACATTTAACTAAATACATTGGCTTGAACAGGTTTGCTTCACCCACCAGACAGTGTTACATTTGATAACTGATATTAGAAACAAGAAGCAGAAGACGCGTTCAGTCATAGAACAATTGTAGCAGAAAATAAGATCATGTTTGAAATGGGAACATTTTTTTGCAGCCATTCTGTTGCACTACAGAATTGTATACTATTGCAGTTGGCACTTCTTCAGAGATAGCATAATATGACCGAAAGTGTTCCCATAGAGCATTCAACATTCATACAGCTCTAAATACATATCAAGACTTTTATGTTTTCATGCACAAATAGTTTTTACATCTGACAGCACACACAAGCAAAGAATAATTCTTCACTTCTTCAAGCTGCTGCTTTGTGTTGACGTGTGGCCGCACATATGTATGGTAGTAATTTATTATTTTCCTAGCCAGACTTTATTCTGTCTTGCCTGAGATGCCTGCAGGAAAACTTCTACTTCATTTAGCCACTGATTCATAAAAAAAATCATAAAATATAACCAGTATTTATACTTTTATGGGAAATTCAGTTTATTTAATCGGGGGGCCACAGTCTTTTATTGGTAAAGGCCACATTGTCCATTTGTATTGCTCTTAAGAGTTACAATAAAACCTAAAGGGGTATTCTCATTTATAGCATACTGATAGTATACACAATCTGCTTCTGCAATCCGCTATTTGAGAAAGGTCATATATTCTGACCAAAATGTCATAGTTTTAGATTGCTAATCATTAAACAGAACAAATATATCTTGCAATTTTAAAGAGTGATGAGTTATTTTTACCATGTTATGGAAGGGATAAGTCTATGCGAGCCTTGTTCTATCTCTCATAGACCTACATTGAGCTCTTGTAACCATTACTTCTAACTTCCAGTTACAAGATGGCTCCCGGGGGCTGTGCCATTGGTTTCTATGGTGATCGCTACTTGGCGTCTCTATGACGCCGTGCGGCGCTCACCATTAGCAGAGACGTCTGCCTGCCTCGGAACAGCCACCCCACTTCCGGTTCTCTGACTTCCGGTATTAATCATTGATGTCGCGACACACCTGCCTCTTATTATTCTCTTGTTAAGGTAGGATCTAAGTGACCCTTCACGGTTGACCTAGTGATTTCCAAATTAATTCATAGAACGTTGCTAGCAACATAAATAACCAAATAGACACGTGTTTCCGTCTGGGAGGATCTAGCAAGATTCCTATCCAATATATTATATCATCATCTTTTATAGTATTTAGTGAGCTTGTACTTCAACCAATGGTATAAAACCACACCTACAACATTTAACCAATGAAAATACAAGAAAACTGACCTATAAGAATACAAGGAAATTAACCTATAAGAATACAAGAAAATAGGAAACTACATATATGGTCATGTCTACGTAACATAGGAGCGAACAATAACATATTCATTTCTCAAAGTATTCTACAGTGATAAATCCCAAGGTCTCATATCTTGTCCAAACTGGAGCAGTCTGGTTTTATCACAGCGCATAACCTTTACTCTACTTCTCTACAACGGCCAGAAACTATTGCCTAGTAACAGAATTTATCTCATAAAGACAAGATGGAGTTACAAACACAAAATGGAACATTCAGTTTTGATCTTTCTTAATTTAGTCCTTCACACTCTCATCTAACAGGTATATACTCTAGCTTTGCAAGCACGTTTTCACTTCCCCTGACGAAGCCGCCCCTGTAGCGGCGTAACGCGTTGGGTCGCCCTGCCTCTGGGTCCCCCTGCATTTGCCTTCATCGGGTTTGCCATCCACGTGTAGCCCTGATTCTATTCAGCCACACGTGAGCTTTCTCTATTATGGGGAGGTTTTGACTGCCATTTGGGAGGTGGTGCACCACCGTTATTATTCTATTATAGGTTTTTTACCCCTTATTGCGCTCCCATGGCAGTGGCGTTCAGGTGATTGCATCATATGCTGTCTCTCTGTGGACTTACCACACATGCCCTTTTGTTGCTATCCTTGTATCTTTTTATGACATGTATTTGTTCATCTGATGATTGCTCTGAACTTTATTATAGGTTAGCAATTGCTTGGTGGGATCCATGCAGGGGTTTCTATTGTTTTTAATTGTTTTTTAATGTTGTGTAATAAAGCTTTTTTCATTTTCTGATTACTTAGTTGTGGTGTGCATACCTTATAGTGGTTTTCTTTTTCTTGTGCTTTCATCCAGTTTTGGACTACTGGTTGTGCACCCCTTTAGCTATATTTAGTTATTATTATTGTTGCTGTGCGCCATTTTTTGTTTTCATTACAAGATGGCCCTGTAGCACCGAAGCGGCGCCTATAAAAGGTGAAGACAGTGGCTGGTATGTATTATTATTATTTATATAGCACCATTAATTCTATGGTGCTGTACATGGGAAGGGGTTACATACAAAGTTATAGATATCGTTTACAGCAAACAAATTTACAATGACAGACTAATACAGAGGGGAGAGGACCCTGTCCTTGCGGACTTACATTCTATGGAATAATGGGGAAGAGACAGAAGGTCGGGGGTGCAGCAGCTCAGGTGGTGGTGAGGCGGCAGCTCGGATGGTGGTTAGGCGGCAGAGTGGTTATTGCAGGCTGTAAACTTTCCTGAAGAGATGGGTTTTCAGGTTCCGTCTGAAGGATCCGAGGGTGGTGGATAATCGGGCGTGTTGAGGTGTGGAATTCCAGAGATTGGGGATATTCAAGAGAAATCTTGAAGGCGGTTGTGTGAGGAACGAATAAGTGTGGAGGAGAGTAGGAGGTCTTGGGAGGATCGAAGTTTACGTGAGGGAAGATATTGGGAGATTAGTTCAGAGATATAGGGAGGGGACAGGTTGTGGATGGCTTTGTAGGTCAGTGTTAGTAGTTTGAACTGGATTCGTTTGGGGATTGGGAGGCAGTGGAGGGATTTGTAGAGGGGAGAAACAGGGGAGTAGCGAAAAGAGAGGTGGATTGGTCGGGCAGCAGAGTTGAGGACAGACTGGAGTGTTGCAAGAGAGTTGGCGGGAGGCCACAGAGGAGGGTGTTGCAGTAATCAAGGCAGGAGATGATGAGGTCATGCACAAGAGTTTAGTAGTTTGAGGGCTGAGGAATGGACAGATTCTGGAAATATTTTTGAGTTGGAGGCGACAGGAGGTGGCAAGAGTTTGGATGTGTGGTTTGAAGGACAGGGCAGAGTCGAGAGTTACCCCGAGGCAGGGGATTTCAGATGCGGGAGAGAGTGTGATGCCGTTTACCATAATAGATTGGGTAGGGAAGATACGTGAGATGAAGGAAAGATGATGAGTTCGGTTTTGTCTACATTGAGTTTTAAGGACGCGAGAGGTGAAGAATGAGGATGTGGCTGATAGACACTCCGGGATTCTGGACAGCAGAGAGGTGACATCTGGGCCAGAGAGGTAGATCTGAGTGTCGTCCGCATACATATGGTACTGGAAGCCATGGGACTTTATGAGTTGTCCTAGGCCAAGGGTATAGATGGAAAAATGTAGGAGCCCTAGGACAGAGCCTTGAGGGACTCCAACAGAGAGAGGGTGGGATGAGAAGGTCATGTGGGAGTTGGAAGCACTAAATGTGTGGTCGGAAAGGTAAGAGGCGATCCAGGACAGGGCAAGGTTTTTGATGCCAAGGGAAGAAAGAATCTATAAGCAGTAGGCAGTGGTCGACTGTGTCGAAAGCAGAGGACAGGTCGAGAAGGAGGAGGATGGAGAACTGTCTGTTAGCTTTGGCTGTGAGTAAGTCATTAGTAATTTTGGTCAGGGCAGTTTCACTGGAGGGAGGAAAGTTGAGCATGGACATGCTGCTCAAGGAGTTTGGAAGCAAACGGGAGCAGTGATATGAGGCGATAGCTGGGCTTAGCAGTTGGGTCCAGGTTTGTTTTTTTGAGGATGGATGTGATGGTGGCATGTTTGAAGGCTGAGGGGAAGGTACCAGAAGATAGCGATAGGTTGAAGAGATGGGTTAGGGCTGGAATGAGCTTGTTAGTGAGGTTGGGGAGCAGGTGGGAAGGGATGTGGTCAAGTGCACAGGTGATGAGTTGTGATTTGGAAAGAAGATGAGTAAGCTCTCCTTCAGTGATGTTGGAGAGGGAGGTTATTAAGGAAGGGCAGAAGTCTGGTATATGGAGTGGTTGGGGTGGTGGAACAGTAAAGGTTTGCCTTGTTTGGTCGATCTTATTTTTGAAGTAGGTGGCAAAGTCCTCGGCAGAGATGAGGGGAGTTGAAGGTGGCAGTGGTGGGCGGAGGAGAGAGTTGAATGTCCTGAACAGTTGTTTTGGGTTGTAGAATAATGAAGATACAAGGTTTGTGAAATAGGTCTGTTTAACAGAGATGAGGGCTAATTTGAAGGCAAGTGTAGCTTTTTTGAAAGCAGTGAAGTCGTCTGGCAGGCGTGTTTTCTTCCAATGCCGCTCTGCGACCCTGGATGATTGTTGAAATTTTTTGGTGAAATTGTTGTGCCAAGGTTGCCTATTGATTCGTCACACTTTGCCAAGCGTGAGAGGGGTGATTGAGTTTATGGCTGATGTGAGGGTGGCGTTATAGAAAGCTATGGCGTTTTCTGTGTCGTGGACTGAAGATATGGAGGACAGAGGTAGAAGAGAGTCTGAGAGTCTGTGAATATCTATATATAAGACTATGGTCAGGGAACTTAAATTAGCAGCACCACTACAGCGTTGAAATTGTGTAAGCAGTCAATATGCTATAAATGAGAATAGCCTTTTAGGGGTAAGTTTATGAGAGCCTCATTCTATGTCATAGACCTACATTGAGCGCTTGTAACCACTATTTCTGACTTCCAATCACAGAAGGGCATTGCAGCACCGGAGCAGTGCCTATAAAAGTTGAAGGGATGTATAAGACTAAGGTCAGGGAACTTAGAGTAAAAAAAAACACTGGAGTGGTGCTTTAATTTTGTTAAAACGAAAAAACTGATAATCTGTAAATGAAGCCAAGAAAGAAAATGGGTACAAGAAGTGGTTGTACACTACTCTGTAGTTTGTGAATGTGCTTGCTGATTAAGCCACATTCAGATAAAAAAAATTAAAACATCAGAAAATTGATCAGTACTCTAGCTCACTAGAATACAGAAAAAACGAGGCACCAAAGTAGTTCTTGAATTAACACTCCAGCAGGTTTTTTTATTTACCATTGGAGTGTTGTCCAATCGGTCATCTACATGTTGTGACCTGCCAGATTGCTGCAGTGGTTGCAGGTTGAGCCAGAAGTCACAACTAGTGTTGAGCATTCCGATACTGCAAATATCGGGTATCAGCCGATATTTGCTGTATCGGAATTCCGATTCTGAGTTACCGGAATCGGAGTTTTCCGACAAAGTCTATGGGAGTTCCTGTGTCACAGAACGAAGTACGTGACACAGGAACTTCCCGAAACTGTCACTGTCAGTGTCGGTCGGGTCTGTCAGGTGTCAGCAACACTTTCCTGGCAGAAGATCCCCGGCGTTCACGTCCATCCGTCCATCCAGGCCGGCATTTACCCTCTCCCTGGCGGTCACGTGCAGCATCTCGCGATAACTGCAGTGACTGCCGGGTACTGGGTAATCTCGGCCAGCTGTACTCTTGCGACAGCTGGCCGTAAACCAGTCCAGATGACGTCACCACCGGGGAAGCCGCAATGGTAAGCAGCTCTGCTCTATGTGGATGTCAGGCTCAGCCTGTCATCCAGATGTAGCAGAGCTGGACTCGTCGTGGGACACTCATGATTTTGGACTGCGTTGGACAGGGAGTATTTGTGTTGGTTTGTTATTTTTGTTTTTTTACAGGAGAACGATGGCGTCGCAGGATGAGCGTGAAATAAAATTAATGAAAACTGTGTGGTGTTTTATTTCACTAAAATACTTTTTTCTTGCTGTGTTTTTTTTTAAAAATTTACAAACTATGATTAATAATGGATCGGTGTCTTATTGACGCCTCTCCATTATTAACCGGGCTTATTGTCACCGATCAATCAAAGGTAACATTAACCCCTTATTACCCCGCTTGCCACCGCTACAGGGCAAGTGGGAAGAGCCGGATAAAGTGCCACAATTGGCGCATCTTTGGATGCGCCATTTGTGGGGCTGCTGCAGCCTGGTATTTTTACGCTGTTGAGGGCCAAATTCATGGGCCTTGACTGTTGTGAATGTGTTAGAAATGAATTCTGAGCAGAATCTCCCTCTGGTGGTTACAAACAGTACTGAACCATTCAATGAGGATTGGCAATCAGGAGTTACAGACTGGTCTTATATAAGGGAGGTTCCCTCCCATGATGATTGCCGGTGATCAATTGTTCTTGTCTCAACTGTGGTTCCTGGTTCACTTGGAAGCTTGCTGAGTCTTGCCTCTTCTCCTGCTCTCAGATAAGATATTTTCTGTTTTTTTGTTTTTGTGCTTACCATTTGCATATTTCTCTGCATTTCTGTGAGGTTAGCCAAGTCTTCCCCCCCCCGGGGGCTTGGGCTCCTCTCAGTTCTTCTGGAGCCACTGTTATTTGTTCATTTGCCTTTTCCAGTTTTTTCAGTGGCTGCGGCTTAGTTTTGTTACACCAGAAAACTAATTTAGGTGGTAGAGGTCGTGTGATCTCAGGTGTTTTTGCAATTAGTAGAGTTGGTATTTTTTAGGGTTTTTTGGATTGCAGTAAGTGTCCTTCCTATCCTTTTCTGTCTAGGAAGATTGGGCCCCAACGTTTGCTCATACTATTTTCTGTCTGTGTCTGTATTTCCTCTTGTCTAACCGCCATTACATGTTTGGGGGCTTCCTATTTCTTTGGGGATCTGCTCCGGGGCAGATAGCTTTCCTTTTTCTATTTTTAGGTGTAGTTAACCTCTCAGGCTGTGACGAGGCGTCTAGGACCAACGTAGGAACGCTCCACGGGTGCCTTTAGTTGTGGTGGTTAATCAGGGTACTGCAATCCAGTAGATTCCAACCTCTCTGGTGTATTGCCATTTTTGCCTGCTCTCCTCAGCTACCAAATCATAACAGTATCACCGGCCAAACTGAAAATTATATGGTACTCAACAGAAGGGAAAAATAGTAAAAGGAAAAAGAAAAGAGAAAGTTGTCAGAAATTTTTTTTTTCTCTGTTTGTTGCATTTCTTCCCTCTTTTTCTCTGGGTGCTGAGGAGTATTTTTTTTTCTCTCAATGGAGTTTGCACAGTTGTCTGGCCGTGTGGATCAGCTTGCCACTGAAGTTCGGAGTATTGCTACCTATCTTGCAGGGTTGCCGGTTGTGGAACCTAGGATCCCCATGCCAGATTTATTTTTGGGGATTGAGCTAAATTTCTGAATTTTAAAAATAACTGTAAGTTGTTTATTGCCTTAAAACCTAAGTCCTCAGGGAACGCAGCACAGCAGGTTCAAATTGTCATCTCTCTCCTGCGCGGCGATCCTCAGGATTGGGCTTTTTCCCTGACACCTGGGGACCCTGTTTTGAGTAATGTTGATGCATTTTTTCTGGCTCTGGGGTTGTTGTACGATGAACCTAATGTCACTGATCAAGCTGAAAAAGCCTTGTTGGCATTAAATCAGGGGCTTGAGGATGCTGAGTTGTACTGTCAGAAATTTCGAAAGTGGGCAGTCCTGACCAAATGGAATGATGATGCTTTGGCAGTCCTTTTTCGGAAGGGTCTGTCAGAGAAAGTAAAAGATGTTATGGTGGGTTTCCCTGCTCCCTCTGGTCTCAATGATTCTATGTCATTAGCGATTCAAATTGACAGACGTTTGTGTGAGCGTAGAGGTATGCGTGGAATAATGTTGCCTTGTGAACCAGCTTCCGAACCCATGCAGTGTGATAGAGTGGCTTCTGGAGCACAGCGTCATGAGTTTCGAAAACGCAATGGGTTATGTTTCTACTGTGGTGACGCCTCTCATGCTATTTCAGTCTGCCCTAAGCGGGGAAGACGTTTTGCACGCTCAGTTGTCTTGGGTAGTGTTCAGACTAAATTTCTGTTGACTGTTACCCTGATTTGCTCCATGTCCACATTTTCTGCTCAGGCTTTTGTTGATTCGGAAGCAGCTATTAACCTGATGGATTTTGATTTTGCTAAACGTTGTGAGTTTCCCTTGATACCCCTACGGAAGTCTATTCCCCTACTGGGATTGATTCTACCCATTTGGCTGAGAATAAACCCCAGTTCTCTACTCAGGTGATAATGAGGGTTGAACCTGATCATCAGGAGAGTTGCAAATTTTTGGTGCTGTATAATCTGCAAGACATTATTGTACTAGGTTTCCCTTGGTTACAGTCTCATAATCCTGTTTTGGATTGGAAATCTGTGTCTGTAACTTGCTGGGGCTGCCAATGTGTTAATACCAACACTCCTGTTTTTTCTGCCTCTCCCCAGGCTCAGGATGTTCCTGACTTTTTGACTGATTTTTCTGATGTGTTTAGCGAAAGTAAATCTGCATCCTTGCCCCCCCATAGGAGCTATGACTGCGCTATTGAATTAGTGCCTGGTAGTAAATTCCCTAAAGGTCGCCTTTTTAACTTGTCTGTACCTGAACATGACGCTATGCGGTCTTATATCAAGGAGTCATTGGAGAAGGGTCATATCAGACCATCCTCTTCACCCTTGGGTGCCGGTTTTTTTCTTCGTGGCCAAAAAGGATGGTTCATTAAGACCGTGTATTGATTATCGTCTCTTGAACAATATCACTGTGAAATATCAATATCCGTTACCCTTGATTTCTGACCTGTTTTCCAGGGTGAAAAGTGCTAATTGGTTTACCAAGCTTGACCTCAGGGGGGCGTATAACCTTATTCGCATTAAGCACGGGGATGAATGGAAGACGGCATTTAATACTCCAGAGAGGCATTTTGAGTACCTAGTGATGCCCTTTGGGCTCACTAATGCTCCTTCCGTCTTCCAGTCCTTCATGAATGACATTTTCAGGATTTTGTGGATAAATTTCTGATTGTTTATTTGGATGATATCTTGATTTTTTCCAATGACTGGGACTCTCATGTGAAACATGTTCGGACTGTGTTCCAGATTTTGAGAGAGAATGCTCTGTATGTGAAGGGATCAAAGTGTCTTTTTGGCGTACAGAGGATCTCATTTCTGGGATTCATTTTGTCCCCATCTGTTATTGAAATGGACCCGGTCAAGGTTCAGGCCTTCTGTGATTGGGTCCAACCTACTTCATTAAAGGCTCTTCAGAGATTTTTGGGTTTTGCCAATTCGGAAATTTATTGGTAATTTCTCTGTTATTGTTAAACCATTGACTTATTTGACCAAAAAGGGTTCTGATGTGGTGAATTGGCCTCCTGAGGCAGTCTCTGCGTTTCAGGAACTTAAGCAGAGATTCACTTCTGCTCCTGTTCTACGGCAGCCTGATGTTTCTCTGCCATTTCAGGTGGAGGTTGATGCCTCTGAAATTGGGGCAGGTGCCGTTTTGTCCCAAAGAGATCCAGAGACCTCTAAAAGTAACCCTTGTGCCTTTTTCTCTCAAAAATTTTCTCCAACTGAACGTAATTATGACGTGGGTAATCGGGAGTTATTGGCCATGAAGTGGGCTTTTGAAGAGTGGAGACATTGGCTGGAGGGAGCCAAACATCAGGTGGTGGTCCTCACGGACCATAAGAATCTGGTTTATCTGGAATCAGCCAAGCGACTTAATCCTAGACAGGCCAGGTGGGCCTTGTTTTTCACACGTTTTAATTTTGTGGTTTCCTTTCTTCCTGGCACTAAGAATGTTAAGGCGGATGCCCTCTCGAGGAGTTTCCTTGCGGACTCTCCTGAGTTATCTGATCCTGCTGTTATTTTGAAAGAGGGTGTAGTTCTTTCCGCCATCTCGCCCAATTTGAGACTGGCTCTGGAAGGGTGTCAGGAGGATAAACCCGAGCGCTGCCCTATTGGGAAATTATTTGTCCCAGACCGGTGGAAAAAGAGTGTGATGTCTGAGATTCATTGTTCCGCGTTGGCCGGTCATCCCGGAAATTTTGGTATCAGAGACTTGGTTAGTCGGTCCTTTTGGTGGCCTACTTTGTCTCGTGACGTCAGGGAATTTGTGCAGTCCTGCGGGACTTGCTCTCGCTCCAAGCCTTGCTCTCGCTCTAGTGGTTTGTTGATGCCATTGCCTGTGCCCAAGAGACCACGGACCCATATCTCTATGGTTTTCATTTCCAACCTCCCTGTTCCTCAGAGAATGACCGTTATCTGGGTGATTTGTGATAGGTTTTCCAAAATGATACATCTTGTGCCATTACCTAAGTTGCCTTCCTCCTCCGAATTGGTGCCTTTGTTCCTTCAGCACTTGGTTCGGTTACACGGCATTCCTGAGAACATTGTGTCTGACAGAGGAGTCCAGTTTGTTTCCAGATTTTGGAGGACTTTTTGTTCTAAACTTGCTGTTTAATTGTCTTTCTCCTCGGCTTTTCATCCTCAGACCAATGGACAAACTGAGAGAACAAACCAGACATTGGAGACTTATCTGAGATGCTTTGTGTCTGCTGATCAAGATGACTGGGTCTCTTTTTTGCCTTTGGCTGAGTTTGCTCTTAATAATAGGGCTAGCTCTGCCACTTTAATGTCTCCATTTTTCTGCAATTTTGGGTTTCACCCTCGATTTTCTTCGTGACAGACGGAGGCTTCTGTATGTCCAGGTGTTGACTCTGTTGTGGAGCGTATGCAGCAGATTTGGGACCAGGTAGTGGAGAGGTTGTCCCTCTCTCAGGAGAGGGCCCAGCGGTTTGCCAACCGGCATAGGACTGATGGTCCTCGGTTTGAAGTGGGGGACTTGGTCTGGTTGTCCTCAAGAAATATCCCTATGAGAGTTGCATCTCCTAAGTTTAAGCCTAGGTTCATTGGACCTTATAATATCATGGAGATTCTTAATCCTGTTTCCTTTTGTTTACTTCTTCCAGGGACATTTAAGATCCATAACGTGTTCCACAAGTCCTTATTGAAGAGGTTTGTCGAGCCAGTGGTTCCTATGGCTGCGCCTCCTGACACTGTTTTGGCTGAGGGCAATCTGGAGTATGTGGTTGAAAAATATTGGATTCTCGTTTTTCTAGACGGAAACTCCAGTATTTGGTTAAGTGGAGAGGTTATGGTCAGGAGGACAATTCTTGGGTGTTTGCTTCGGACATCCATGCTAGGAGACTGATCCGTGCATATCACAGAGCTCATCCTGACCGACCTGGTTGCCCAAATGAAGGTTCGATGACCCCTCCTCAAGGGGGGTACTGTTGTGAATGTGTTAGAATAGAAATTAATTCTGAGCAGAAGCTCCCTCTAGTGGTTACAAACAGTACTGAACCATTCAATGAGGATTGGCAATCAGGAGTTACAGACTGGTCTTATATAAGGGAGGTTCCCTCCCATGATGGTTTCCGGTGATCAATTGTTCTTGTCTCAACTGTGGTTCCTGGTTCACTTGGAAGCTTGCTGAGTCTTGCCTCTTCTCCTGCTCTGTTGTGAATAGGCTGAAAATGAGTTCTGAGCAGAAGCTCCCTCTGGTGGTTACAAACGGTACTGGACTGTCCAGTGAAGATTGTGAGGATTGGGAATCAGGTGTTACTGACTGGTCTTATATAAGGGAGTCGCCTTCCCATCAGGGTTGCCGGTGACCAATTGTTTTGGTCTCAATCCTTGATTCCTGTTTCCTTGGTAGCCTGCTGTGTCGTGTCTGAATCTCCTGCTAACAGATAAGACATTTTCTTCTTTTTGTTTTTGTGCTTGATTTTTGCATTTTGTCCTGCACTTCTGTGTGGGCCTTCAGGGTCCCTTCGGGGGGCTTTTGCCCTCTCAGTTCAGTTCAGCCACTGATGTTTGTGCATTTGCTTTTTCCAGTTTTTTCAGTGGCTGCTGTTTTGTTTTTGGTTACACCAGAGAACTAATTTAGGTGGTAGAGGTCGTGTGATCTCAGGTGTTTTTGAAATTAGTAGAGTTGGTGCTTTTCAGGGTTTTTTGGGATTGCAGTAAGTGCCCTTCCTATCCTTTTCTATTTAGTAAGTTTGGACCCCAACGTTTGCTCATACTATTTTCTGTCTGTGTCAGTATTTCTTCTTGTCTAACCGCCATTACATGTTTGGGGGCTTTCTATGTTCTTTGGGGATCTGCTCCGGGGCAGATAGCTTTCCTCTTTCTATCTTTAGGTGTAGTTAGTTTCTCAGGCTGTGACGAGGCGTCTAGGACCAACGTAGGAACGCTCCACGGCTGCCTCTAGTTGTGGTGGTTAGTCAGGGTACTGCAATCTCATAGTTTCCAACTGCTCTGGTGTATTTCCTTTTTGCCTGCTCTCCTCAGCTACCAAATCATAACAGTATCACCGGCCTAAACTGAAAATTATATGGTACTCACAGAAGGGAAAAATATTGTGGAAAGAAAAAAAAAAAAAAAGTTGTCAGAGTTGTCAGAGATTTTTTTTCCTGTTTGTTGCATTTTTTTTTTTCCCTCTGTATCTCTGGGTGCTGAGGAGGATTTTTTCTCTCTCAATGGAGTTTGCACAGTTGTCTGGCCGTGTGGATCAGCTTGCCACTGAAGTTCGGAGTATTGCTACCTATCTTGCTAGGTTGCCTGTTGTGGAACCTAGGATTCCCATGCCAGATTTGTTTTTAGGGGATCGAGCTAAGTTTCTGAATTTCAAAAATAACTGTAAATTGTTTTTTGCCTTAAAATCTAAGTCCTCAGGGAACGCAGCGCAGCAGGTTCAAATTGTCATCTCTCTCCTGCACGGCGACCCTCAGGATTGGGCTTTTTCCCTGACACCTGGGGATCCTGTTTTGAGTGATGTTGATGCGTTTTTTCAGGCTTTAGGGTTATTGTACGATGAGCCTAATGTCACTGATCAAGCTGAAAAAACGTTGTTGGCATTAAGTCAGGGGCTTGAGGACGCTGAGTTATACTGTCAGAGATTCCGTAGGTGGGCAGTCCTGACCAAATGGAATGATGACGCTTTGGCAGCTCTTTTTCGGAAGGGACTGTCAGATAATGTAAAGGATGTTATGGTGGGATTCCCTGTTCCCTCTGGTCTCAATGATTCTATGTCATTAGCAATTCAAATTGACAGACGTTTGCGTGAGCGGAAAGGTATGCGTGGAATAATGTTGACTTGTGAACCTGCTTCTGAATCCATGCAGTGTGATAGAGTGGTTTCTGGGGCACAGCGTCATGAATTTCGAAAGCGCAATGGGTTATGTTTCTACTGTGGTGATGCCTCTCATGCTATTTCAGTCTGCCCTAAGCGGGGAAGACGTTTTGCACGCTCAGTTGTCTTGGGTAGTGTTCAGACTAAGTTTTTATTAACTATTACCTTGATATGCTCTCTGTCCTCATTTTCTGCTCAGGCTTTTGTTGATTCTGGAGCAGCTATTAACCTGATGGATTTTGATTTTGCTAAACGTTGTGGGTTTCCCTTGATACCCCTACGGAAGTCTATTCCCCTACTGGGGATCGATTCTACCCTTTGGCTGAGAATAAACCTCAGTTCTCTACTCAGGTGATAATGAGGGTAGAACCTGATCATCAGGAGAGTTTCAAATTTTTGGTTCTGTATAATCTGCATGACATTATCGTACTGGGTTTCCCTTGGTTACAGTCTCATAATCCTGTTTTGGATTGGAAATCTGTGTCTGTTACCAGTTGGGGCTGCCAATGTGTTAATACCAACACTCCTGTTTTTTTCTGCCTCCCCCAGGCTCAGGATGTTCCTGACTTTTTGATTGATTTTTCTGATGTGTTTAGCGAAAGTAAATCTGCATCCTTACCTCCCCATAGGAGCTATGACTGCGCTATTGAATTAGTGCCTGGTAGTAAATTCCCTAAAGGTCGCCTTTTTAACTTGTCTGTACCTGAACATGACGCTATGCGGTCTTATATCAAGGAGTCATTGGAGAAGGGTCATATTAGACCATCCTCTTCACCCTTAGGTGCCGGTTTTTTCTTTGTGGCCAAAAAGGATGGTTCATTAAGGCCGTGTATTGATTATCGTCTCTTGAACAATATTACTGTGAAATATCAATATCCTTTACCCTTGATCTCTGATCTGTTTTCCAGGGTGAAAAACGCTACTTGGTTTACCAAGCTTGACCTCAGGGGGGCATATAACCTTATTCGCATTAAGCACGGGGATGAATGGAAGACGGCATTTAATACCCCTGAAGGCCATTTTGAGTACGTTGTGATGCCCTTTGGGCTCACTAATGCTCCTTCTGTCTTCCAGTCCTTCATGAATGACATTTTCAGGGATTTTGTGGATAAATTTCTGATTGTTTATTTGGATGATATCTTGATTTTTTCCAATGACTGGGACTCTCATGTAAAACATGTTCGGACTGTGTTCCAGATTTTGAGAGAGAATGCTCTGTATGTGAAGGGATCAAAGTGTCTTTTTGGCGTTCAGAGGATCTCATTTCTGGGATTCATTTTGTCCCCATCTGTTATTGAAATGGACCCGGTCAAAGTTCAGGCCATCTGTGATTGGGTCCAACCTACTTCATTAAAGGCTCTTCAAAGATTCTTGGGTTTTGCCAATTTTTATCGTAAATTTATTGGTAATTTCTCTGTTATTGTTAAACCATTAACTGATTTGACCAAGAAGGGTTCTGATGTGGTGAATTGGCCTCCTGAGGCAGTCTCTGCATTTCAGGAACTTAAGCAGAGATTCACTTCTGCTACTGTTCTACGGCAGCCTGATGTTTCTCTACCATTTCAGGTGGAGGTTGATGCCTCTGAAATTGGGGCAGGTGCCGTTTTTGTCCCAAAGAGATCCAGAGACCTCTAAAAGTAACCCTTGTGCCTTTTTCTCTAGAAAATTTTCTCCACTGAACGTAATTATGACGTGGGTAATCGGGAGTTATTAGCCATGAAGTGGGCTTTTGAAGAGTGGAGACATTGGCTGGAGGGAGCCAAACATCAGGTGGTGGTCCTTACGGACCATAAGAACCTAGTTTATCTGGAATCTGCCAAGCAACTTAATCCTAGACAGGCCAGGTGGCCTTGTTTTTCACACGTTTTAATTTTGCGGTTTCATTTCTTCCTGGCACTAAAATTGTTAAGGCGGATGCCCTCTCGAGAAGTTTCCTGGCGGACTCTCCTGAGTTATCTGATTCTTCTGTTATTTTGAAAGAGGGTGTAGTTCTTTCCGCCATCTCGCCCAATTTGAGACTGGCTCTGGAGGGGTGTCAGGAGGATAAGCCCGAGCGCTGCCCTGTTGGGAAATTGTTTGTCCCGGACCAGTGGAAAAAGAGTGTAATGTCTGAGATTCATTGTTCCGCGTTGGCCGGTCATCCCGGAATTTTTGGTACCAGAGACTTGGTTAGTCGGTCCTTTTGGTGGTCTACCTTGTCTCGTGATGTCAGGGAGTTTGTGCAGTCCTGCGGGACTTGCTCTCGCTCCAAGCCTTGCTCTCGTTCTAGTGGTTTGTTGATGCCATTACCTGTGCCCAAGAGACCATGGACCCATATCTCTATGGATTTCATTTCCGACCTCCCTGTTTCTCAGAGAATGACCGTCATCTGGGTGATTTGTGATAGGTTTTCCAAGATGATACATCTTGTGCCATTACCTAAGTTGCCTTCCTCCTTTGAATTGGTGCCTTTGTTCCTTCAGCACGTGGTTCGCTTAACACGGCATTCCTGAGAACATTGTGTCTGACAGAGGAGTCCAGTTTGTTTCCAGATTTTGGAGGACCTTTGTTCTAAAATTGGTGTTCAATTGTCTTTCTCCTCGACGTTTCATCCTCAGACCAATGGTCAAACTGAGAGAAGAAACCAGACATTGGAGACTTATCTAAGATGTTTTGTGTCTGCTGATCAGGATGACTGGGTCTCTTTTTTGCCTTTGGTGGAGTTTGCTCTTAATAATAGGGCTAGCTCTGCCACGTTGATGTCTCAATTTTTCTGTAATTCTGGGTTTCACCCTCGATTTTCTTCAGGACAGACGGAGGCTTCTGTCTGTCCAGGTGTTGACTCTGTTGTGGAGCGTATGCAACAGATTTGGGACCAGGTAGTGGAGAGGTTGTCCCTCTCTCAGGAGAGGGCCCAGCGGTTTGCTAACCGGCATAGGACTGATGGTCCTCGGTTTAAAGTGGGGGACTTGGTCTGGTTGTCCTCAAGAAATATTCCTATGACAGTGGCATCTCCTAAATTTAAGCCTAGGTTCATTGGACCTTATAAGATCATGGAGATTCTTAATCCTGTTTCTTTTCGTTTGCTTCTTCCAGGGACATTTAAGATCCATAACGTGTTCCACAAGTCCTTGTTGAAGAGGTTTGTTGAGCCAGTGGTTCCTACTACTGTGCCTCCTGATCCTGTTTTGGTTGAGGGCAATCTGGAGTATGTGGTTGAGAAAATATTGAATTCTCGTTTTTCTAGACGGAAACTCCAGTATTTGGTTAAATGGAGAGGTTATGGTCAGGAAGACAATTCTTGGGTGTTTGCTTCGGACATCCATGCTAGGAGACTCATCCGTGCGTATCATAGAACTCATCCTGACCGACCTGGTTGCTCAAATGAGGGTTCGGTGACCCTCCTCAAGGGGGGGGTACTGTTGTGAATAGGCTGAAAATGAGTTCTGAGCAGAAGCTCCCTCTGGTGGTTACAAACGGTACTGGACTGTCCAGTGAAGATTGTGAGGATTGGGAATCAGGTGTTACTGACTGGTCTTATATAAGGGAGTCGCCTTCCATCAGGGTTGCCGGTGACCAACTGTTTTGGTCTCAATCCTTGATTCCTGTTTCCTTGGTAGCCTGCTGTGTCGTGTCTGAATCTCCTGCTAACAGATAAGACATTTTCTTCTTTTTGTTTTTGTGCTTGATTTTTGCATTTTGTCCTGCACTTCTGTGGGGGCCTTCAGGGTCCCTTCGGGGGCTTTTGCCCTCTCAGTTCAGTTCAGCCACTGATGTTTGTGCATTTGCTTTTTCCAGTTTTTTCAGTGGCTGCTGTTTTGTTTTTGGTTACACCAGAGAACTAATTTAGGTGGTAGAGGTCGTGTGATCTCAGGTGTTTTTGAAATTAGTAGAGTTGGTGCTTTTCAGGGTTTTTTGGGATTGCAGTAAGTGCCCTTCCTATCCTTTTCTATTTAGTAAGTTTGGGCCCCAACGTTTGCTCATACTATTTTCTATCTGTGTCAGTATTTCTTCTTGTCTAACCGCCATTACATGTTTGGGGGCTTTCTATGCTCTTTGGGGATCTGCTCCGGGGCAGATAGCTTTCCTCTTTCTATCTTTAGGTGTAGTTAGTTTCTCAGGCTGTGACGAGGCGTCTAGGACCAACGTAGGAACGCTCCACGGCTGCCTCTAGTTGTGGTGGTTAGTCAGGGTACTGCAATCTCAATAGTTTCCAAACTGCTCTGGTGTATTTCCTTTTTGCCTGCTCTCCTCAGCTACCAAATCATAACACTGCTCTCAGATAAGATATTTTCTGTTTTTTGTTTTTGTGCTTACCATTTGCATATTTCTCTGCATTTCTGTGAGGTTAGCCAGGTCTTCCCCCCCCAGGGGGCTTGGCTCCTCTCAGTTCTTCTGAGCCACTTGTTATTTGTTCATTTGCCTTTTCCAGTTTTTTCAGTGGCTGCGGCTTAGTTTTGTTACACCGAGAACTAATTTAGGTGGTAGAGGTCGTGTGATCTCAGGTGTTTTTGCCATTAGTAGATGTTTTTTTTTAGGGTTTTTTGGATTGCAGTAAGTGTCCTTCCTATCCTTTTCTGTCTAGGAAGATTGGGCCCCAAATGTTTGCTCATACTATTTTCTGTCTGTGTCTGTTTTTCCTCTTGTCTAACCGCCATTACATGTTTGGGGGCTTCCTTGTTCTTTGGGGATCTGCTCGGGGCAGATAGCTTTCCTCTTTCTATCTTTAGGTGTAGTTAACCTCTCAGGCTGTGACGAGGCGTCTAAGACCAACGTAGGGAACGCTCCACGGCTGCCTTTAGTTGTGGTGGTAGTCAGGGTACTGCAATCCAGTAGATTCCAACCTCTCTGGTGTATTGCCGTTTTTTGCTGCTCTCTCAGCTACCAAATCGTAACACTTGACAGTCTTTTAATAACAGGCCCCAGCAGTCTGCTTTTTACTTGGCTGGTTAAAAAAAATAGGGGGACCCCACGTCATTTTTGTTCGAGGGGATCCCTATTTTTGTTAACCAGCCAAGCTAAGCAGACTGCTGTGGCCTGGTATTATCAAGCTTGCAAGGTTCATGGATATTGGATCCTTACCAGCCTGAAAAACCAGGCCTCAGCAGTCTGCTTTATCAGGCGGTTAACAAAAAATAGGGGGGACCCCACACCATTTTTTTTTTAGGGGATCCCCTGTTTTTGTTAATCAGTTCATTCAGGTCAGCCGGGATTCCCTCTGACGTCATGATGCGTGCGGTGTCCCTGGCTGACCTGAGGTGAAAGTGGGAAGCAATCAATTATGCTAACCACTTCCTTCCTGTCAGCCAGGAGGGGATGATTCAGTCAGGGGTTTACTGTGAGACTTCAGCATTAGCTGCGGTCTCTGCAGTAAAACATTTAACCCTTCAGAAGGTATTACATCGGGGGACCTGACTGAACATCGGATAGGTAAGAATAATTTGCTTTATTATTTTATTTTTATTACAGGTGAACAAGGGCTTCGCAAAGGAATGGCAGAAAATAAAAATTTGTCAAAAAATGTTTATTTCTTAAAATGATTTTTAATTTAATGTGTGTGTGTTTTATTTTTATTCATATAATAGGATTAATAATTGATGTTGTCTAATTGACAGCTCTCAATTTTAACCTGGTTAAACTCACCTTTCAATAGCAAGGTGGCTTTAACCCCTTATTAACCCATTCGCCACCGCTACAATCGCAATGGGAATAGACGGGCAAAGTGCCAGAAAGGGCGAATCTAATTATAGATTTGCTTCTCTGGGGTGTCTGGGGGCAGATGTAGTAGCCGGGGGGCAGAAATAATGGTCCTCTCTGGGCTATTATTGTTCCCCCACTCGCTGGCTTTGTCTGTATGGTTGAGAAAATAGGGCGGGAGCCCACGCAATTTTATTCAACAATTTTACACCTAATATATATATATATAATATATATTATATTACATTGTCATTGAATTTGTGACACATATATACAGTGCCTACAAGTAGTATTCAACCCCCTGCAGATTTAGTGGTTTGATAAGATGCAAATAAGTTAGAGCCTTCAAACTGCAACGAGAGTAGGATTTATTAACAGAAGCATAAATCTTACAAAACACAAAAAGTTATGTTGCTCAGTTGAATTTTAATAAATTTTAAACATAAAAGTGGGGTCAATTATTATACAAACCCCTATGTTTAATATTTTTTGGAATAACCCTTGTTTGCAATTACAGCTATAATCGTCTTTTATAAGACCTGATCAGGCCGGCACAGGTCTGTGGAGTATCTTGGCCCACTCCTCCATGCAGATCTTCCCAGTTATCTAGGTTCTTTGGGGTCTCATGTGGACTTTAATCTTGAGCTCCTTCCACAAGTTTTCAATTGGGTTAAGGTCAGGAGACTGACTAGGCACTCCAACACCTTGACTTTTTCCTCTTGAACCAGGCCTTGGTTTTCTTGGCTGTGTGCTTTGGGTCGTTGTCTTTTGGAAGATGAAATAACGACCATCTTAATCCTTGATGGAGGAGCGGAGTTCTTGCCAAAATCTCAGGTAGGCGTGCTATCCATCCTCCATGGATGCGGACCAGATGGCCAGGCACCTTGGTGAGAAACAGCCCACAGCATGATGCTGCCACCACCATGCTTGACTGTAGGGATGGATTTTGGGTTTATTGCACTGCCATCAGTCCAAACGCATGTGTGTGGGGTTTGGGACCAAGATCCGATCTTGGTCTCACAACCATAGAACTTGACCAGTCTGTCTCAGACCTCCCAAATGATCAGACAAACGAGACGAGCTTGACATGACGCTTTGAAAGTAAAGGTAAACCTTACGGGCTCGTCTGGAACGGGACATTGCGGTGGGTAGTTACTTATGGTATTGACAAAAACCCAAATTCCCCCCGCATGAGAAAACTTCCCGGGGGCTCCTTCCTTGCTGTCCTTGGTTAGCCTTGATCTTGGCAACCTGGTGGGAGGGAGGAAATTTTTAAAGGTGTCCGGGCCTGAAGGGAATTTCAAAACCTTCCACTTGGATGTGCTCCAACGTGGGGACAGGTAGGGGCCCAAACCCTTTGGGAAAAGGTTTTGTCCCCTTGCCCCTTTGTGACCTCCACGATTTGTCTCTGATGGTTGGAATGCCCTTTGTCTTTCCATGTTGAATGATGAGTGTGTTCCATTTGGGGGGTCTTAAATAGTAGAAAAGGCTGGAAAAAGACATTAATCCCCACATGTGAAGTCATTATTTTGGTGCTGAAAATCCCTTTAATTTTAGGGGGACCAAAAGAATTTTGGGGTTTTGAGGGGTGAATAAAAAAATGACACTCTGAAAAAAACTTTTAACTTTTTAAAAAAAAAAAAAAAAAAATTTAAAAAAAAAAAATTTTCTGCGTGCATTTCCACCCCCCGGTGATTTCTACAAATGTCAAAAAACAATTTTTTTCGATGGTCAACCGCAAAAAACTGGGGGGGTTTTAATCACTTGTAGGATGTATTTTTTTATAGTACATACACTTCTACAAAGAAATACCCAATTCAATTGCGGGTTTTTGAAAAACAGAACCGACATGAAATGGAAATGTTTCATAATTTAAAACCTTCTTTTAGTAGTTGATATTGGGGTTTTCAAAACAATTACTGAGGTTGGTGAAAATGTGACAATGTAGGGTTAATTAAAGGTGTAAATTCGTAGCAAAAAAAGTGTTTTTTTTTACAACGAATTTACACCTTTAAATTAAACCCCACATGTGTAATTTTGACACTACACTCATGTATTGTTAGGAAAACAAAAATCAAAAAACAGAAAAGGGGATGGTTAACGCATTAACCTGTGTCATTTATGTCGGGTGCTTTTTTAGTTTTCCCCAAACCGCATTGCCCGGGAAAGAATCGAGGCTATTTTACGTAAAGGTATGAACTATAAAAATTGTATATATATGTCAAAATGCTTTTAAAAATATAAAAATAAATTAAAGTTTCTATGTGTTTATCTGTTTTAAAAAAAGGGAAAAAAAAGGTTTATTTTTTCCATATTTTGTCCCATTACTTGCATTGGGTTTTCCCCGGATGGAGGGATAACCCATACTTTTTGAGTACGGGGATCCAACCCCTCCCTATTTAGGGGGATGGGCAGTACCTCAACATTACAACTCAAGAAAAACTATTTTCCCCGGGAGAAGGTTTCTGCTTACAATTGGCTTGTGAAGTTTCTTTAATTAAATTCGTTTTAAAGGGTTTCACAAGTTTTGGAGTTTGGGGTGGGGGAAACGCCGGGGGCAGTTGAAGAAGTGGTGAATTATAATATTTTGGGGGGAAAAATTTTTTGGGCAGCTTTTGCACGATAAAATAGAAAAAAGCGGGGGGGTGCTTTAAAAAGTAGAAAAAAACTGAGTTCATTTTTTTTTTCCGGGCAGAGGACAAAACTAGTAAGCCGATACGCCAATGGTACTGGGATTTGTTATTGGGTGCTGTTTTAGTTCACAGCAGAAGTCTGTTTTCCCCTTTTTAAAATTTGTGACATGAACTCTTACTGCCCCAAAAAAGCTCAATAAATGTGATTACCCGCAATTTTTTTTCTTAGAAAAAGAAAAAGACTATTTTTTTCTTAATTCATT